>CM051263.1:53452082-53554582 GCA_027921565.1 Artemia sinica
TAAATTTTAGGAAGATGTCCATTACCATATTTGGACTGGAAAAATAATACCCTAGATCAAGATTAAATTCCTTGTAAATTTGATCCGTATTTTTACATTCAATATCCAACAGAGTTAGCACATCACTTGACAAATACAATTTGCAGTAGTCAAATCCATTTTTAAACCTTCCCTCTGCCCACACCTTTTTGGCAAAGTTGTATTCATCAGGGGTGAACCTAAGATCGTGCAGACTGTCGTAAAATGATTCAGTTGAGGGAATTTTCTCCTCAGTAAATCTCAAAATGGAGTTGAAATGATCGTAAACTCCTTTGACCGTTAACAAATCATATAAAACATTTGGAAATTGTTGTTTGAGAAGGGGGAAAGCGTTACAACCGTCATCGTTTTTCTGTACTTGAATCAATTCGCTTAAAGATTTTGGAAAAAAGCTGAAGGAATCTAAAAGCGAATTTTATTCGTTTACTCAACGCTGTCTTCAATATATTTCCACATAAATTCAAAAACAAGCAATTTTTCCGATGATTTAGGTATGATTTTGTAGGAAAAGCTGTCTTCCACCCATGCATCATAGATTTCTTCATTTCTTTGAAGTTGTGCCATTGCTGGTAGCACAAACTTCAGATCATAGTTGGAATTGCGTATAAAAACCAGAAGAAAGAGTTGTTGTTTAATTTTTAAATTACAATTATTATGAGCCCACCACCGAAAGTTACTTCTCCCTGTGGAATTAGCATCATTAAGATGATTATGATCTCGTACTTTATCGTTCTCGGCAAGAACACCCCTACAAATCCAACAAATTGATCCTAATTCTAGAGCACATTCTTCCTCATCTGTTAGTGACATGGGATAGTTGGTGTGACGCAATCTTGATATAGACTTATTCGCTGTTTTGATTATTGCCTTTTCCGTGTTACCCTCCTCTCCCATAGTCTCAACAAACTCTACCAGTTTCATTTTGTTGTTGGGGTCTTGCTGAGCATGAGCATATTCATGTGATCATTGAATTTTTTCTCAGTTCAAAATGGGGAAAGACACATGGGACAGTAATGACGTTCCCCTTTCTGAACATTACAATTGAACTGAGATAACAATTTACTAACTGCATTAATGGGAAAAAAATGACCATATGAATTTATATCTTTGGCAGGTTCATATATGATCGAAACCAAATTTTTTATATTATCTACTGCCGGTGTCCTAACTGAATACAAAACTCTTTTTTTATTTGGTTTCTTCTCCCCATCCATTAATTCTGTATCATATTGAAGAACCACTATTCCCAACCCAAGATTTTCATTTTATTTTTCAAACATAGTTATTTCTTTTAAGGACACCGGACACTTGCCCTCCAAACAATCAAAATTTACTTTTTGGAAATTTTTTCCACCATTTCGCGCAAATTTGTCCAGTGTTTCCATGCTAGCTTCCGCTGCAAGAGGTCTATGAGCAGCAGCTAAAAATGCATATTTATAACATTTCAAACCTGCGTCAAATCTTAAACCTTGAACTCCCCCTGTACCCGACAAATCTGGATGACATTTTATTTGTCAGTTTCCACTCATCCCTCTTAAAGTAATTTGATTTTTCAATTTACTGAGTTTCAGATCCAGATGCTCTATGAATAAAATAGTGGGCCCACTACCCTTCTGATTAAATGTATCCAAAGTATATATTTATTCAATTTATTCAATTTATAAATATTATTCAATATTTATTCAATTGGGTATTGACCCAATTGAATAAATTATCTTCAAAATTATTTAAGCCAGGGTAAAATGTCTGATTCCCCGGTGAAAAATAAAAATGAAAAATATCACCTGACTTTCCTTTTTGCAAATATGCTTTTTGACTAATTGAAGCTTTAATACCATCTCTTCCGCCCCAGTTCTGGATCTGAGCCTCAATAAGTGCTCGAATTTTGTCAATGTATGTATGGAGAGTTTCAACAGGGTTGATTAAAATAATACCTCCGTAAGTTAAACTCTCCTCGGGGGGATTAAAAACTACCCTGTGTGATTCAATGTGACCTACAGCAGATTCTAACAGACTAAATTCACGTAATACACTTTCTGGGGGCTTTACAATGTTTTCAAACCCTGCAGCATTTTGCACAGGGATCATAACACTAATAGCATCAAAATTGACCCCAGAACCATCACTCTCAACAATTTCCATAAGCTTGTTAAGCTCTTCCATAGTAAACTGAAAATCAGGGGAATATTTTGCGACATACCTTCACTAATATCATCTTCTGATAGTTGGTCCTGCGAAATAGGATATTTCTCTTGAATCCTTTCTAATTCTGAACCATGGAAGGTAGTTCATTTTGTCACATTCCCCTGAAACTAAAAAAAAAAGAATTTAGTTTTTTTCCCTTTGACTGGATGTCTTTTCAAATACACACATATACACACATACACACACAGACACACACACACACACACACACATACACACACACACACACACACACTATGCAATTGTAATAGAGAGAGAGGGGATAAAATTATTTCTTTCTCTGAATCGATTTTTTTACAGGGATGCTTGGGGGAGTGTTGGGCTTATCATACACACACACACACACACACACCATACAATTTGTAATAGAGAGAGAGGATAAAAATAATTCTTTCTCTGAATCGATATTTTTACAGGGATGTTGGGGGGAGTGTTGGGCTTATCATACACACACAAACACATTCCCCTTTTTTTAGATACAATTTGTACTAATCCTATTTAAGCAACAAAAGTATAATAAGAGGCTTATGTTCAAACATACACATGAAAGAGAGAGAGAGAGAGGATAAATTAAATTTTCTTGTGTTTTCGTTAGAAGAGCTGATCATAGCTTGTTGAGAGTCCATGTTCGTTGTCAGGAGATCTTGTGTCATCCGAGGACTAGGGATGGTCTCCACTATATTCAAAAGTGTGTCCATAACCGTACAATCAACATGACCGGGGGACTGACTTTCATCTTTGTCTTCCACTGAATGTATTTCGTGTGACATAGATGTCCTAAGACTAGGGATGGTCTCAATCAGCCTCAATAAACTGTTCATAACAGAAGCATCAACATGCCCTGGCGCCTGATTCTCTTCTTCATTTTCCCTCCGATTCACTGCTCGTGGAACCTCTTTCAATTCAACAATTCTTATTTTTTGGTCTTTTTGATTGCCTCTTTATAGCATCGGTCTAGAAAAAATAGCAAAATCAAATTATTTGCTACAAATATATAATGTCTTTTTATTCCTGAGAAAAAAAACCAGCCTCAGTTTTAATTTCTAAGTCATGGAATGCTAACAAACAATTATTTCTTGTAGCTCAAGTTTTTTTTGTTTTTTTTGTACAAGGATGGGGGGGGGGTTCTTATCATACACAAACACATATTTATTACATTCCCCTACTATTATTTTTGTATACAATTTTTACTAAATCTATTTAAAAAACAAATGCATAATAAGAGGCTTGTGTTCAAACACGCACATGAAAGAGAGAGAGAGGATAAATTAAATTTCTCTTACGTTTTTGATAGAAGAGCTGATCATAGCTTGTGAAGAGTCCACGTTTGTTATCAGGAGTTCTTCTGCTATCCTAGGACTAGGGATGGTCTCAATCAAGTTCAATAAACTATCCATAACAGAAAGATCAACATGTTCTGGCGACTGATTCTCCTCTTCATTTTCCATCCGATTGACTGCTCGTGGAACCTCTTTCAATTCAACAATTCTTTTTTTTGGTCATTTTGATGGCCTCCTTTCGGCATTGGTCTAGAAAAAAAATATAGCAAAATCAAATTATTTGCTACAAATATATACATAGTCTTTTCAATCCTGAGAAAAAAACAGTCTCAGTTTTAATTTCTAGAGGCTTGTGTACATACATACACAAGAAAAAGAGAGACAGAGGATACAGAAATCTTGAAGAAAATATTTGCATAAGTAAAGAAACAGTTCCTATGAGGTAATAAATAGATTCTCTTTACCATTACATAACAAACAACTTTACTATAGTATTGCACAAGATCCTAGTATGCGTAATAAAGTCTTTAGGGGGTAGTAGCTCCAATAGTATATGCCCCCCTATGGGTCTCGTGGAATCCAGTGGGCCCTCACTACTTTTCCTTATTTATTTTACATTTTTTGGGGGGCTTGAGGCTGAGTTATTATAGCAGAGTAAAACACAAAGCTAAAAAAAAATATTTTTCTGGTCTCTTCGAAATAAGAAATCCATTTTAAATCTGCATGGTTCTGATTTAGAGTTTGGCTCCATGTTATTTAAATGAAATTAAAAAAAAGTCTTCCCCCCTCCTCCCAAACTATAGTATTGCACAAGACCCAGGTATGCGTAATAAAGTCTTTAGGGACTAGTAGTTCCAATAGTATGCCCCCCCTATGGGTCTTGTGGAATCTAGTGAGACTCCACTAGTTTTCCTTATTTATTTTACATTTTTGGGGGCGCCTGGTTCTGATTTAGAGTTTGGCTCCATGTTATTTAAATGAAATTAAAAAAAAAACAGAAACCCTGAAGGTATTTTAGACCGGAAAATCTTCTGAATTCCCCTTCCCTTCCCTAGTACAAAATTCACTCACTTTTTCTTCTCTGTTAACAATATACGATTAATTTTCTATGTTTTATTGACCTCGGTGGCTCTTAATGAATTTACATTGGTCTATAAAAAAGCCCTCAAACAGAAAGAACAGGGCTCTTCTCTTCAGAGAGAAAAATCATTGACGTGGCATAAATTTGACCTCAAATAACGAGAACTAGTATTTTCATACTACTTCAAAAAAATCTCATTGATATGCCTTAAGTTTTAGCCCAAATGACTATAATTCTATTTCTAATATTAAACTCAATGAAATAAAATAACTACTTTTCTTTAAAAAAATACTTGACTTTCTTTTCAATCCTTCCCTCCCCTTGTCTTAAAAAAATATCGTTTCTTTTCCATAATGTAAAATACACCATCTTATTTTTCATCTCAAGTGAAAGTAACTCTTTGAATTCAATAGCCTTCAAAGCGTATTATAAACGTTTTGATGCTGCAAGCCGCTAATATTCTCAAGATACAGCGTTTAGTATTGTTACAGTGTTACATTTCTTATTGAAGAAATGTTGCTTAAAAGTGAAACATGAAATGGGATTTGATGTTCATTCTAGTATATTCTTGGAATAATTTATTACGAGAATGGTAAAAAGTACAAATATATATTTGTTTATAAATTATATAGCCCCACTAGATATTTACTTGATAATTCGATAGCTATGAAATTTATAAATATATATTTTAACAAGACTATCTCTCTTCCACTTATATTCACTATGCATAATAAAAAAAAACTTACCTTTTCCATAGAATCACTATAGTCCAAATTTCTTTTCTCAGACATAATTTATTCACTTAACTATCCTGCACCAGTCGAGTTTTGTTAAACTAATGATAATATTATTATTGATTTCTCACCTTATATCTACATTTCAGAAAGTCATGGGTTTCCCCCATAGTCCCGGTTTCATATGAAGAAAAAATTAACCAATCACAATAGCTATTACCCAAAAAAGATTTTCCCAAAAACCTTGCAAAACAGACAAATCAGTTAAGCAACTAGGTTTTCCCCCAGAGTCTTTCCTTGTTGAGAAAATAATTAGGTTTTCCCAAAATTGTTCACGAACATGTTACGTAACTAAGGTTTTTCCCAAGGTCTCTTTTGACAAAAATATTTTTGGGTTTTCCCCCGTGACCTTGAACTTGGGACTCAGGGACTACGTGCTCCCTATCAAAGGCCTATAGCAGCACGCTTAATGGTACCTAATATACTACTAGGGACAAGTATCAAGCTTGTCGCCCAACCTTGCCGCAAAGGGTATCGATCCCTGGATACTGTATTACCATGCAGATCATCAATCCAATGTGCTACACAGGGTGGGTTTCAACTGGGCTGTTAAAATACGTATACAGTATAAAAATTAGCGCGTGTGTGTGTGTTTTGTTTTTACATTTCAATTCATTTTTTCTTGTTCTGCATTTTCCAATGGAGGAGAAGCATGCGTAGCTGCGTTGGCCTCGGGCGGCTTGGTTCTGCAGGGAGTTGCTAATAGTAGTAAAAGTAGTAGTAGTATGACTACTATTATTTCTTACTATTATTTTTATTTGTGTCCTATTTATAAGACATTACTATCTCTGATAGGGGAGTGATTCTTATCAAAACTTTTCTTCCATTTTTGTAAGCATATCATAAGTCTGCTCTGCATAATTCCACAAGTCAATTAAACCAAACTGTGCTGTGGTTCAAACACAGTTCTGTAGAGCTAAATGTTTACATCAACCGGCCAAAGGGGCCTCTAAATGTATTTTTAACAATCCTGACAAAAAATTATTGGTAAGAGTTTCACAAGCGATTGATTTAGGGAGATGACAGAAAAACGATAGAAATAGTTTTTAGTTTGAAATTTTCACTCCATTCGATGCGTTGTAGAAAAATACAGCTATTCTATTTTCAGTGTAAAATTCAAAATTTTGAAGAATAAAATTTGAAAATTTGGTCATTTAAGGAATAGCAGAAGACAGTTTTTGCGTATCACAGTCTTGCATTGCTGTTTTATACCTGTTTTGATGTTTGAAGAGTAGGTAGGCAGGGACAGGTAGACTTTAGTTACAACAAAACGAAGATTAAATGTAGCGATATGAGACACATCGAACCAGGCCAAATTACAGGCAATTAAACCAAGATAAAGGGACGGCCAATAAGAGAGAACCTATTAAAAATAATTATTATATTGATCCGTGACGCCCAGAATAAGCCCATTCTTTCCACCGATCAGTTAGTAATTTAATGGGCATGTATTCTGGGCCAAACAAACCAAGGAGGGGAAAAAATAGTTTTGAAATACAAATGTGTTGTATCACTTCATGAAACCCTGAAATGGGTTAAACAGTGTTCCCTCCTATGGGCGTGAAACTGTCAGGGTAAGAAGACTGGACCAAGGGGACCTTAACTAGGACAATCAATTTTGGAAGAAAATTGTGGTTATAATTGATACTTACCGCGTATAAAAACCATATTTTTGGCACTGATGTACTTTAATATATATGGTCAGAAGAGAAAATTAATTGGAACTCATTACCAACACTAAAGCCAAAAAAGCCTGCCTTAATCAACACCAACAAACAAAAAATAACATATTCTGTAGCTTAGGAGGGCATATAATATATATGCCCTCTATAATAACTATCAAGAGCAGAAACAAACCAGCACAACAATGAATTGAAAAAAAAAATCAATTTGGAAAAAAAATAAAGTGATAGGCTTGTCCACAAGGATCCATTAAGAGAATAAATGTTTTAGAGGGAGGAAAATTAGAAAACCCTCAAAAGAGGCAAATTATAAAAAAAATAAAGAATCATTGACAAACTCGTAAAAATAACACACTTTTTGAGGGGATGGAGAAGGAAGTTGCCTAAAGGCCCTCACGCTGAGAAGGTGCTCATTAAAGAGGATATAAGCTTATTTATAAGCCTGAAATTAGTGAATCATAACCCTAGGACCAGGGGTGCCGTTAGGAGGCAAGGGGGCAGTCCCCCAATAATGAGTATAAAAAACTATTATATATTCCATGCCTCTTGTCTATCCGGATATGGACCCCTTTTGCCCCCCCCCCCCCCCCAATAGAAATGCGGGAGATTTGTCCCTGCCTGTGATCTTTATTAGTAGAAGAAACTTACCACATGCGAAAATAAGATTATAAAATCTCGAAAAGACACGGTATAATCCTCTTCTTTGTTTTAGAACAAGTTGCTTATGGAAATAGTCTCTAGAGACTGTGAAAATAAATGGCACAAATACTCCAATAATACATGAAATACCAGCACTCACATAGATGTTATCAGGGAATAGAAACATATCGGTTAAACCCCATGCCCCAACCCAAAATGAGATCACTAGCGGACATATTACAAAAAAAGATATTAGACAATTGACAATTTCTTGTAACAACTTGTCACATGGGAGTCTCATTTTAAATTAGGAAGAAAAGTTGACCATTGACACGTTTTGAGATAAACTTGTCATAGGTGAGTGGTTTGGCATAATTAACTTCAAATAAGAAACATAATTAAGTGGAAATCTAAAATTGGAAAACTAGTAGAACTTGCGGTGGTGAATCACAAAGGAGGTTTCTGCAAGAGGATTTAGTTTGTTTTGATTTTTAAGCAACCATTAGCGGCACTAATGAAAAATCCCATTAAAATTCTGAAGGGCAATTACCACCACCCAAATGGCACCCCTAAGAGTCAAGCTTTTAAAGTCTAGCTAGTTGAAACAAACTAAAAAGATGAATTCAAAAATAACAAATGTTCATTTTGTCTTCTATACTAAAAGCTATTCTAAAAGAAATAGTGGTGACCCAAGGTATAAGTATTTTCAGCGGTCCACCAACGTCGCAAGATTTAGTCCTAATCCAGGTCTTCTAGAGCCACCAGATTTACTACCTACAAGAAGGAGGATGGAAGCATTTTATCTACCTTTAAATATTTCTGAAAGATCCTCACTCCATTGGCATCAAGTCACGAAAATGCGAGTGCAGGGCAGCGCATATTTTTTAAATCTAGGGTGGCAGTTTTGCTATGTTTCTACAAAAGTATATAAAGGGTGTTTTTAATGAAAATAACAAAAAACAGAGTATTTCAAAACCTGGTTGGGAAAATGTCCCCAATTGACACCCCTGCCTTCCTCTGAAATAGTTGAAAGAGTAGAAACAATGACACTTTAGTCTTATAGGGTCTTGTTAAACTACGGTAGTGTTGATATTGACACAGTTTTTATCATCTTAAACTTACCAAGTTCTCATTTTTGTTTTTAGCCGGTTGTCTGTCCCTAGGCCCAGCAAGAGACTTGTATAATTTTGTCAGGAATAACCAACCACGAACGGATGCATTATCGCTTGTAATTTAAGGCAAAGATTGGAAAGGACAGCAATGATTTTCGTGAGAGAACTAATGCCTCTAGAAACATTTGTAGAGTGATATTCCTTGTATTCTCTAACAGCGTGCCATTCTCATGGCAGAAATTTTCAGTTTTATATAGTTTCAATTTATTATTTTAGTATTTCTACTGAAGACGGTCGCTGTATATGTGATCGAAATATCTGGACTTTTATACCTGTTTTTTCACTGTCTAAATAAATGGATTTATCCCCATTTGAAAGTTTATTTGTTCGTCTTAGAACGGCAGAGTCGTTTAAGAAAACAATACCTAATTTAAAGGTGTTACGTCAAAAATACATCGTATATATGGGGAAATGAGACCAACTCAGTAAACATCTATAAACTCAACACTTAGTTTGCAATTAGAAGACAAGGAAGGCTTTGCCACTTTCATTGGAAATTTGTTTTAAATTTGGGCAAGATTAAAGAAGAAAATTTACATCAAGAACTTTGAATGAACTTTGTCAATGAACTCTCTCTGAAAATAATCTAGTGAATAATCCGGAAGTTCATGGCTCCACCGCCCCGCATCTGTTTGTTGACGTAATTGAGCTGTGCGAAGATACCAGTCAAGTATGCTAAAATGAGATTGACCTCGAGATTTTAAATGAAATCTGCATGACAGTGTTACTGCTCTCGCAAAAAAACACGGTTAATTGTACACGCATGACAAAAATACGATTCACCACCTATCTTCGGGATAACGACTGAACGTTAGAATGGTGTAGAAATGCCGCAAATCTGATACCATTTCTTTACACAGCTACTTGGAGATGCGGTGCATCAGAACATTTCAACTGCTGAAGGAAAGTAGTTCGCTCAGTTTGGCAGAAAAAAAAAAACAGCTCATTGATCTTCAAGGTAGTCATATCCTGATGGCTACATTTGAACAAGACAATTCCTAAACAACATTAAATAAAAAAAAAGTTTTTTCAACTGAAAGTAAGGAGCAACATTAAAACTTAAAACGAACAGAAATTATTAAGTATATGAAGTGGTTCGTCCCCTATTCAATACTTCGCTCTTAACGCTAAAGTTCGAATTTTGTTCGAATCACAAATCCTTGAATCACAAAGGCTGTTTAATTAGAATAGATAGCTCTTTTGAAAGAACTAAGAAAAACTTTAGCGTAAAGAGCGAGGTATTGACTTGGGGGCGAACCACCTCATACACGTCATAATTTCTGTTCGTTTTAAGTTTTAATGTTGCTCCTTACTTTCAGTTGAAAAAACTTGTTTTTTTATTTAATTTTTGATCGTTTTTTTAATAATGCTGGGAATCCGGCACCTCCCTAAAAAAAATGTCCCTTCCCCAAGGAAACATCCGCCATGGAAATATTCTCCTATGTAACCCCCTCCTACAACCATCCCTCCCACCCATAAAAAATCCCTCCTGAAAACGTCTGTATACTTCCCAATAACCAATGCTATATGTAAACAATAGGCGAAGTTCATAACTTGCAGCCCTTCCCCCGGAAACTGTGGGAGACTAAGTCATCCTCAAAGACATATTTATTAAAATTTCGATTATGCTGAATAAAATGGCTATCTCAAAATTTTGATTGGGTGACTTTGGGAAAAATGAGCGTGGGAGGGGGCCAAGTTGCCTTCCGTTTTTTTTGGTCACTTAAAAATAGCACTAGAACTTTTAATTTCCGTTCAAATGAGCCCTCTCATGATATTCTAGGACTACTGGATCGATACGATGACCCCTGGAAAAAAAATCAAAAAAATAAAAATAAACATGCATCCGTGAACTTTCTTCTGGCAAAAATACAAAATTCCACATTTTTGCAGATAGGAGCTTGAAACATCTACAGTAGGCTTTTCTGTTACTCTGAATTTGATGGTTTGATTTTCATTAAGAGTCTATCCCTTTTAGGGGGTGTTTCCCCTTTTTTCGAAAATAAGGCAAATTTTTTCACGCTCGTAACTTTTGATGGGTTAGACTAAATTTGATGAAACTTATATATTTGAAATCAGCATAAAAATTCAATTCTTTTGATGTATCTACTGGTATGAAAATTCCGTTTTTTAGAGTTTCGGTTACTATTGGGCCAGGTCGCTCCTTACTTACAGTTCGTTACCACGAACTGTTTGATTCAGGGCAGGTATAAAAGAAAAGTGCGCAATATTGTTTGAAAAAGCTACAAGAATACTAGTCGCGTTTGCAAGCACGTATTTATATGAAACAGGATTTTCTGCCCTAGCATCAGTGAAGTCGAAGTACTATGGAAGACTACATATGCCTCTGATCCCAACCCCTTGCCACTTAGGGGTTGGAGAAGTGTAGTCATGTGGTTTTGGAACCACTCAAAGTTTTATATCTAAAGAAGGATTTCTTATTGTTATATTTACTTAATCAAGATATTCACTTATTTTTACTATTTAATTGACTTGCTAAAACTACTTATAAAGTATAGCCTATAGAGAAATCAGAGTACTAAAAACCTATTTTCATTTTTTTTTTTCTGTGAACATTTTTTAGTTGTCTGGTTACACTCGAAATTTTTTTGTTTCTTACCATTCTAAACCTCTATGTCTAATTTTTTTTTTGTGTGTTTAGCAGGGAAGCGTGTTTTTTTGTGTTTAGCAGGAAATAAACTGTAATTCTTTGTGTAAAAAAAAATAATAAAAGATCATCAATGGATGTCAATAATCGTATGGTCAAACCTTTTGAAAATATAACTCTTCTGTTAGTTTCAAGGTTTTTCTTTTTTTTTATTATTTAGAGACCAAGCATGGAGCATTCCTCAGGTGATAGCAGTGAGTACTACACTGACTCAGAGAGGAACTTAAAAAGCTAAAAACAACTCAGTAAGTTCAAAGCCGTAGAGCAAGAAATATGATCAGAACATACTAAAGGAGTGGTAGAGAAGTAGAGAATTCAACAGTTGGATTAGACAAGGTAGAAATAATGCTGGTATGTTGGTTTCATATATGATACACTGTATTTGCTGCAAGAAAGGCTTAAGATATTCTCAGTGTAAGGCGGCCTTGAGGAAGCATGCCAAAGCGTCAGCGCACCTTGCTAGGAGAAAGCTTGGATCTCAGCACAAATTATGTTATCTGTAAGATCTCACTTCCAGGACAAATCAGTTGAAGATCATTTGTTGCATATTGAAAGTAAAATTTCACGCTTCCTTGTAGAGCATGATTTGCCTTACAGTCCATTCGACTACCTCACAATCTTAGTAAAGTCATTACCTGGGTCAGGCTTACTGAGTAGGCTTGCTCTGGGCAAACAGAAAGTGACAAACGTGGTGCGTCAGGCACTTGGGGCACACTTCAGGGAAAACCTAACGGACATATTGAAACAGTTCTGCTTTTCTATAATCGTGGATGAAACCACGGACGGGTTTGCAGATAAATAGCTGGCGATTTGCGTCAATTTTGCTCATGGTGGCTTATAGACGAAAGTTGATATACTCGATAATTCTCTTCTCAAGACAGTACTGCAGATGGGGTATTTGACAAACTAAGCCAAATTACTGCAAGCACTGGAAAAGGAAGGCGTTGACTTACGGAACTGGTTCAGCTTTTGCGCAGACACAACTAACTCTATGCTGGGCTCTTGTGATAGTTTGTCAACGGTCATCACAGCCAAGTATCCATGAGTTATGAGAGTCAAGTGCTCGTGCCATCTTCTCTATTCGCGTGTTCAGTATGCCTGCATAAAGCTGCCTAAAGGAATTTGATGTCTTGACACTTTACTGGTTGGATTTAGCAGTCGAAGACCCGTCGCATGGTAATGACCAGGTTTTATCGACGCTAAGGAATCCCTATCGGAGATTACTGAAAGAGAACTTAGAATATAATTTTGGAATATTCAAGAAATTCAATACACTTTTCCAGAGTGAGTCGCCATTTTTTCAATTTGGAAAAAGAAGCAGAATCTGTAGTGAAAACATTCTGCATAAATTTACTTGCTGCTTCCTACCTTTGAAACCAAAAAAACATTAAGAATGTAGACGTGGTCAACGAAGACAATTACCATAAGCTCGACCAGGTGTATCTTGGTTTGAACGCCAAAAGCCGCTTTTCGGATTTGATGTCTGGTTTCCAATTCGCCAAAAGCAGTGACAAAGTAAAGGGTATGGCCAGAAAATTCTGCAAAGAAGTAAAAACACAAATATAGAAAAAATTTCAGTTTGAAGGTGATATATACAAGTTTGTAGAGCTTGTGAATCCGTCTTTCGCTCTTTCAGGAGAATCTAAAATCCTGCAACATTTTTTCACATCCTTTGAACTTCCTTCGTGGAACAAAGCAAACATTGAAAGGGAAAGGTGAGAATTGGCTTTAGTTTGACCCCCAGATGACATGGGCCGTAAAAGTGTTGACCCAGCTTGGTTCTAGAAATATGTCGCCAGTGTAAAAACGCCTACTGGACGTAAGAAGTTCGAAGCGTTTTGAAAGTAGTCAAATTTATCTTCTATTTGCCATTTTCAAATGTCAAAGTAGAAAGATTTTTTAAGTCTCTTAAAATAGATCAAGACTAAAAAGCGCAATCTGCTAGCCAGTGAATATGCCTAATTTGAAGCTTTAATAGGATACAATCTGGGGCCGTATGGACAGATGAAGCGTTGGAAGGATATCACACTACTCACCCTCACACCTTGTCAGCCTTTGCACCACTCTTCAGACAAAGTGCAGACTAAAACGGAAAGACGGCCGCAGCCACATGGTCACTGACGATTCACTTAAAAGGCGTTTGAAGCGGGTTAAATCTAGAGAGACAGCTTGACAATGCTAAAGCAGATGATTGTTTCTCCGTTAGATTTGAAATATGAAGTAGTGTTTTCAAGTAAATTCCACCTTTACATCCGCAAGCGTTTGAAATTTTTTTTTTTTTTTTGTCCGATGTAATTTGGCTTAGCTAGCCAGTATTTTATCTGATATTATCAGTTTCTATTTTTGTGCCGGTTTTACAATTAGTCATTTGTGTGAGAAATTTCTTATGTGAGCCAAGGAAATTCTAATTTCTTATCCACATTTCCTCAAATAATTTAAGTATAAACTAATTACTTTCTACTTACATTTGAAATCGTTTCTACTTCCAATCTACTTATTTTTTGGGCTCGCCTATTTCTTTCTGGACCAAGCTGAGCAGTTCAACTGAAACGGAAATCTACTAATAACGGGTGCAATTTGTTAAGACATGAACAAAAATAAAAGTTCAAAAATTTTGGCTTCGCACCTGGAGGCCTTTATGAACGAGAAAGATATATATAAAAAAAATAGCTAAACAGAACATGAAAAAAAAGAAACAAAGAAAACACGCAAGCACTATACTCAAAAAAAGAACAATGAAAACAAATCAAATTTAAACAAAATCCAATCACTCAAAATTACATAAAACACATGCCACATACAGTTTTATATAAAATGTGTATATTGCAGATATACCTTTTCAATAGCTTGGATGTAGATTGTTTTTTGTTTTTTTTTGTTTAGCTCAACATACCCCTCAACATTTCCCCTCAATACCCTTAGCTTTTTTAGACACACCCAATATCAAACATTCCACCCTTTCCCAATGATAAATCCTGCATGTAAAAACAAAACAAATCGTATAATTTACATGCCTTGCCCCTGGACTATGGGTGCATGGCATCACCGGAGGCACAGTTATTAGACGCTCTGGCAATTTCGAATATTTTTTTTTTTAATATTTCTACCAATGATATGGGGGACATCTAAAAGGGCAAGAGGGGAGGGATGGGCTGCCTTCCGCTCGTTTTTCAACTTAAATTTTCAAAGGTATTTCATGGCTGGTTTTATACTAACTGTTTCTTAGATATCCCTGTTGTGGTTTTTGAAAACTCTCCTGCATATAGTATGTTTTGACTTTGTTTTACATCCACCTCAAGATTTTCTAAAAAAAATTATTTTAATATCCTTAGGCTTTTACATGTTGCTTATTTGGGGCCAGTATATGGATGACATAATTTCAGTATGGGATTATGGGGAGGAGGAATTAGATTCTATTTCTTCGGCTTTAAAGCAAGATTATAAGTCTAAAGATTTTACTTCAGCCCCTTTCAGAACATATTTTAAATTTTCCAGACCATTTTATTTTGTTCCAGAATGTCTCTTTGATTTCTAGGGATCGGGGTTTAAAGCAAAATTTTCGTGAAACTCTTGAAATAAAGAAAATCTTATTCAAGAACATTGTTTTGAATCGGGATACAGGTGAATTTGGGCTGTACTCTATCTATAATAATTTATGAAAATCTGACAGAGTAAAGTTCAATTCACCCAATGTAGTTGACCTTTTTCCAAATGTTACACCATCGAACGCTAATGAACCGAATCCAAGAAGGTCAAAGAGGCTAGTTTCCGCCTTTGCTTTGAAAAGAATTAGAGAATTAAACATTATGTAGTTTTATTTGATTTCGTATATAAACTTTTGTTTTAAATTGTTTTTGCTTAATTTTACTACTGATGACGGTCACTGTATATGTGACCGAAATATCTCGTATTTTTATGAATTTCTATACACTGTCTATTAAAAAGGATTTGATCCCTATTTTGAACTTTTATTTTATCGTCAAATTTAATATTTGCGTTGATTAATATAATTAATTGATAAAAATATATAAATAATTTCAAATAATAATTTATTTAAAGCAAAAAACACATAAAACAATCATTTCAATTATAAAGATGATTTAGTGAATAATAATTTATAATTCAATTAAAAATAATTGACAATTTAACTAATAGGCCTATATTAAAAGTTAAATAAATAAATGAAACTAAAAAATTGAAAGTTCTTATTAAAAAGTATCTGATCCCTTTTGTCTTCTTTTAAGGCTTATACAGCCTTTTCTTTCAGTTCTTGGCATTCATCATTGATTTTTTCTAATTCATCATAAAGTAGCTGTAAGGTCGTTGAAATTTTGTAAATAGTCTTCTCTGCTTGCGTCACAGGCTTTCCAATATATGACATTAGACTTCTAATTACATTTACCGCGTCCACTTTTTTTTTACTGGAGTAATGGTGGTGTCTGGAAAAAGAAAAACCTGTATTAAATTATTTATTCAATCTGACAAATGCTAATGTTTTTGCTATAGTTTTTGCTACAGTATTTTAGTATAAAGTGTAGTTGATTTATATGTTAGTATAACTATTCTGACATACTATATAGTATTACTATACTAAAGTTTCTCTGCTTCTATTGTATGCTTTCCAATTGATTAAATTGTACTTTAAATTATTTTTTTTATCCTCTTTTTTTCTGTTTTACGACAGCGTTGATATCTGAATTGTTCAACCTAGTAAACATTAACTCCTTTTTGACACCGTAAGCGAATAAACCATCGCCTTCATTGTTCAGTAGTCTATTGCATTTAAGTCATAAAGAAGCCAACTTGACAAAGTATATGTTTTTGAATTTTATTTTAGGATATAGGGTGAATCATTTTCAACTTTGTACATTCGTAATGATTTTACCTAAATATTATAGTTCTTTAAAAGTCAATACAATCTATTAAATTTTTAAAGTTTATCGTAGAAATCGGAAGGGTACTTTTTGGCCATTATTTTTCAGACTTCTGGAGAGAAGAGGCGTTTGGAGCAATCTAAAGTGAGATTTAACCCCATTCCTTGTCAGGGGACATGATAACATCAATTGTTTCCATTTCCAGGCCGGTTCAACACAAGCCTTCCAAATTCACGAACATTTCAAGAGATTTTCCTATCTAAGCGAAAGTATTTCTAGCCCTCGCAAAATAATAAAGCAAAATAACTATAAGATATTTAAAATACAAAAAAAATTATTTCATTTAAAAGTTACTGTTCTTTCTCAAATATAATAAAAACAGCTTAAAAATCAATTACACTTTCAAACGACTTAAGTTTGTATTTCCTGGCTTTCTTTTTGGTAAATATTGCACCCTAACCGTTAAAGTAAATGTTTTGCACCTGCTATTGATCAGTGGATATCAACGCTAGTCCAACCAATCTCTTCGGATTATAGATGGCAGGAGGTCATATTTCCTAAATCTTGAACTTCGAGAAAATTCTTTTCTCTAATGCCACGGATGCCGGTACCGCAATAAAAATCTATAAGGCAACATAAACAAGTTAATTCATTATTTTCGCGACCTGTTCTGATCAACGAACCAGGCCACGCCACATCAGCTACCTAGGCAACTCTCAATTCATGATGTCCTAGACATTCACCTAGTTTGCCGATTTTGCCAATGACTTTAGACAGAAATACCGGAAGCTAATGACTTATACACATATACATTGTATGCACACAAACATATATACATCTTTGATTTCTGTAAAGTATAGATTTATTTATACCAAAAAGGGTATGAAGAGTATAAATATATGAGAATTCAGGTGAAACTTTATGGGGGGGGGGGGGTAGCCAGTCATGTAAACATGAATGTATTTTTGATATTATTGCACTGGGGGGGGGGTCATATTTGGCAAAACTTATCGGAAACAGGCCAGTTATACAACAAATATGAAAAGCGTAAGATCCATCAATGTAGTTGAGGGAAGGTAGGGAGTTCAACCCCCTTCCGAGTGAATGTGAAAAATTGTAAATACAGTTATGAAGTTTTTGGCAGCAGCGAATACCAAATAAAAAAAAACGATAAGTGGGTGAAAAATCAGCCAGAAACAATCCTGAAAAATGCTTATGCCAGCTTTGCGTCTTTTTTAGACTACCTGTCTTGGCTTTGTCTACAATTGGCCAATGGCTTGATGGACGCTTGATTTTAATACAGAGATATTTTAACAAAGAGATATCAAATAAAAAGATTATTAATGGTTGAAATTTTACGGATGGAAAGCACTGCCAAATTTAACTAATTAGCTTTGGTTATTCTCACGGTTCAACATGGCAACACTGGCGAAAATGTAATACTGCCATAAAAACTTCATAATTTTGAAGAAACCAAAAAAGAAATATTCATTTTGATGTCCTTGGTACTTTAAAAGCAAATAAAAACTATTCCATACTCCCCACCTCTTTTCTGATCCAATTTTGAAGTGCTGTTCTAAGTTTCTTGTCTCAACTACATGGAATCTGATTCGGGTTACTGCTCAAGTTCTTCTTCAATTAACCCCTTTTTCTGAAAAAAAAAATAAAACTTGGGAATAAACATGCTCTTCTTCACATTTTTAACCAAACGTTTATCAGATTTGAAAACCCCTCATAAAACAAGGTATTTCATTTTGTGATTTTGGCAGGGGAGGGTAGCTACGGTACCAAATACAAAATCTACAAAAAATGCTATTTGGAAAACTGCGACTTTTTTGGAAACTAATTACGGTAGGTAAGGGTATTTTGCTAATATTTTTTCTTAGTTAAGGAAATGTCGCAAATATCTGATATTAAATTTTGCATCCCAAAGGTGCTTGATGTCATTATTGCCAAGTACCAGCGTCAAAAATTGGACATCAAGTTTAAGCATGCTTAAACACTGAGAGAAAAGTAAGAGATGAAAAAAGCAGTGTCTATTAAGTTTCTAAATGTCTATTAAATTATATAGATCTTGAAGTTTTATATGTTTTTTGTTTCTTTTAGTAAAGTAGCCCTAAATAAGTAAATATCTTTATGTGACAACATTGACAAACTGGGGCTGGAAACCACCATTGCGTGGCTAGTAGGGCTCGATCGATATGGATTTTTGGGGTCCGATGCTGCTACCGATATATCGCTATCGTACCGAACGCTACCGATATAATTTGCCGACAAATTCCCCTCCGAAAATAAACCGTACCTAAAGTTCAAACCCTATATTCTGTGCCCATATTCATACGCACATTTTTCTCCCTGGTCAATTAAGCACCTAAAAACAGCCTCAATAATTTACTGTGGATTCCAATTAATGCAAAAGAGTTTTATTTAGAAAAGATTTAAAAAAAAATTATACAAATAAACTCCTGTTCTGGACAGTCTAGTTCAGTCCAACTAGGGCAATTTGTAATGCAGAAAGAACAGCTTTTCAGCAGTTACCTCCTCATTTTCCGTCCTCTTCATAAGTCCAGTCCAACTGGGTTAAGTTGTAATGCAGAAAGAACAACTTTTCAGTATGTTCTCCTTTCAGAGGCCTTTATTTGTCATCAGAAATGTTTCCTACTGTTCTGAAAACTCATTCGCTCGGGACAGAAGAGGACGGACAGCAGAGATGCTTCCGGGCAAGTTGTGCCAGTCTCTTGAAACGACTGCTGTTATTTCGCCACCACTCTAACGGACAGCTTTTTATCCTGTTATTGACAGCCTCACTCATGTACCTTTCCAGTTCCTGATCAACATTGTCTGATGAATCTTCTACCTTACTTGTTGAAGTTGCAAGTATGTTATCAAACAGGGTGTCAATCAAACTTGTTGTGCCTACTCTCCTTCGTTTTGGGTTTTCCTCCTCTTCTAATGCAGTGACTAATTTTGTTTCTTCCTTTGTCTGATTCCGTGTTTCTTCTTGTAGCCACCTTTTAGTATTACTGAGTGCCTCTTGATTTAAGGGTTGTTGCTTGTAATTGAGATCCAAGAGACAAACAAGAACAACTTCTCTGGTTGTACGTTTTTGAACTCATCATACATTCGAACATTGCTGCACCAGGTGGGCATTGACAAGTATTGACAACAAATACATTTTGACTTCATTTGACTCACCTCAGTTGCTCTCTCCACCATGGCCAGAATTAGCTAGTCTCCACCCTCAAGGACTGGACAAGCAAAAATTACTTGAGTAAATCTGGCACCATCTTCTGGATAAGTTACGCAAAAGAAAAAAAAATGAGCCGATAGTCGATAATAACACTGACCCCATTTAGGCCCGATAATATCGGACGGCCGATATATCGGTCGGGCCCTAGTTGTTAGAGGGTGTGTGTATGTGTTTTATTTTGTTTTTTTTTGCTTTTTTAATTCTTTCACATTAAAACTTATATACTTTCACATCTTACTATAAATGATTGGTGAGAAAAAATAAACGCAGAAATTTAGATTGGAGAAATGGAATCAATACTATAATTTGTTAACAAAAATGAATATAAACAAGAAGGGTCATTTAAAAATTCTAAAAAAAATTCACACGAGCAAAATATTTAAACATATAATTCAAGTGTGGGGAGAGGGTAACTATAGAAGTGGGGTTGTGTCGTTGGATTTTTTTTTTTTTTTTTTTTTTTTTTTTTTTTTTTTTTTTTTTTTTTTTTTTTTTTTTTTATTTTTTTTATAGAGGAAATGGTAAGTAATAATCTTCAAATTGAATAACCTATGTTCTAATGCTTTACTTGAAGAATATGAGAGATGAGGGGGAGGGGTTGGGGGGGGGGGGGCTAAAGATGCAGAATAATTATTTCTTGCTCCTATGTTACTAGTAAAAAATTTAGATCATTAGAAATAACTGGGGAGATTAGTAAGAATTTACGTGGGGCCGCTAGCAGTATAGCAGAAACTGAAAAGAATAAATATATATATATATATATATATATATATATATATATATATATATATATATATATATATATATATATATATATATATATATATATATATATATATATATATATATATATATATATTTTTTTTTAGTGAATATTCCTTGGATATTCAAACAGAGAACTATAAGCATAAATGTGTCTTATTATTTCAAACTAGCATTTTAATATTAGGACTAATTTAGATAATAGTTACCATTCCTGAATCAGCTAGAAATAGCGATTTTTTCTCACGTTTTTCAATTTTGGTTACTGTGGGCCATGGTGTGTCCTTTCAGAGGTTGCAGCTACCACTGTAACCATACTTCTTGCTCATGGGTAAATTTTCCATATGAAATAAAAATCTCCCTCCTCAGCCACCGGAAAGGTTAAATTAAGGATATTATTTAAAAAAAATTGTTCCTCAAAATTGCAGCTGATCGGAAATTTTGACTAAATATGAAAACTTTGCCCAAAATACAACTATGTCATTTAAAAACGAAAAGGAATTAATTTAAAAAAATATTTTCCAAAAAATAAATTTTTCTACAAGAAAAGTAAAAAGGCATCAACACCTAAAATTCAAAAAAATTAAATTAAAAAAAATAAGTAAAAAATAGGAAAAGGGCATATTAAAACCTAAAATTAACAGAAATTATTTTTAGTGAATAAATCGTGCCCAAAATGAAATGAAATGAAAATGAGTAATCACCTCAAACGCATAGATAGCCCATACTGCTATGAATGATTAGAGGAATTGGAAAACGGACAGGAAAAAAATGAATATTAAGGTGAAGTTTAAAACAAACAGAAATTAACGCAAATAAGAGTAGGGCTACTGCCCCCCAAAACCCTCTATAGGCAGTAAATAGTAACTAGCAAATCTTGTTATATAAAAGATAAATTGTTATATATTAAGTACGTAACGAAGCGTAAAATCGAAAGACAGTGTAGTTTACGAAACTTTCTAGTGAAAAACTAGAGATATACTTTTTAAGGTCAAGAATACGGCATTGGACTTTAAAACCCCTGCTGGAAGTACTGATCTCTGTTGCATGGCCCCTCAGCCAGGAGGATCAATGGAGGTTAGGGGCCGGCCATCCTGTGCTTTCGCGCAACAATCCTGTTTACCTTTCCCAGATTTTCCAGGTACTCATTTAGAGCTGGATCGACTCAGGCTGAGATTACAGAGCTCACTGACCCCCATTCCAAACTAAATAACCAGTAGCACAAGGTCCTGACCCCCTGTCCTCATAGACTAAGGATTTAAATTTTAACTTGCTACCCACTCGGCTAGGACTTCTAGAACTTTTTTAGTCGCTTCAAAAGTTTAGATTTCGCTTTGAAAAAAAAACCATCTACGTCTCACCTTAAAACATATTAGCTTTTGATATCGTAAGTAAATTTCCTTCAGTGCCCTTTTAAGGTTATTCGATTAAATTTGCAATATTCTAATTGTAGAATAGAATGTTTATTCGCTACAGTAGCTTTAAGCTAACGTGAACCTGTCAATAATGAAAAAGGGAATTTAATGCAGCAACAACAGCAAAATCCAAAGTAGCAAGTACTAGTTCTGAGTCAGTTTTATGACCTTGAACTTTATGTTGAACTTACTATATGCTGTTGCTGTTTTTATATGTATGTATGAATGTATGTGTCTCCAAAAAAAACCAACGGGCCATAGGAAAAAAACAGAACATAAACATAACAAACCAACAAAAACACAAATAAATTAAAAAGAAAGAACGTACTTATAAATCAATCTTTACGAAAATATTTATAAAGAGATACATCTTCCACGATGTCTCAGCCCTTTATCAACATACTTAGCCAAATTCCTTAATGTCATTTAACTCGTAATACCTACAATCCCTTCCACCCACCTTCCATCTGCCAAAACTAACGAAAAACACTCATTTCTCAGATCTGCCAATTCCTTAAAATTCCCCAAGAAATGAAAAATATCCTCATCATCTTCTCCACACATCGGACAAGGGACTGGGTTAACACTATGTTTTTATGTGTTGTTGTTTTTATATATGATGTTATATAAAAAAAGACAGTAATAACAAAAACATAAAGCAGTAAGTACAACTTCAAGGTCAACACAATGAAAAGGTAAAGGAATATTATCGATAAAGAACGGATAAAATACTGCATAAAAGGTATGATGACAAAGTTCTTTTGCTGAAGTGAAATTCTCTTGGAGTAAAAGCCTGCTGGCATTCTTTCTAGCAAGTCTATTATTTAGCTTCCATGCTGTCTTGGTGGGGAGGAAGGTTCAAAATACATAAAAAAAGATTCAACACTTAGTTAAAAAGTCAAAAATAAAAAATAAATAGATAACAATGAAATTATTGAAAATACATTAAGAATATGATGAGTCGAAACTTAGTTAAAAAGTCAAAAAGAAAAAAATTATAGACAACAATAAAATTAACGACTGATTTTCCTGGCTATTATATAACTAAAAAAAACTCAGAACAAAACTCTTCCGATATCTTTCATGTTCAGCGGGGATGGGAGTCAGTTTGGGGACTTTTTGGGGATTTTATACGGCATGGTCTGTTGCGGGCGGGTAGGGTTCGGGGATGATGGACCGTAATAGAGGAACAGACAGGGTCTTGGTACCTAAACGAAGGCATAGGAGGTTCCGTCTCTTAGCTAACGTGGTGAGCTTGAACTTACCTAGTAGATAATGATATGGAACCTCCCCTTCACCATTTATGATTCCAAGTGCTGGTTTTTGGACATTTTAAATCTTATAAATATGCTTTGAAGAAAGACCAAAATGCCACACTGGGTAAGCAAACTCCAGTATTGGCCGAATAGAAGAACAATAAAGTTGGAGAAGATCCTTAGGGGGCAAGAAATATTTCAACAAAAGTTTTAGAAAGGAAACCAAAGGGGAAGTTTGTTTTTGGATATTTTGGACATGGGCATCCCCCTTCAAGTCAGTAGTAATTGTCACCCCAAGTAGTTTAATGCGTGTGACAGAGATTTTTGGAGGCATGGGGTTTGTGAAAGAAGGGGGCGTTTAGAAAAATTAACCGTCATAACTGACGATTTATTAGCGTCAACTTTCATCTTCGATAAAGAAGCCTCCTCTGTGACATCGTCAAGTAATCTCATAATTGGGCTTTTAATATTTCGTCGACAAACCTCAAGTGCAGACAGGTCGTCCACATACTTCCATCGCCCTTTGTGGTCAGTCATAAGGCTATAAACCATTATAATGAATAAAATGGGACCCATCAGCGTTCCCTGGGGGACCCCACAAAATATAGGAAGGGGATCAGAATAAACCTTTTTATATTTAAAAACTTGAGAACGATTTTTTAAAAAGGAGACAACAATTTTAAGTAGAAAGGGACTCACTTGAAACTCCGTCAGCAGTTTATTTAAGAGAATATTGTGATCAATTAGGTCGAACGCTTTCTGAAGATCAATTAATAAAAGATTCAACCAAGTATCAGGGTTTTCAAGGTTCTTAAGAATGGTGTCAAGAAGATTAACAAGATAGTTTGAAGTAGATGTCTCCTTCAGGTTTCCATATTGTTGTAAGTCAATAAGTTCAAGAATCTCTGCCTTTAACCAATTAGCTATGAGACCCTCATACATTTTTGAAAAAAACTGGGGTTAAGGTGATAGGTCGTACTCCAGTAAAATCGTTTACGCCTCCCTTCTTTTGTATTGGAGTACTATAGCCCAGCTTCCAGCGCGACGGGTAACATCCGGAATTACTAATGTCATTAAAAATACTAACAAGGGGTGTGGATAGCGTATCAGAGATTGCTTTTATTAGATCAATTGGGATATCAATAGGACAAGCACTAGTTTTTTTCAGTTTGTATATTTTTTCTATTATTTGCTTTGCTGAAATTCCCGGTATTTTTCCTTATGGAGTTTCAGGGATTAGATAGTTTTCCGAGAGAAGGAAAAACTTTTGCACAATGCTCGCTAGGTGTTTATTGAGCTCGTTGGCTTTTTGTTCAGGCGGTTCATCCAGAAGAAAATCAAGGTTCTTGCACAAGCGACCCACTATTTCTTTCACTTTCTTAAACCATTGCCGAGGCTTGCTCTGTTTTAAGCAGTTTAATTCATTCTTACCATAATGAGAAGCAGCACAACGTATTTATTTAATTGTTCACGGAGGGTGAACATCATTTTCTTTCCAAGTTGAAAAAGTTTTAGTTTCAAATGGATTAGTCCTTTTATTTTTTCATTAATATAGGGTTTATCTGAGGAACATACCTTCTTGGTAACCTCTGGGAAACATTTTTGGTAATTTGTCATTAATTTTATTTGAAACAAACTAACCTTTAAATTAAGATTTACACACGACACAACATCATCCCATCTCTAAGACGTAATCCAAGATTCAAAATCAAAAAGACCTTGACTTGCTATTGGCCGGTACGAAAATCCAAAGACTGAGTAATTTGTTTTAAAAATTATCAGTGGTTTCATGAAATGATATCGTAGCATGCTACAGAATCGTAGCATGAAATGATAGCTACCACCTAGGGGGGGGGGTAGTTGGAGTATTTTAAAAGGTTTTAAGGTTGGTACAAATAACATCTAAACTGGTTCCCACCTTTTGTAGTAGGGAAATCAATAATTTGCTTAAGCTTCTGATTTTTGCACTGATAATTAAGACTTGGTTCGTTTCCGTCTCCTGCTATGAAAATACCAGTATTTGGGTACTTTGTCGTCACAAAGTCAAGACTTGCTTGTAGCCTATCATGAAAATTACGACGAAAATGAGCATTCTGTCCGGGTGAATAATAAACTGAGCAAATGATTTAATTAGTGTAAGGCTGAGGCAGGCATTTGGGCTTTATCCAAATGATTTCATCACTATCACCTAGTCCAGACACATGGATAAGAGTAGGAGAGAGGCAATCCTTTTCGAAAATAATTACTCCATACTCCTCCTTCTTTTTCCTCAGTGGGTGGTCAACCGGGCGTTGCTTTATAGACTCTTGAAAACCAGTCATTTTATGGAGACCAGGATTTTGAGTCTGGACTTCAGTAACCACAATTATATTAATATGGTTCAATTTAGCTGTTGCTTCTAACTCAATTAACTTTTCAAAATTCAAACTTTCGCCGAAAATAATCAATATATCAACGAAGTTCTCGAATTGAAGAGAAAATATAACGAAAATGACAGTCCCGTCGTTCGTGCTGCCAGGGTCTTGACAGAAAGTTGGTGATATCGCTGGTGGCATTTTTTCGAAAACAGAGCTCAGTGAAGCTCTCACAGAAATTGTCAAGATGGACCCTGACTTACACAAAGAGAAATTTTTAAAATAGTGTGAATGTAATGTCATTCCCAATGGTCTTGAAGCAATTATACACCGCGGTTTAGAGATCTAGAAAGATTGGTGTCACGAAGCACCTTTTAATATATTATGAACACCAATAAAATAAAAGTCCAAAATAGGGATAAAATCCTTATTAATAGACAGTGTATAATAAATTTCACGAAAAACATCAGATATTTCGGTCACATATACAGTGACCGTCATCAGTTTTACTACTGATGACGGTCACTGTATATGTGACCGAAATATCTGGTATTTTTTGTGAAATTTATTATACACTGTCTATTAAAAAGGATTTTATCCCTATTTTGGACTTTTATTTTATCGTCATGGAAAGGCAGTGTGGTCTCCGAAATTATCTATATCAACACCAATAAATCAAGTCCAGTCAATGGGCTATAAAATGGACTGTCAAATTATCGATATAGATCTTGATCTTGCAATGGGCAAAATCATGGAACAGGGACCTATTTTCGTTATTACTTTCAATCACAACAGATTATGTGCATTAGAGACGCTGCAAATAATATAGTGGAAAGTGATGCTAGCAAAATAATGAGGGTGAACTATGTGTGGGTTCTTTGTCGGGACCAAACGGAGCTGAACCCGAAATCTGCCTGGCGACTTATGGACCTGTCTGCAAATTCCTCTGAACTGTTTATTTAATTCCGTTTTTTAGGAATAAAATTTTCCTAACTTCATGCTGTGTTGTTCACGTATTTTAGCCTTCAATTTTTATATAAACAACCACACATACAGAGTTCAGTATCCTACATAGACACTCAGACACATATAGATGCATTTACTTACAAGATGTATCTACTTACTAGATATACCTTTAACTACAAAGATTGCCTCAACTATTCTGTTTTTGTATGCCAGATGTGTTTCTACCTTTATTTTTATTATAAACAACCACACATACAGAATTGAGTATCCTATATACACATATAGATGCATTTACTTACAAGATGTATCTGCTTACTAGATATACCTTTACCTATACACATTTCCGCATCTAATCTGTTTTTGCATGTCAGACATCTTTTTGCCTTCAATTTCATGGTTGCAGCGATAGTTGTAACCTAGTAAAGAGTGAACCACAGTCCATAGTAACCGAAAGTTAAAAAACGCGTTTTGAAAGAAAAAAAAACTGCCCAGTGAAAAAAATTGCCGTCTGACACTGATTCAGGAATGGTAAATATTATTTCAGTTCGTATTAAAAGTAAAGTTCATTGCGAAAAAAAATTTTCGGTGATTTTGAAAAAAGCCTCAAACCCCTCGAAAATGGCGTCATATCAAAATGAAAAGTGCACCATTGGAATCAGCAAGATCGAAAACCTTTTAAAGAGGAAATTACAGTCCCCCTCCTTGAACAACAAGGAAAATCAAATTTTGCATCGGTAGAACTGATCTGTCTCCCGTTTTTTTTTTCTTCAACAGGCCTAGCGGGCTAGCAGAACATCATAGAGAGATGCTTAATCAGGGTTGCCAAAAGTTTTAGGGACAAAAGTGTCCAAATCAGCTAAAAATGGACACTTTTAGTGTCCCTCTAGAAAATCATCCAATATACAGGGTTGCCACTATGAATATTCAAAACCTGTGAAAAGTGCCAAAAAACCTGTGAAATTCATCCTTTTTTGTTCTGCTACCTCACGGTCTGTTACCTGCTTGAGTTCTGCAGCTATTTCCAGCTCTGACATTAACGCTACCTATAAATTAAGTTTAGTGCTAGTTCAATTTGAAGAGATGGCACAAAAAATCGTCATGAGAATGTCAACAGAGCAAAATTTCATATCGATTATTAGGAATCAAGCCTTCGTATTTTTATAATTTATCTGATGTGTCTTATATTGCGTGTGCGGACGACCTGGTAGTTTTAAGCCGAACCAAGTCTATTTTGGCATTATCAGTGCAACGTATTTCTATGATGTTTCGGGATGTTGGTCTGTTTTTGAATTTTGATAAATGCGAACATTTAGTTTTCAATCCCAAATCATCTGCTCATAAATTGTCCTGTGGATCCTCAGTGATTCGCAATGTTACGAGTTTACGGTGGTTAGGAATTAGTACTTGTTCTACACTCAGTTTTTTGCGACTTCAAGTTTTGAGAGATGTTAAAGAAAAGTTGAAGATCGGATATGCGAAAATTGTACCTAGCCGTGGAAAATATTCACGCCGAGCTTTAGCTAAAATGTATTCCACATGTTGTGACCATTCTGTCTTGTTTTTAAGTGGAATGCATTTGTTATTGAATAAGAATGATTTGCGCCAGATTCGTATCGCTTGTTTTAGATATTGCAAATTTTTACTGTACCTCCCCACTTCATATCGTAATACACGTATTATTGAGAAGTATGGTGCTACCGACATTATCCAATTGTTTGAATTGCTTAGTAATAATTTAACAAGACAGGCCTTTGCGTCCCTAGGGCCAAACCATAACATTATCTGTGTGTTTTTGTCAGTGATTAAGGTTTAAGTTATCTTTGTTTCTGTGTATTTGATTGATTTTTTTTTTCCTTTTTAGTGTGCTTTACTCCGCTTGTTTTGTATAAAAGTGGGTTATAAATAAATTATTATTATTATTAATTATTATACCGCTACCTATCTTAGTCGAAAAGTAAAGAACTAGTCATAGAGATTCATTTTCACTTTGGCATTTTCATAAGTTATGCGAAAAAGATGCGAATCGTTGATCTTCGGTAGCTATTAAGGATCTTTAGGTGCGACAAGGTCCGAACGGCTGTAGCAACAAAATGTCTATTTTGACCTAAATGGTATTAAAGTTAAACAAAAGACGTCGATCTCGTTAACCACTTAGTCAACTGGTTGTTCAAGTGGTTAAAATCGTTTAACTAACTCCTCTATTTTGCCGTTTTCTGAACATTTAGAAGTAGCCCTGAGAAAAATGACGTTTTCAAGAACTAAAAAAGTGATAAGACAAGGTCGATTGAAATAAATTCGCTTGAGTATGCTCGATAGAAACTGGCGACCAGCGTTTGACAAAAAATCACAGCTGAAATTATAGAATATAAAACAGAAACATTCGCTAGCGGCTATAAATAAAATTGAGCCGCAACACAGCTTTTCTGCGAAACTCCTTTCTTTCTATGACAGCAGTGTAATAATAGCCATATGCAAACGGCTACACGCCACAGGGATTTACGCGGAACGTGCCAGCAGGAAATGGCCATTCACTTCTTCTTTCCAGCCTTCTCAGCGGCCTTGGTGACTTTGCCACCAGCAGTAGGTGGGTGTTTCACCTATCTTGGCTCAATAATAGACTCTCGTGGAGGTTTTGACCTTGACATACAAAACAGAATCAACAAAGCCCAAGCCATCTTCTCACAACTCCATCGCCATCTTTGGATCCGGCGGGAGATCAGCACGAAGACAAAACTTTCTGTTTATAAAGCGGCTGTTAGATCTGTTCTCTTCTATGCAGTCGAAACTTGGCCACTGAAGGCGCTTCATCTCCATTTCTTGGAAGTTTTGACCACCGTTGTCTACAAAAATCCTGGTGAAAAAATCGCTGGTGACCAGCGTTTGACAAAAAATCACAGCTGGAAGTATAGAATATAAAACAGAAACATTCACTAGCGGCTATAAATAAAATTGAGCCGCAACACAGCTTTTTTTGCGAAACTCCTTTCTTTCTATGAGAGCAGTGTAATAATAGCCATATGCAAACGGCTACACGCCACAGGGATTTACGCGGAACGTGCCAGCAGGAAATGGCCATTCACTTCTTCTTTCCAGCCTTCTCAGCGGCCTTGGTGACTTTGCCACCAGCAGTAGGTGGGTCTTCACCTATCTTGGCTCAACAATAGACTCTCGTGGAGGCTGTGACCTTGACATACTGAACAGAATCAACAAAGCCCCAGCCATCTTCTCACAACTCCGCCGCCATCTGTGGATCCGGCGGGAGATCAGCATGAAGACAAAACTTTCTGTTTATAAAGCGGCTGTTAGATCTGTTCTCTTTTATGCAGTCGAAACTTGGCCACTGAAGGCGCTTCATCTCCATAATTTGGAAGTCTTGGACCACCGCTGTCTACGAAAAATCCTGAAGATTCGATACTCCGACAGAATCTCAAATGTTGATTTGCGCCACCGCTGCTGTGACATCGAACCCGCCGCCATGATTGTCAAACAGAGAAGACTGAGTTGGCTTGGTCATGTCCTTAGAAGACCCAATGACCGCATCATAAAGCAAGTGCTTCTAGATGTCCCATTGCCAGACTGGCGCAGGCGACCTGGCGGTCAATTTAAGAATTGGTGGACAACTGCCAAAAACGACCTCGACCTCATTGGCAGATTTCGAAAGTTTGGCAGAAATTGGGAGAACTGCTGGCTCCGGTTTGCTGACGAGCTGGCAGAAGATCGCGACAAATGGGAGTCAATCATACGTAGTCTTCCAGATGCCGGGTGAGGCGTCCGTGTCTTGTCCCGCAACAAGTACACGTACAAGTAAGTAAGTAGGTGGGTCTTTGAAGTTGACCGACTTGATGACAAACTTCAACCGTAAGATAGAAGAAAAAGATAGATTCGATAGTTCTAGCATACCACATTGGTTAAGACTTTGGGTCCTATTTCTATTCGGTTGATAAATGGTGTTCGCGCAGGGCGCAAAAACATCTAAGAAAAATCCCCAAGCCGTTACCAAAGCTTAAAAGTAAAGTGAAAATTAGAAGCAGTCGTATTTATAAAAAAAAGAAGAAAATAAAGACATTTGGTTTTGATTTGGAAAAATGTCCAAAAGTGTCCTTTTTTTTCAAAAAGCTGCCTTTTTTGACCCAATAGTGTCCCGGTGTCCCTCAGAGTGAAAAAGTGTCCAAAAGACACTAAAAGTGTCCATTTGGCATCCCAGTGCTTAATGACTCATTCAAAAGCTATTTCGCATATCTACGTGCTTTTTATAAATTCCGCCATCTGCAAGTGCCATATGCAACTAAAATGGCACTTTTTGTGCCATTTCTCAAGGGGTTGCACTAGCAAGCTACCAGAACATCATAGACAGATCTTTCATAGCACATATAAAAGATATTGCTCATATCTACGTCCTTCATATAAATTCCACCGTCAGCAATTTCTAAATGGCACTAAAAACGGCACTTTTGGTACCGTGTTTCAAGTGGAAAATCTGGGGCTATTGGGCTAGCAGAACTTATAAGAGTCATATTTAATGGCTCATTTGAAAGCTATTGCTCATATCAACGTGTTTTTTTTTTATCAATTCTACCATTAGCAAGTGCGATATAGCACTGAAAACAACACTTTTGGTGCCACTTCTTAAGTGGAAAGGCTCTAAAGCACAAAACAGGTCCTATTGCAATAGTTATGTTAGAGAACCCTTAACTGGGGGGTTACAAGAACCCCTCCCATGCACTCCCCCTCTTAGCCCCCTTGGTAAGTTTCATAAGCCGTCTGTTCATCAGTAAGCTACTGAAACATTAGCAGGCTACCCTACCATCGTATATATATGTATAATGGCTCAATTAAAAGCCGTTGCTTATATTTACTAGGTTTTCAAAAATTCTACCATCTATTAGATTTCACAGATTTCAATGTTAACTAGTTTTCTGGAGAGAATTGAAATGAACTCTTTGTCATGGTTGACGCACTAGCTGGAACCAAGTAAAGAGCGAACCACAGCCCATAGTAACTAAAAGTTAAAAAACGTTAAACCGGTCTTTTTTCTTCTTCTTCTTTTTTTCAGGCCGAGCGGGTTACTAGAACATCATAGGGAGATGCTTAAGAGCTCATTCAAAAGCTATTTCTCATATATACGTGGTTTATATAAATTCCACCGTCTGCAAGTGCCATATGGCACGACAAAAGGCACTTTTAATGCCGTTTCTCGAGGTGCGGGGCTAGCGGGCTATCAAAACATCTCAGATAGATTTTTGATAGCTCATAAAAAAAATATTGCTCATATATACGTTCTTTCTAAAAATTCCACCATCTGCAATTTCAAATGACACTTAAAATGACACTTTTGGTGTCATGTCTCAAACGAGAAAGCTGGGGCTAGTGGGCTACCAGAACTTTTTAGAGTGGTATTTAATGGCTCATTTGAAAACTTTTGCTCATATCTACATGCTTTTTATCAATTCTTTCATTCGTAAGTGAGATATAGCACTGATAACAACGGTTTTGGTGCCACTTATTAAGTGGAAAATTTTGGAAGCAACGGTATCATTGCAATAATTATGGTCAAAAACCCTTAACTGGAGGTTTGCAAGAACACCTCTCACAAATTCCTCCTTTAGGCCCCCTTAATAAACTACGCAATTAGAGTCCTACAAACACGAACATATTAAATTACATTATTAGAGGCGTGGTTCTGTTAGTACAGCGCTGGACTTTAAATTAGATTATCATGCGTTCGATTTCAGCTTGGATTTTTTTTTTCAATCGCGGTTTATCCCTTCTTATGATTACTTTTCAGATAATGCACTACTATTGCAAATATGATGCACTAATTTTTAAAATCATATCCCAGGAAGGCTCATTTTAAACCTATTACTCATATCTAGGTGCTTTTTATCAATTTTACCATCCAAAAGTGCCATATAGCACTAAAACAACACTTTTTGCACCACTTCTTAAGTGGACAAGTTTGGAAGCACAAAACGGTACCATTGCAATAATAATGGTCCAAAGCCCTTTACTGGAGGTTTATAAGACCCCTCACATATACTCCTCCTCCAGACCCTCTCAGTAAGTTCCATAAATCGCCTACTCATCGTAAAAGTAAAAGATGATTGCAAAAAAAAAATTAACGAAAACAAAAAACTTTTCAACTGAAAATCTACCAAAAATTAAGCTTGAATGATCAAAAATTTTGAATTGAACCTTCAAAGCGCTAGTTTTTATAATCCTAAAAGCATAGGGAAACATAATTAATTGGTTTATTTGTACTAGTTTTATTGATATATATTAGATAGGCTGTGAAGTAATAATTTTGTCCGATTTAAGTTTCAATTTCGCTCTTTACTTACCTCGGAAAACCTTTGTTTTTTAAATTAATTCATTTAAGAAACCACACATACAGGATTAAGCATCTAATGATAAAAGCAAGAAAATTAAATTGGAATCGCAGTTTATTTGAATATAATACTTACAAGAAAGTGGAACAAACATATGTATGCTGTATTAGTTCAATATTTAATATTCCTCGATTATATATAACATTATGTACTCCCGAGATTAGTCTGACGGACCTTCTACGCCTTAAAGAATAAAAAAATAGCGACCGGAAAAGTATCTTTTTCCAATATTTGCAGAGATACGTACACATATTATATTTAGTTGGGGGGGGGGGTAAACAAGGGAACTCAATGGAAATTATGAGAAAATAGTAAAACCCTTGAGATTTATCAGGGGGATGAATGGGTCGAAAATGTGGTAGAATTTCTTCTGTCGAGTTTTGCCTCTGTTTTTCTATAAATGTTTCTTTAATCTTATAAGTGTTGCCCCTTTCAATAGGTAAGTATAACTGCAATATACACTTAAGGTCCAAACCGGCGGTGCTGATCTCCGTTCGTGGCCCTTCAGTCAGGAACTGCAATGGGGGGTTGGGGGCCAGCCATCCTGTGCTTTTCACACACCCTTCCTGCTTACCTTCCCCAGATTTCTCCAGGTACCCATTTAAACCTGGGTCGAATCTGGCTGAGCTTACAGAGTCACGCCACTGACCCCCGTCCCAAATCAAATAACTGGCTACGACAGGGATCCAATCCGTGCCCCTTGGACATTGAATTCTCAAACCAGCGCGCCAACCACTTAGCCAGGACGGGTTCAAATTGGAATGACTCCAAATTGAAGACAAAATATGAGATACTTATTTCGGCTATGTGTGCCTGACGATTTTCGTAAAATTAGCTAAATTTACGTTTGTAAATTTAGCTTTACCTTTGTAAAGCTTCTGCAGACTGTCATTGATGACTATCAGCTATTTGTTATTGGTTCGCGCCGAAATCAGCTATTTATTATTACTTCGCCTCAAAATCAGCTATAATAATAATAATAATAATAATATAATATATATTGAAAACCCGTCGTATACAATAAATGTACAATGACAGAGTATACAAAAATACGAAAAGAGGGAACAAAACGATAATAATAACAACAAAAGCAACAACTTCTTAAATAGAAGTTGTGTTGTTGCTTCACCCCAAATTCTTGGGTAATATGAAATTTTTGTTCCTCCGACTAATTATCATTTTAAAAGTCTTAAAGCGCCAAGAACAACAAAAATGGAATATTGAAAAAAAAACTATTTAAAAATAATCATAAATAAAATCAAAAAAATAAATAGAAAAATAAAAATTAAATTTAAAAATATATCATCAGCCCTTTTTCAGATCAAAACTTTCTGAGGTTCAAGTCATTTAGAGCAAAAACTTTTCTGGGGGGATGGGGGCCAAAAACTGAAAGACAATTAATTACCTCATTTAAGGATAATTGTCCAATTTTTGGTCCGAATTTTTGAACAAGTCCCTGACAGCGTGTTTTAGTGTCTTGATTTTTGTAAGGGCAATGGTCCTTAAATATTCGTTGATGTTATTCAACGGTTATTTCAACGGTTATTTCACCGGTTATTTCAACGGGAATTTTGAGTTTTCTAGTGCTGTTTTTAAGGAACAGAAGAAAACATACCAAAGTCAAGCATGGTTTCAGGCAATTTTATACTGCAAAACAATTGTGCATATCAGTATATTTTCAATTCATACTGAACTAATTTTACTTATGATGAGATACCGTGCCACCTAATGCCGAAAAGCCTGAAATTCCTCTAGAGTTAATAAAAAAAAAAAAAAAAATTATTTCTGCTAAGCTCTAGATCCACTTTTGCTGTTAGTATTTTAGCACCGTGCCCTACCATGGACCAGTTTTCTAATTTTGCCGTGTTATTTGTGTTCCGTTTTGTTTTAGGATGCAACTGTTTGAACAAGAGGTACAACTTATTTTTGTGCAATTATTTACCTATTTTAAAACGTTTTGCCTTAAACTAGTGCGCAAAAAACGTAAAACCGAATATTTATGAATCCAAAAATAAAAGACTTCATAAAATTTCCCATGTGACACAGAATCAATGCTCAAGACCACGACATAATTATATATACGAACAGTAGCAAAAAGCTTGTTCAAAAATGACACACATCATAGCGTGCTGACTGGGAAGTTCCCAATACGTCAGACGAATAATTACATTTGTTACTTGGTTTTCCACACAGTATAAGTATATATGAAATATGGGAAAACAGGTCTCCCATAAGCTCGTCGTAATGCCCTAATCATTTATCATTGCGCAAAGGCGGAATCATGAAGAGAGGTCCAGATTGATGTGTATCAAAAATCTTTAACGGAGAGTATGTGATTTTTCGGTTCTGTTCATACATACTTATGCTGTGATCTACACCTTGTAAAATATTTTGCCGATTGTCATGCTTCTTTTATTTTCCAAAAAAAAGTAAACACAATTTACAAAAGACAAGTGAGATCAAAACACAAAATAAGAGGTCATCATGTCAGGTCAGTGGTATTCTTGTTTCGCTTCCTTTTTGTCCCTAGGTTTTTCTTTTTTCGACGTTTGATTCTAGGCAATGCCCCAAATTTACACTGTTTCCAGGGTCCTAAAAAACAAAATAGATTTGATTCCAGTCATCCTTGATTCATAGTAGAAATCAAAGCCGCATAATCCATGCTCAATGAGCTCCGTCAAAAATAAGGAAGTTACAATGAATAATACACAATTAAAAGTGATACATTTGTCTGAAAACCGCGTTTAAATACTGTGTAAAATTTCATAGAATCGTTCGTAAAAACAATAATTGTTAATAAATTCATTTTTATTCAGTAGTTGTTCTCCATTTAGATTTGACATTACATGTGTAGGTTGTCCCATGACTACATACTGGGCAGAATTGGACTTGAAGCAACGAGGAATGATAGATTAAGAATTGTACCCAAATGTCGTTTGTGTATGTCTGCGATGAATTTTTGGAAGCCAATTAAATTGTTCCTGTAGCGCATGCCAGAACGAGAAGCCGATAGCCCCGCCTTTTTAAAGCCTGATTGGTTCCCTTGGAAATTTTAAGCCAGTCACAAGGGTTAAAAGCTAAATTCTATCTGGCTAGTTCCCCTGTAGAAAATTTTAAACAAGTAAAGACATTGAAATGTGACTGAATCATGAGATTTTTTTCGAGTAAACTCTCTTTTTTCTGTTGTCAGAGTAAGAATAGAAAATATTCTAAAATTGAAGAATTTGTCCTCTCAGTATTGCTGAATACACTCAAGAGTATAGGTAACTTAAAAAGAGTGGAAATTGCCGTTAATATCTGGAAAAAGAACAACGACATCTAACGTTATGCGTTTTTTCCCTTTTTATTACTATGGGCTGTTTTGAGCTCTTTTAGCCCCTTTAAAGGCTCAAAATGGAATTTGCCCCAGAAGCAATTATTGAATTTGGAAAGAACATAAAAAAGGCATCAAACGATGTATTCAACATCTTCCTGTATTCAACATCGCTTCGTTCTGGCAAAAGTTTTGAAATTATGCCTTCAAAAATCTGTCAAAAATCTAAAAGATCATTTGAATTGTTAGGATATCTTCTCGGCTTTATTTTTTCTCAATTTTTTTAAAGGCAATTCTGAAATTCAAATTGGAGTTTCAAAAATGTGTTGAAAGGTAAATAACTAGAGAGCTCTGGAGCCAGGCAAGTGTTTTAGTGAAGTGCAGTGTTGTCAGTTCTCATAGCTAGGAGCCATAATCAGTGTTCTTAATCAATTCTTTCAAGTGTGACGTAACAATTTCAGACCAGCTATTTTTAATTCATCTCTTACAAAAACTGCCCCAAAAAATACTGCAATAAATACCAGAAAAACTAGATCTATTCATGCCATTTTGGTTTACTTTACTCTAGATTCATTAGATAATGATTCTAGATTCTAGATAATGCTGGATAACGAGAAGATCAACAAAGTCGACGGCTTCACTTACCTAGACGTATTATTAGTAAAGATTTGGATGCACTGAAGATGATACAAGTAGAATAGCCAATGCCCAGGGTGTTTTTAACAGTAGAAAAAGTTTGGAAGAATAGGAAGATAAGTCTGCGAACCAAGGTTAGAATATTGGAAGCTACAGTGATGACAGTGGTCAAATATGGTTCTAAAGCATGGGCACTCCTAACAACGGAGGAAGATTTGCTAGATGTTTACCAGAGATATTGCCTCCGGATTGTTTTGAGTACCCGGCTGACAGACCATATTTCAAACAGTAGGCTGTACGAAAAGTGTGGTTCAATCCACTTTCTAGGACTTAATGAGAGAAAGGCTGCGATGTCTAGGGCACGTTCTGCGGATGAAGAATGCCAGATTATCAACGATTGTCCTTTTTGGACAACCGTCTAGGGCTAGACGGAAAGCAGGTCGTCCGTGATCGGGTTGGGACGATTTCGTAAAGAACGATTTAAGGGAAATGGGAACTTCCTCGGAGGGTGTAAAGAGCGAGGCTTTGAATAAATTGGAATGAAGGAGGAGCGTGCGTAGCTGTGTTGGCCTCAGGCAGCTTGGTGCTGCGGTGAGTTGTTAGTAGAAGTAGTAGTATTCATGCCATTTTGGTTGACTTTACTCTAAATTCACACACAAACGGAAATTGGTACAAGAGGCCATATTCGAAAATTAAATCAATAATTGCCGGTATAATCACACAGTAGTGTTTCTTCGACGGTTGAAACTACTGCTTTAAAAAAGTATTCTAGAGGATCAGTGTCGTCAATTTCTGGTTTTCAGAGTGTTAGTTAATAGGATGAGACAAATTAATTTTCACTTATCTCTTACACATACACACACACACAAAAAAAAACGAAAAAAAAACTGCTCAATAAAAACATAAAAAAAATACTAGAAGAACTGGACTTATTAACGCAATTTTGGCTTGCTTACTGTACATTTAATCACACGTGCACACAAATTGCTCCAACAAGTATAGTCATCAAAAAACCAACGGCCAACTTTAATTACCGTTATGCTCACAAAGGGATATCTCTTCTCTGGCTATTACTGTTGCTTCGGAAGAAATTCAAAAACACTAATTAACATGCCTCTCGTTGCTGGGCGGAAAAAACTGCCTACTTGCCAGATCAAAGTTTTTGTTGTAACACCACAACTTGCTGTCAAAAGTAACTAGAATTGCATAATTTAGCAACTGATTTGACATGATAAGCGAGTAGTTCCTGTGTAACCATATGTTTGAATCTAGGGTTACAGAGAAACAAAACTAAGATTTCTTGATTTTAAAAACTTCGTACCTCTTTCTGGCTCGAACGTTCCAGGTATTCTTCCAAACACTTTTTGAGAAAAAGTAACTGTTTCGACATCAATCGGTAACCAGGGGATCAGTTTTGGATGTTTGACAGTTTCAGACGGATCGATTTTGGAGTAAATACTATGTATATCCAAGGCATCTGGAGTCTTTTCAGAAGCTATATAATAAGAAAAATACAAGTTTTTATTTTATTCAAATATTTTCTGTCTTTCTTCTTTGTTTTTGTTCTTACTTTTTTTTTGTTTCCAGTGTGTCTACCCTTCTCTTCCTTACTTTCCTTGAAAAAAAAAATATACAATACAAAAATATGCTTCGACTAACAAAAAGCCAGCACAATCGGTTCTTTGATGCAAAAGCACATATTACGAGGTTTTAGCCACATTACTTTGCTCGAAGCTCTTTTAGTTTATCTCTTTATTATTCATGTTTAGTTTCGAATTTCTCCCTTTAGGGCTAATAATATACCCCCCCCCCCGTCTATTTTTTTATATGTGTTTACATGTATACTTTACCCACCCAAAGCTTGACTCGCTAAAAAAGGGAAAAACTGACAGCTCCGTAGGCATTAAAACCACCCTCTTTCACCAAGAAGCTCAGGCGTTTGACTCTGGATCACTAAGGGGGGGGGGGGGCTCAGGTCTTCAGGGCTCAAGAATGACCCTCAATTCACTCGGACAGGATTCAGAAATTCATACCTCGAAATTTCCGAATCAAATTTATCTGCTTTCCGTTCAGTGACATTTTTTTTGCGATACGAATAGCCACTTTCTATGCAGAAAATTTCAAAAATTACTTCGTAGCAATATTTAAGAGTTCATTCATTTTAGGCACCGTTAGCACCATTTGCCCCCATTACCTTCAAGCACCATTTACTTCTTTTTCACATGCTGTAATTGATATTGCTTACTTATTTAGTATCTAATCACTTCAGTGTTCCCTATATAAAGAGTTGTAGTTTTTTTTTGGAAGCCTCCAACACATTTAAGTTATAATAACCTATTTTATTCTATGCGGTTTAACTACTAGATTCGACACCTTTCTTTATATTGATGAGATGATTTCAAACTGAACATCCGACTGGAATTAATACTCAATCGTGTAGTATCGTATGTTTAATTTCTGGCGCTTATTAATGTGATATTCAAGTTTAGCGTTTTTGAAGTTCCTATTGAAGGAGAGATAGGCATGGTCGTTCTACTTTTTATTCTATTTTTTAATTTTCTTCATATTTAGACAATTCATTTTCTACTTTTGGTGTATTTAGAGATGAAGTTTTACTTTTACTTGTTTTGCTTTCATTTTTACAGTTTCATTTTACTTTTTCTTACCTTTGAGGTTTACTTTTTAGTGTATTCAGATATAAAACCGTTATTTTTTTCCAACTCGCATTCTTTCATTTGCAGGAACTGAAGCTTATACGAATCAACATAAAACTTAAAAAAAAATGTCCAGAAGAAGAAAAAATTACAGTCACTACAGTTATTTGATAAGAAAGAAAAAACAAAAACAAATAGAACTTAATTTTACGAAATTTGGAAGAGTGAGAACTGACTTACCACGAAGTTTTTTCTTTCATTTTTAAAACACTTTAATTTAAGTACTTTTGTCTAGAAAATCAAATACAATACCCTTTCACAGGTATAGCAGTCATCATTTGAAAGTAACACTACGGCTATTGACAGTTTTGATGAGAGGTACGTATGGTCTTTGCATGAAGTTTTAATTTTATTTACTTATGCTTTTTTATGTTCTTTTACGTTTTTCCTTTCAACGTTTAACCTTATAGTGTATTCTGCTATAAAGTTTTACTTCAGCCTACTTTGAAATTCTCTCTCGTCATTTTTACTTTTTTCGCGGATTCGAAGGTAAAGGTGATTTTTTTTTCTTTTTTTTTTAATGTTTATATTCTTTCTTTCAGAGGAAATAAAGTTCCTGTGCATCATCATAAACTTGTTTTAAAGTCATAAAAGCCTTTGTCTTGTTTTTTCTTGCTTTTTGATTTTTTGACCATGCTCATCTTAGCATCTTATTCAATAATTATACCTTTCTGTCTTGACAGTAATCTTAAGAAGTTCTTATCTAAATATTTCCCTAGTCAGTTTTTTCTTTTAATACTGCTCTTATAATAAAGATGAAGGTAAAGCAAGTTCTGAACCTTGAAGGGGGGCGGGGACGTGTAAAAATCAGAATAGTGTGTTTCATGGAGAGCATTTCCAAATTTTTCCAGGAGTAAGGGTCAATTAGACTAATCCTAGAGGGAGCAGGAAGAATTATTATGAAATTGTAGCTAAAGCTGTAATTTAATGTTTTTTCTACATTGGCTATAAGATTATAAAACTGAAAATCGATCATATAATTAAAGTGTTTCGGAGGAATTGTGGGAATATCGTTTTCACTAAACGTCTTGTACTGGAATTAGTGTTAACATTATTGAGTCAGCGATTTTCCAGTAGCTTGACAACCCTACCCCCCCCCCCTTCCACCTGAAGAGGTTTTGAGAAAACAATCTCAAATGTGTCACTGGTCACCAACGCTTCTCAACTACAACAGCCCTTGCGTCTTCAGTACAGTGGCAACCAAGAGCAAACTTTGGGTAATGTATCTCATCTACGCGTGAATTAAGGAAACCATAAATGCCTTAGCTCATCTCATCCCATTGGGGACAGCAGCACCTCTTATACCCTTTATATCTTATACCCTTTATTATAATCTTTTTATTATGCTCTTATACTCTTTATAGTACTAATTGAAATCATTAGAAACCTGAATCGGCCTATTTCCTTCTCTGTGCGAATCTACAGGTAAGGATCCACTAATGCACCACTCAACCACTAAAGGAAAATGAAAAAACTCTAAACGTGTTAAACACATTTTAAAATACATAAATCCTGGATATCCACTTTTAATTATGTTTTCCTTTTAGAACCATCTAGCTTCTACGCATTTATTCAGAGCGCAAGGAAATTTAAACAGATTCAATTGTTTATTCCCCAAATTATATTAGACATAGACAAAAGGGTATCCAGGATTTTTGTTAGAGGGGGGGGGGGGCGGGGTGCAATAAAAAAAACATAAAAAATTTGTTTATAAGATGTTTTGTTACGTTTTAGAGAGTCAGACAAAATTTCCAGGGAGAGGGGCGTGGTCAATCCGGCTTTGGTTATAGATAAACAAAAAGTTGCCGGAGCATTATCTGCAATGAGAAGACTGCTACAAAGGTATATAATACATATATCCAACTCGCCTATCCTGCAATCGATGTTAGAAAAGGGTTTGGGTATTAGGCATGCCTTGAAACTATTCATGATGATGGTAGTGCGCCTTGTAAGACAGCGTTGCCGTGTTAATTAAACAATCTATTAATTCTAACGATCAACTCATGTTTAATTAGCGATATTTATTAAACGATTATGTGGTTAAAACCGACAAGCAATTACAATATAATTTTTGATTGGTTCATAAGTTATTTTTAATTCTCTTAAAGTTCTTTTGTAAAGATCAAACGCTTTGAATGTTTACTTCTAACAGGCCACATTCATGAAAACAATTTTTAGAAAAAATGAAGACAGACGAGCACAATCACCAAATTTATCGAATTGTCAAAAAATTGCAATATTGGACATTCATATCAGACACCTTTTATCTGTGTGTCAGGAGAATACATATTACACTAAATGTTTTCAAATAATACTTTGAACGCCTAGCAATACTTTTTTTTAGCCAGCAGCATATTTTATTGGAGGGGTAACCCTACTCTTGATTCTAATTTTTTTAAATTTCGGTTACTATGTGTTAGACTTCGTTCTTTACTAGGCTGCAGCTACCCCTACAACCATGATATAAAATTAGAAGTTGACACAAAAGTTTAGAGGCATAAAGCCTCTTCTTGAAGAAGAGGCTTTTATGCCATTCCTTAACACTTCAGACATTGTAACTTTTTAGCTTTTATCTACTCAAAATTTCGTTCTGGATTTAACGCCTATGCACGGTTAGGGTGGGAGGATGTTGTAAAGAAAAATTTAAGATGGGAACTTTTTGGGGTAGTGTAAAGAGGCAGGCTTTGAATAGATTGGGATGGAGACGGAGCGTACATAACTGTGTTGGCTTCAGGCCAACACAATAGTAGTAGTAGTTTTATAGTTAATAAACAAGCAGGAAAAAAAGAATATTTTACTTACTTGTCTCCCAAAGCTTGTAAAACCCTTCCGTGTTTGCCTCATTACTCAATAAATAATTACCTTCCTTCAAGCCCTTGAGTTTAGATAAGACTGAATAAATATTGGCTAATGGTGGAGGCACAGCATCAGATGGGAAATAGCCAAGTCGCTTTGCCTCCCAAAGAATTCGATTCTCTGGCATTTTTTCATAGAGTATGATTTCCCCTGTGTACACATCCACACGCGCTAGAAAAAAAATGTTTTGCCTATTTCACAGATATATTTATGTAGAACAGAAGCCCATTGGTCATGGCTACAAAAAAGTAAATAGCAAACATCAAATAGCCATAAGGCCCACAAGTTAACAAAAACATATTAAATATTAAAATAGAAGTAACGCTTCACAAGCCTACAATCTCTTCGAGATTATGAAAATCTCTTCCTATATTCTAAGGCTATCCGAAGGAACTGCACCAACCACCTAATAGTCATAAAATTGCTGCTGCTTAAAGAATTAAATAACAAAAAACAAGTTTTTTCAACTGAAAGTAAGGAGCGAAGTTAAAACTTAAAACGAACAGAAATTATTCCGTATATGAAAGAGGCTGTCCCCTCCTCAACGCCTCGCTCTTTACGCTAAAGTTTTTTATTGTTTAAAAAAACAGAGTTGTGAAAAAGTCAAACTTTAGCGTAAAGAGCGAGGCATTGAGGAGGGGACAGCCCCTTTCATATACGGAGTAATTTCTGTTCGATTTAAGTTTTAACTTCGCTCCTTGCTTTCAGTTGAAAAAACGTGTTTTTTTACTTAATTTTTGAACATTTTTGAATTAATGCAGGTTTTGATGTTGGCTCACCGTACATGAATAATTAAAATAAAATTTGCATATTAATTTTACTTTTATTTGGTTAAATGCCTTTCTCAAAAGTTGTTTAATTTTATTTACGAACGTTTTTATTAGTAATAAATATACGTAACTTACGAATTAACTTACGTAACGAGCTTCTATATTCATATATTTTGAATACGTATATTAGGAGGTTCGTCCCCTATTCAATACCTTGCTCTTTACGCTAAAGTTCAAATTTTTTTCCAATTCTTTAAAAATGACCTCTTAACCACAACAACCGTTAATTAGAATAAATAGCTCTTATGAAAGTACTAAAAAATCTTTGGCTTCAAGAGCGAGGTATTGACTAGGGGACGAACCCAATCATATACGTAATATTTTCTGTTCGTTTTAAGTTTTGGTGTTGCTCCTTACTTTCAGTTGAAAAACTTTTTTTTTTCTTTATTTAATTTTTGATCATTTTTTAAATAATACTGGGAAATCCGGCGTCCCCTTCATAGCAATGTCCCTTCCCCATGAAAACTTCCTCCATGGGAAGATCCTTGCACATAGCCCCCGAATCCCCCCCCCCCACTACCAGAAACAATCCCCTCTGGAAACGTCTGTATGCTTCCCAATAACCAATACTGTATGTTAACATTGGGTAAAGTTCATAACTTTCAGCCCTCCCCCCGGGGACTTCGGGGGATTAATTCATCCTAAAACACATAGTTATCATATTTTCGACCATGCTGAACAAAATGGCTATATCAAAATTTTGATAGGGTGACTTTGGGAAAAAAATGAGCGTGGGAGGGGGCCTAGTTGCCCTACATTTTTTGGTCACTTAAAAAGGGCACTAGGACTTTCAATTTCCGTTCCAATGAGTCCTCCCACGATGTTCTAGGACTAATGGGTCGATACAATCACCCCTGGAAAAAAACAAACAAATAAACACACATTCGTGATCTTTCTTCTGGCAAAAAATACAAAATTCCACATTTTTGAAGACAGGAGCTTGAAACCTCTACAGTAGGGTTCTCTGATACGCTGAATCAGATGGTGTGACTTTCATTAAGGTTCTATTGCTTTTAAAGGTTCTTTAAAAGTATAATTCCAGTTCCCAACAAAATACAATTGTCATGTAGGAAGAAAATTCCAAGAGACGGTCAGATGGCGTTGGTGCTTTTTCGACACCAGTGCCAGTTCCCACTCTCTTTAACTACCCATTCTCTTTGGCTCAAATATTAAATCCTTCAGTTCTTTGCATACGGGCAAAAGATGAACTTGTTCTTCATCAACATACCCTAGGGCATGAATAAGAGCCTTCACTTCGAAGAATCCTTCCAAGGAATTTACTTTCTCTCACTTGGAAGAACACAAGAGTTCTGTTGAAACGCTGTATGAGGAAAAACATATTCTCAGGAGAAAAAAATATTTCTTATGAAAGGAAAACCTAACTTCAGACCTGTTCTGTTGGTCCTATTAAACACAGCAAAAACTGATACACCTCGTACGCATAAAAATAAAACAAAAAAAAAAAAATTTCCAGGAGAAGAGAATACCTAACATCATGACTATTTAATTGGTCACATAATTACATGTATTTACGTTTGCAGAAAAACTACAATATTTTGTTGAATATGTGAATTTAAGGGCTAATAGAGACTTTATACGACTTGTAAGGAATTATACCAAATGTATATAGATGTCTTTCAAATTGATATAAATAATGGATATCCCACTCGTAATATCTTTCCAACAAACGCGTGAAGATTTTCCTGTTTGTACGTTTGAGTCAGCACGAAGAGCGGACTTCTAACAGCTTCTTAACTAAATTTCACGAAAATTACGAGCGCATGCGAGGATTCTGATTCTGATTCATGATTCTTCAGTGGTTATAACGTATGAAATAAAGAAAAAAGAAGACATAATAAATGAAAAATAAAATCAAATGGGTGAGAAAAACGAGAATTTTGTCAGCCAGTAGCGAAATATAAAGACGAAAAGCAAGCAAATATTTTGACAAAGACCTCCGCCAAGTCGTCCTCAGTGCTCATAAAAAAAAAAAAAAAAAAAAAAAAAAAAAAAAAAAAAAAAAAAAAAAAAAAAAAAAAAAAAAAAAATCTAACCTTTTGAAGTTATCTATACAGAATAAAAAAAGCCAGAGAAAAATAAAAAACAAATCCTCAATTGGATCAGTGGTTATAATTTATTAGGTACCATCTTTATGCTTTATTTGTCCGTTTTGAACCTTCATTTCAATGGGTTGAGGTACAGTTTTGCTGTAATAGCTGGAGGTGGTAAATTTCACGAAAATTACGAGTGCATGCGAGGATCGCAGTATGGCGGTTGAGGAGTTCATATAGACTCATTCACAGTATGATTTAGCCAGCACCAAAAAACCACTGAGCTCTGAGGTTTAGCTAATGTTAAGATTTTAGCTAATGTCAGGTTAGTAACGTTAGTAACAGTAGTAACGTCAGGAGGGAGAGGAGAGGGTTGCTAAGTCACGAGACTGTAGGGGCAAGGAAATTTCTTCATTTTTTAAAATGAAGATAGAAAAAAGGTATTGAGGGAAAATTGATAAAGTATTGAGGGAATATTTCAAGATAAAGAAAAAAAAATTCTAACTGACAGTTATATCTTTGAGCTACGAAATGAAATAGCCTGCTGCTCTTTCTTTTTGATATTTTTTTTTTACTAACTATAGGGAATGTAATTAATTTGTTTCCGATCTTTCTATTAAGCATTAAATTTGTCTAAAAATAAAATAGACAATTTTATTCTTAAGTCTTATAGAACAAATCCCCTTTCTTTAGATTACTGGACTTATTTGAAGACAGATCTATAAGTAAAGCTCCCCCCACCCAAGAAAAAATACACAAATTGCAAAAATCTTTGAAGAAGATACGGTCCATACGCATGCAGCCCACTACACTGGCACGATGGCTCCCACAAACCTTTCGAAAACGGTACAATGTTACAATACAAGTGGAAATTATATTCTACTCTTTTTAGATATAGTCTAACACACGCAGTATTAAAGCAAAATACACGTATCTCTTTTCAGGCAGGAATATATATAAATGTAAATAGCTATGTAAAATATTATTTCGTATTTATTTAATATCAACTATTGAAAAAAATTACATTCGTTTCAGAATGGATTAAAAAAACGATACAAAGCATAACTACAACATCATGTATCCTGCTACTTGCAGGACTACTTTAAATGAACTAAAAATGTGAGTAATTATACAAAGAAACCTAATAAGGAAACATGGAAACATGACCCTGCCATGATTGTTAAAATAACAATATCTAATAACAATAATTGAGGTACAATTTTTTTAAAGCAACATTCATGTTGCATAGGAAAACCATTTTCAATTTTTTCCTTTTTTTATGTTTAAGTATAGTAGAAAAATACGGGCAGTCAAAGCATGAGCAGGAGCAGTTACTCCTCAACACAAAAAAAATGTTCCAGTATTTGACCGATGATTCCTCTTTAGTTTCATGCGGTACTTTTTAGTTTCACTAACGGCCAATTACCAATTATTTTAGTAACGAGTGCCATATACTAAATATATATATTTGCACGTATTAGAATTATTAGAATGAATTATTGCCGGGTAAAATTCTATTCGAAACTCGGAATGACAACTTAAGTGTGTTTATTAAGTTTTTAATAATACATTTCATCAACTGAAACTGTAGACACCGTATTATCAACTTCATTTCAGTGATAAAAGGAAAGAAATAAGGACTGATCTGTTAAGAATTAAATAAAAAAAAACAAGTTTTTTTTTAACTGAAAGTAAGGAACGACGTTAAAACTTAAACGAACAGAAATTATTCCGTATATGAAAGGGGCTGTCCCCTCCTCAATGCCTCGCTCTTTACGCTAAAGATATTTATTGTTTAAAAAAATAGAGTTGTGAGAAGGTCAAACTTTAGCGTAAAGAGCGAGGCATTGAGGAGGGGACAGCCCCTTTCATATACGGAATAATTTCTATTCGTTTTAAGTTTTAACGTCTTTCCTTACTTTCAGTTAAAAAGAACTTGTTTTTTTTTATTTAATTTTTGAACGTTTTTGAATTAATGCAAAATTTGATTTTGGCTCACCGTACATGAATAATTAAAACAAAATTTGCATATTAGTTTTACTTTTATTCGGTTAAATGGCTTTCTCGAAACTTGTTTAAATTTATTTACGAACGTTTTTATTATTAATAAATATACGTAACTTACGAATTAACTTACGTAACGAACTTCTATACTCATAGATTTTTAATACGTATATTAGGGGGTTCGCCCTCAATACCTTGCTCTTTAAGCTAAAGTTCGAATTTTGTTCCAATTCTTTAAAAATGACCTCTTAATCACAAAGGCCGTTAATTAGAATAAATAGCTCTTATGAAAGTACTAAAAAATCTTTGGCTTAAAGAGCGAGGTACTGACTAGGGGGTGAACCCAATCATAAACGTAATATTTTCTGTTCTTTTTAAGTATTGATGTTGCTCCTTACTTTCAGTTGAAAAACTTTTTTTTTAATTTAATTTCTGATCTTTTTCTTTAATAATGATGGGAAATTCGGCGCCCCCTTCATAGCAATGTCTCTTCCCCCATGTAAACTTCCTTCATGGAAAGATCCTCCCATATAACCCCCGACCCCCCCACCCCCCACCTACCAGAAAAATATCACCCTGAAAGCGTCTGTATGCTTACCAATAACCAACACTATATGTTAACATTGGGTAAAGTTCATAACTTTCAGCCCTCCCCCAGGGGACTTTGGGGGATTAAGTCATCCTAAAAGACATTTTTATCATATTTTCGACCATGCTGAACAAAATGGCTATCTCAAAATTTTGATCGGGTAACTTTGGGAAAAAATGAGCGTGGGAGGGGGCCTAGTTGCCCTCCATTTTTTTGGTCACTTAAAAAGGGCACTAGAACTTTTAATTTCCGTTCCAATGAGCCCTCCCATGATATTCTAGGACCACTGGGTCGATACGATCACCCCTGGAAAAAAAAAAAAAAAAAAAAAAAAAAAAAAAAAAAAAAAATAAAAAAAAAAATAAACACGCATCCGTGATCTTTCTTCCGGCAAAAAATACAAAATTCCACATTTTTGTAGATATGTGCTTGAAACCTCTAGAGTAGGGTTCTCTTATACGCTGAATATGATGGTGTGATTTTCATTAAGGTTCTATAGCTTTTAGGGGGTCTTTCCCTTTTTTTCTAAAATTAGCCAAATTTTCTCAGGCGCGTAACTTTTGATGGGTAAAACTAAACTTGATGAAACTTATATATTTGAAATCAGCAGTGAAATCTGATTCTTGTGATGTATCTATTGGTATCAAAATTCCGTTTTTAAAAGTTTCGGTTACCATTGAGCCGGGTCACTCCTTACTTACAGTTCGTTACCACGAACTGTTTGAAATGCCTTTTCAAGCTTTACCGGGTGAGACTGTTGCAAAAGGCAGGGTTGCCAAATACTTATTAAAAGAACCGGCAACACACTCCCTTTCCAAGCAACTAACTTCAGCATTCTGATAATGTGTTAGCAATGATGTGGACACCTTGATTTTACTGCGAGAGTTTCATTAATAACGGCCCATATTTTACGTATATTTTCTAATAAGTCTCAGATTATTTACGTAAAATACGGCTTCTTTGGCAAGATCATGCTTGGAGAAAAGAATGAAAAAAAATCGAAAAATTACATCGCATCCGTGACCATTTTTCTCAAAAATAAGAAAGATATTATTTTTGTCGACAGGGGCTTGAAATCTAGTAAAGAACAAACCAAAGAGAGGCAGGCAACGGAATAACTCAAATATGACATCATACCCCAAAACCATAGTTAGAAGTCAAGGCCGTATCCGGGGGGGGGGGGTATCCGGTTTGAACCCCCCCCCCCCCGAAATTTTTGACCGACTCGAAAATAAGTCGAAAATTAGTAAAACCAAGGTAATAATCAGTAAAATTAGTCGACAACTGAGTCAAAAATTAGTAACCCCCCCCCCCCAAAAAAAAGTCAAAAATTAGTAAACCCCCCCCCCCTGAACAAAAATCCTGGATACGGCCCTGTTAGAAGTTATTGTGCTGTTTGGACAGATGTATTTCTTTTACTATAGGGCAAAATTTATTAAATGGTAAAATTTTATTATAGGGCCTTTGCTGGGTGGTTATGTTTTTTTTTTTTTTTTCTAAACTAAAAAATATAATACTAAAAATTATACATTTTTCGATAGTCCAGAGTAAGGGGACTATTTTGCCTCTCTCCTGAAGGTCTCCCTAAAAATGAAATTATGGAATGAAACATGTAGCCTCAAGAGCCCGTCAAAAAATACGGTAGCGGAAGATACAGAATATATAATGTGACTATATAAAATATTTTTGCATTATCCACAAGCATTTACTTTTTTTTTACAAAAAATTATTGAACACTCAATGCATGACCCCCCGTTGCACTTCCTGGCTGAAGGGCCACGAAACGGGGATCAGCACCGCCAGTTTGGACCTTGAGGGTCTAGTGCTGCCATACCTGCTTTACTTATACTTCTTATTTACTTACAATGCGTGCTACAAATTCATTGCATTTGAATTGTTAGTTTTATTTATGTTTCCTCATTTAAATCCTGATACGAAAAGATGCTTTAAAACAATCTTGATTTTACTAAGAGCTTTACGTAAATACATATGAAGCTAATAGAGGAAAGAAAATAATAAATGAAAAATAAAATCAAAATGGTGAGAAAACGAGGATTATGTCAGCCAGTGGCAAAATATGAAAGCGAAGGACAAGCAAACATTTCGACAAGGACCTCCGCCAAGTTGTCCTCAGTGCCTAAAAAAAAAAAAAAAAAAAAAAAAAAAAAAAAAAAAAAAAAAAAAAAAAAAAAAAAAAAAAAAAAAAAAATAATAAAAATAAAACCTTTCGAAGTGTACTTGAAAAAGAGAACAGATACTAAATAAAAAACCAGCTAGGAATCAATGGAAAAGGATTTACCAAAATGATTGAGCAAAAATTATTTGCCTTGCAATTTCGGTTTTCATTACATATGCGGTTGTAATTTCACAACAACCCCGTAAAATTAAAAAAAAGAACAGCCGGTTTTCACGAATGAAAATCAAAAGCATCATTAAAACTATTCCATAAATGAAGGGGCCGTCTCTCTTGAACCTTCTACTCTTTAAGCTGAAGTAGCATAGTGGTTTAAAAATACTTATTTTTCCTCATCAACGGTTCTTGTGTTTGAGCAGTTATTCTAATACAATTGGGATAAAAAGTAAGCTTTTTGTCAAAATTGGACAAAAAAGGCAAACTTTTACGCTACTAATGTTGGACACTACCAAACACTTCAGAAGTGTTGATACATATACTTTAACAAACAGCAGCAGGAAACTTATGGAGGCGATTTTCCCTGTCCTGTTTAGGATAGGGTTTGAATAACGACCAAGAATTGAATGAGAAAAACGTTTTCTTTTCAGTGAAAGTAAGGAGCGACATTAAAGCTCAAGACATACCAAAAGTTCGCATATGAAGGGGAATACCCCCTCCTGAACTCCCTGGCTCTTTACTCTGTTAAAAAATTCTCCTTATTCTAATCCAACGGCCTTTGTGTTTGATCAGTTGTTTTTAAAGAATTGGGAAAACAAGTCAAGCTTTAGCGTATAAAGATGGGGGTTCAGGAAGAGATATCCCCCTTAGGTTTATAGCCTTAGCTATTATGAATAAGCTGTAACAAACGGTTCTCTTTATTTGGACAATAATTTTCTGTTTAATCCTATCTTTTCAGTGGTTGGGAATTATTAACACTACTACTATTTTACGTTTTCACCGTTCACGTCTAGCTTCCGACTCTGGGCTGAAGATTAAATTGGTTGCTCAAAAATCGTTGGTAATAGAAACGAATATAGCCGTTAAGCTCTGTGCAAATTATTTTTTACGCTTTTCCAGGTTTTGCCCATTTTTGAACAATATATATATTTATTCTATCCATGAGATGTATTTCCGTTTCTGGTAATTTTTGCTATCTCTTTCTTCTTGGTACCGTAACAGGAAGATATTACATAAACTGGAACAAATTATGTTCATGGAAAACTTGCTGTAGCAAGCAAAAGGCTGTCAGATATTAACGTAGGTCAATTGCCACCTTTTCATGATCTTGAATCCGTTTGTTTTTCGAACCTTAATTTTTCTCTCTCTCTCTCTCTCTCTCTCTCTCTCTCTCTCTCTCTCTCTCTCTCTCTTTCTCTCTCTCTCTCTCTCTCTCCGTCTCTCTCTTTTGTACTCTACTGTTTTAGAATATTGTACTAGCGGCTTAGAAATAAATTATTATTATTGTTAACGAAATGTTAACGAAGCCACTATTCTCAGAAACTGGAGCAGTGCTCCGAAATTCGACCATTATTCTCATTTATTCTCATAAAAATATTGTTTTTTTTTTTCATTGGGGGGGGGGGGGGTATGCGTGTGACTAAACACAAATTCTTTACTTTTCTCTGTTACCTTTTAATGCTTTCCAGTGTCACCATGGTTTCAGACAGAGTAAAAGTGATTTTTTTTTTTTTTAAATCATCTTGAGTAAAAAATTAGAGAAGGTCCAGTGCACATTCGTGATGGATAAAAACTGTATCCCCCATCATAGGAGAACAGTCTCATAGCCATTGTACTGTGACAACTGCTGGGTTAATAAAATCATTGACCTAATGATGATTTTGATGGTAAATTTATGTAAGGAGTAATCCAGGCTAACCACGGTTTCAGGTTCCGTTACAATCTATTAAAGAACAACTCCAACCCATAGTACCCACAAATTTGAAAGCATATTTGAAACAAATTTAGTGCTGCCAGGAGCTTTGATTTACCAAGATATAAGTAGGAAAATTTCTTACTTTCCTTTTTAGATATATACTGTAATGTTTTCTTGCTAATTTCTTTTTTTTGGGGGGGGGGATTGCCATCAGAAAAATATAGAAGAAATTCTGGATGGGGTTGGAAGTTAAAAATTATTTTCTTTACTGTGAGTATTTTGGACAAAGTCAATATATATGGGTGCTGCAGAGTACTAAATCCCTTCTTATTGCAAAAAGTAAAAAATTGCGAGCACAAGAGATAATTGATGCGGTTACTGGCAAAATTTCTTGAAAGAGAGGGGCTATAAGTGTCACTAGAAAATTCCCCAGTATGGGTAGGGAGGGTGTGTGTGTTATCTATCAGAAGTTTTGTTTTGAACGAAATTTAATGGGATTATTTCTCATTTTCTTATAAACTGTCTTTATATGTGAGCAATAATTATGTATGTATGTTCTCGAAAACAGTTCCATATTTTTTCGGAAAAATTGGTATCTTAGGATATTCTCGGATAAAAAAGAACGATCTAGATAGGTCACAAGTCTGAGAAAAATCATTAAGAGCCTTAATTTTGGTTTTTGCAATTGACGTCATGTACTATGTTAGAGTAGTAGAGGGCGTGTATTGATTACAAACAGGAGTGACGTCAGACCACCTCCTAAGAAATTCTAGCTTAGATTTATATAAGTAAGTGCATTGAATACAGAGTGGAGTGACGTCAGACCTATAGTTTCAAAGAATTCATGTAAGAACCTAGATCTAAAAATCGATAATGCTTGGAATGTGTTACGATAAATCGCAGATTAAGGTTTCCTTTAGGGTGAGCTAGAAATTATTTCTTCCAGAGTTTATTACATTTAATAAGGTTTCCTGAGAATTTTAATTGTATCAGTGCATAGTTGCCGATACACAAAGGAACCTTCAGAAACTACTTGACATTTTAGGGGATTATTTGGAGAGGAAAAAATTAGAACTTAATATGGTTAAAACCGTAATGTTAGTATTCCGTAAATGTGGTAGACTTGAGAAGGATGATCGGTTGTTGAATGGGCTATTAGGTATCCATGGAAAAGTAAAATTGCCCTTTAGGTTACTGTTAAAGCACCGAGGACAATGAAAATAAAATCTGTTGTTTGAATGGTTTAATGTGCTGATTGAATTAAATGTGCTAATGCGTTGTTCAATGAGCTTATTAGGCATCCTTGGAAAACTACCATCGTCTTATTGGCTATTGTTAAAGCACCAAGAACAGTGAAAATAAAATCTGTTGTTTGAATGGGTTAATGTGTTGTTTGAATTTAATGTACTAATGGGTTGTTGAATGGGCTTTTAGGTATCCATGGAAAAGTACCATTGCCTTACTGTTACTGTTAAAGCACCGAGAACAGTGAAAATAAAATCTGATGCTTGAATGGGTTAATGGGTTGTTTGAATTGAATGTGTTTATGGGTTGTTGAATTGGCATTAAGGTATCCATGGAAAATTACCATCACCTTATTGATTACTGTTAAAGCAACAAGGAAAGTGAAAATAAAATCTGTTGTTCAAATTTATTAGTGGGATGTTTGACTTGAATGTGCTAATGGGCTGTTGAATCGAACTTTTAGGTATCCATGGAAAAGTAGCATTGCCTTTTAGGTTACCGTTAAAGCACCCAGGACAGTGAAAATAAAATCTGTTGTTTGAATGGGTTAATGTGTTGTTTGAATTAAATGTGCTAATGGGTTGTTGAATGGGCTTTTTAGGTATTCATGGAAAAGTACCATCGCCTTATTGATTATTGTTAAAGTACTGAAGATAGTGAAAATACAATCTGTTGTTTGTATGGGTTGTTTGAATTTCATGTGCTAATGGGTTGTTGAATGGGCTTTATACGTATCCATGGAAAAGTACCATTGCCTTATTGGTTACTGTTAAAGCATCGATGACAGTGAAAATAAAATCTGTTGTTTGAATGGGTTAATAGGTTGTTTAAATTGAATGTGCTAATTGGTTGTCGAATGTGCTTTTAGGTATCCATGGAAAAGTAACATTGCCTTTTAGGTTACTGTTAAAGCACCGAGGACAGTGAAAATAAAATCTGTTGTTAGAATGGGTTAATGAATTTAATGCGCTAATGTGTTGTTCAATAGGCTTTTAGGTATCCATGGAAAAGTATTATCGCCTTATTGGTTACTGTTAAAGCACCGAGGACAGTGAGAATAAAATCTGTTGTTCGAAAGGGTTAATGGGCTGTTTGAATTGAATGTACTAATGGGTTGTTGAATGGGCTTTTAGGTATCCATGGAAAAGTAACAAAGCCTTTTAGGTTGCTAATAAAGCACCGAGGACAGTAAAAATAAAATCTGTTGTTCGAATGGGTGAATGGGATGTTTGAATTGAATGTACTAATGGGTTGTTGAATGGGCTTTTTAGGTAACCATGGAAAAGTAACATTGCCTTTTAGGTTACTGTTAAAGCACCGTGGACAGTCGAAATAAAATCTGTTATTTGAATGGGTTAATGAGCTGTTTGAATTTAATATGCTAATGGGTTTTTGAATGGGCTTTTAGGTATCCATGGAAAAGCAACATTGCCTTTTAGGTTACTGTTAAAGCACCGAGGACAGTGAAAATAAAATCTGTCGTTTGAATGGGTTAATAGGTTGTTTAAATTGAATGTGCTAATTGGTTGTCGAATGTGCTTTTAGGTAGCCATGGAAAAGTAACATTGCCTTTTAGGTTACTGTTAAATCACCGAGGTTAGTGAAAATAAAATCTGTTGTTAGAATGGGTTAATGAATTTAATGCGCTAATGTGTTGTTCAATAGGCTTTTAGGTATCCATGGAAAAGTAACATTGCCTTTTAGGTTACTGTTAAAGCACCGAGGACAGTGAAAATAAAATCTGTTGTTAGAATGGGTTAATGAATTTAATGCGCTAATGTGTTGTTCAATAGGCTTTTAGGTATCCATGGAAAAGTAACATTGCCTTTTAGGTTACTGTTAAATCACCGAGGTTAGTGAAAATAAAATCTGTTGTTAGAATGGGTTAATGAATTTAATGCGCTAATGTGTTGTTCAATAGGCTTTTAGGTATCCATGGAAAAGCAACATTGCCTTTTAGGTTACTGTTAAAGCACCGAGGACAGTGAAAATAAAATCTGTCGTTTGAATGGGTTAATAGGTTGTTTAAATTGAATGTGCTAATTGGTTGTCGAATGTGCTTTTAGGTAGCCATGGAAAAGCAACATTGCCTTTTAGGTTACTGTTAAAGCACCGAGGACAGTGAAAATAAAATATGTTGTTAGAATGGGTTAATGAATTTAATGCGCTAATGTGTTGTTCAATAGGCTTTTAGGTATCCATGGAAAAGTATTATCGCCTTATTGGTTACTGTTAAAGCACCGAGGACAGTGAGAATAAAATCTGTCGTTTGAATGGGTTAATAGGTTGTTTAAATTGAATGTGCTAATTGGTTGTCGAATGTGCTTTTAGGTAGCCATGGAAAAGTAACATTGCCTTTTAGGTTACTGTTAAAGCACCGAGGACAGTGAAAATAAAATCTGTCGTTTGAATGGGTTAATAGGTTGTTTAAATTGAATGTGCTAATTGGTTGTCGAATGTGCTTTTAGGTAGCCATCGAAAAGCAACATTGCCTTTTAGGTTACTGTTAAAGCACCGAGGACAGTGAAAATAAAATCTGTCGTTTGAATGGGTTAATAGGTTGTTTAAATTGAATGTGCTAATTGGTTGTCGAATGTGCTTTTAGGTATCCATGGAAAAGTAACATTGCCTTTTAGGTTACTGTTAAAGCACCGAGGACAGTGAAAATAAAATCTGTTGTTAGAATGGGTTAATGAATTTAATGCGCTAATGTGTTGTTCAATAGGCTTTTAGGTATCCATGGAAAAGTAACATTGCCTTTTAGGTTACTGTTAAATCACCGAGGTTAGTGAAAATAAAATCTGTTGTTAGAATGGGTTAATGAATTTAATGCGCTAATGTGTTGTTCAATAGGCTTTTAGGTATCCATGGAAAAGCAACATTGCCCTTTAGGTTACTGTTAAAGCACCGAGGACAGTGAAAATAAAATCTGTCGTTTGAATGGGTTAATAGGTTGTTTAAATTGAATGTGCTAATTGGTTGTCGAATGTGCTTTTAGGTAGCCATGGAAAAGTAACATTGCCTTTTAGGTTACTGTTAAAGCACCGAGGACAGTGAAAATAAAATCTGTCGTTTGAATGGGTTAATAGGTTGTTTAAATTGAATGTGCTAATTGGTTGTCGAATGTGCTTTTAGGTAGCCATGGAAAAGCAACATTGCCTTTTAGGTTACTGTTAAAGCACCGAGGACAGTGAAAATAAAATCTGTCGTTTGAATGGGTTAATAGGTTGTTTAAATTGAATGTGCTAATTGGTTGTCGAATGTGCTTTTAGGTATCCATGGAAAAGTAACATTGCCTTTTAGGTTACTGTTAAAGCACCGAGGACAGTGAAAATAAAATCTGTTGTTAGAATGGGTTAATGAATTTAATGCGCTAATGTGTTGTTCAATAGGCTTTTAGGTATCCATGGAAAAGTAACATTGCATTTTAGGTTACTGTTAAATCACCGAGGTTAGTGAAAATAAAATCTGTTGTTAGAATGGGTTAATGAATTTAATGCGCTAATGTGTTGTTCAATAGGCTTTTAGGTATCCATGGAAAAGCAACATTGCCTTTTAGGTTACTGTTAAAGCACCGAGGACAGTGAAAATAAAATCTGTCGTTTGAATGGGTTAATAGGTTGTTTAAATCGAATGTGCTAATTGGTTGTCGAATGTGCTTTTAGGTAGCCATGGAAAAGTAACATTGCCTTTTAGGTTACTGTTAAAGCACCGAGGACAGTGAAAATAAAATCTGTTGTTAGAATGGGTTAATGAATTTAATGCGCTAATGTGTTGTTCAATAGGCTTTTAGGTATCCATGGAAAAGTAACATTGCCTTTTAGGTTACTGTTAAATCACCGAGGTTAGTGAAAATAAAATCTGTTGTTAGAATGGGTTAATGAATTTAATGCGCTAATGTGTTGTTCAATAGGCTTTTAGGTATCCATGGAAAAGCAACATTGCCTTTTAGGTTACTGTTAAAGCACCGAGGACAGTGAAAATAAAATCTGTCGTTTGCATGGGTTAATAGGTTGTTTAAATTGAATGTGCTAATTGGTTGTCGAATGTGCTTTTAGGTAGCCATGGAAAAGTAACATTGCCTTTTAGGTTACTGTTAAAGCACCGAGGACAGTGAAAATAAAATCTGTCGTTTGAATGGGTTAATAGGTTGTTTAAATTGAATGTGCTAATTGGTTGTCGAATGTGCTTTTAGGTAGCCATGGAAAAGTAACATTGCCTTTTAGGTTACTGTTAAATCACCGAGGTTAGTGAAAATAAAATCTGTTGTTAGAATGGGTTAATGAATTTAATGCGCTAATGTGTTGTTCAATAGGCTTTTAGGTATCCATGGAAAAGTATTATCGCCTTATTGGTTACTGTTAAAGCACCGAGGACAGTGAGAATAAAATCTGTTGTTCGAAAGGGTTAATGGGCTGTTTGAATTGAATGTGCTAATGGGTTGTTGAATGGGCTTTTAGGTATCCATGGAAAAACACCATCGCCTTATTGGTTACAGTTAAAGTACCAGGGATAGTGAAAATAAATCTGTTGATTGAATGGCCTGTTTGAATTTAATGTGCTAATGGGTTGTTGAATAGGCTTTTAGATATCCATGGAAAGGTACCATCGCATTATTGATTACTGTTAAAGCACCGAGGACAGTGAAAATAAAAATCTGGTGTTCGAATGGGTTAATGGGCTGTTTGAATTGAATTTACTAATGGGTTGTTGAAAGGGCTTTTAGGTATCCATGGAAAAGTAAAAATGCCTTTTAGGTTACTGTTAAAGCACCGAGTACAGTGAAAAAAAATCTGTTGTTTGAATGGGTTAATGTCTTGTTTGAGTTGAATGTGCTAATGGGTTGTTGAATGGGCTTTTAGGTATCCATGGAAAAGTACCATCGTCTTATTGGTTACTGTTAAAGTACCGAGGGCAGTGAAAATAAAATCTGTTGCTTGAATGGGTTAATGGGCTGTTTGAGTTTAATGTGCTAATGGGTTGTTGAATGGCCTTTTAGGTATCCATGGAAAAGTAGCATTGCCTTTTAGGCTACTGTTAAAGCACCGAGGACAGTGAAAATAAAATCTGTCGTTTGAATGGGTTAATAGGTTGTTTAAATTGAATGTGCTAATTGGTTGTCGAATGTGCTTTTAGGTAGCCATGGAAAAGTAACATTGCCTTTTAGGTTACTGTTAAATCACCGAGGTTAGTGAAAATAAAATCTGTTGTTAGAATGGGTTAATGAATTTAATGCGCTAATGTGTTGTTCAATAGGCTTTTAGGTATCCATGGAAAAGTATTATCGCCTTATTGGTTACTGTTAAAGCACCGAGGACAGTGAGAATAAAATCTGTTGTTCGAAAGGGTTAATGGGCTGTTTGAATTGAATGTGCTAATGGGTTGTTGAATGGGCTTTTAGGTATCCATGGAAAAGTAACAAAGCCTTTTAGGTTGCTAATAAAGCACCGAGGACAGTAAAAATAAAATCTGTTGTTTGAATATGTTAATGTGTTGTTTGAATTGAATGTACAAATGGGTTGTTGAATGGGCTTTTAGGTATCCATGGAAAAACACCATCGCCTTATTGGTTACAGTTAAAGTACCAGGGATAGTGAAAATAAATCTGTTGATTGAATGGCCTGTTTGAATTTAATGTGCTAATGGGTTGTTGAATAGGCTTTTAGATATCCATGGAAAGGTACCATCGCATTATTGATTACTGTTAAAGCACCGAGGACAGTGAAAATAAAAATCTGGTGTTCGAATGGGTTAATGGGCTGTTTGAATTGAATTTACTAATGGGTTGTTGAAAGGGCTTTTAGGTATCCATGGAAAAGTAAAAATGCCTTTTAGGTTACTGTTAAAGCACCGAGTACAGTGAAAAAAAAATCTGTTGTTTGAATGGGTTAATGTCTTGTTTGAGTTGAATGTGCTAATGGGTTGTTGAATGGGCTTTTAGGTATCCATGGAAAAGTACCATCGTCTTATTGGTTACTGTTAAAGTACCGAGGGCAGTGAAAATAAAATCTGTTGTTTGAATATGTTAATGTGTTGTTTGAATTGAATGTAAAAATGGGTTGTTGAATGGGCTTTTAGGTATCCATGGAAAAACACCATCGCCTTATTGGTTACAGTTAAAGTACCAGGGATAGTGAAAATAAATCTGTTGATTGAATGGCCTGTTTGAATTTAATGTGCTAATGGGTTGTTGAATAGGCTTTTAGATATCCATGGAAAGGTACCATCGCATTATTGATTACTGTTAAAGCACCGAGGACAGTGAAAATAAAAATCTGGTGTTCGAATGGGTTAATGGGCTGTTTGAATTGAATTTACTAATGGGTTGTTGAAAGGGCTTTTAGGTATCCATGGAAAAGTAAAAATGCCTTTTAGGTTACTGTTAAAGCACCGAGTACAGTGAAAAAAAAATCTGTTGTTTGAATGGGTTAATGTCTTGTTTGAGTTGAATGTGCTAATGGGTTGTTGAATGGGCTTTTAGGTATCCATGGAAAAGTACCATCGTCTTATTGGTTACTGTTAAAGTACCAAGGGCAGTGAAAATAAAATCTGTTGCTTGAATGGGTTAATGGGCTGTTTGAGTTTTGTGTGCTAATGGGTTGTTGAATGGGCTTTTAGGTATCCATGGAAAAGTAAAAATGCCTTTTAGGTTACTGTTAAAGCACCGAGTACAGTGAAAAAAAATCTGTTGTTTGAATGGGTTAATGTCTTGTTTGAGTTGAATGTGCTAATGGGTTGTTGAATGGGCTTTTAGGTATCCATGGAAAAGTACCATCGTCTTATTGGTTACTGTTAAAGTACCGAGGGCAGTGAAAATAAAATCTGTTGCTTGAATGGGTTAATGGGCTGTTTGAGTTTAATGTGCTAATGGGTTGTTGAATGGCCTTTTAGGTATCCATGGAAAAGTAGCATTGCCTTTTAGGCTACTGTTAAAGCACCGAGGACAGTGAAAATAAAATCTGTCGTTTGAATGGGTTAATAGGTTGTTTAAATTGAATGTGCTAATTGGTTGTCGAATGTGCTTTTAGGTAGCCATGGAAAAGTAACATTGCCTTTTAGGTTACTGTTAAATCACCGAGGTTAGTGAAAATAAAATCTGTTGTTAGAATGGGTTAATGAATTTAATGCGCTAATGTGTTGTTCAATAGGCTTTTAGGTATCCATGGAAAAACACCATCGCCTTATTGGTTACAGTTAAAGTACCAGGGATAGTGAAAATAAATCTGTTGATTGAATGGCCTGTTTGAATTTAATGTGCTAATGGGTTGTTGAATAGGCTTTTAGATATCCATGGAAAGGTACCATCGCATTATTGATTACTGTTAAAGCACCGAGGACAGTGAAAATAAAAATCTGGTGTTCGAATGGGTTAATGGGCTGTTTGAATTGAATTTACTAATGGGTTGTTGAAAGGGCTTTTAGGTATCCATGGAAAAGTAAAAATGCCTTTTAGGTTACTGTTAAAGCACCGAGTACAGTGAAAAAAAAATCTGTTGTTTGAATGGGTTAATGTCTTGTTTGAGTTGAATGTGCTAATGGGTTGTTGAATGGGCTTTTAGGTATCCATGGAAAAGTACCATCGTCTTATTGGTTACTGTTAAAGTACCGAGGGCAGTGAAAATAAAATCTATTGCTTGAATGGGTTAATGGGCTGTTTGAGTTTTGTGTGCTAATGGGTTGTTGAATGGGCTTTTAGGTATCCATGGAAAAGTAAAAATGCCTTTTAGGTTACTGTTAAAGCACCGAGTACAGTGAAAAAAAAATCTGTTGTTTGAATGGGTTAATGTCTTGTTTGAGTTGAATGTGCTAATGGGTTGTTGAATGGGCTTTTAGGTATCCATGGCAAAGTACCATCGTCTTATTGGTTACTGTTAAAGTACCGAGGGCAGTGAAAATAAAATCTGTTGCTTGAATGGGTTAATGGGCTGTTTGAGTTTAATGTGCTAATGGGTTGTTGAATGGCCTTTTAGGTATCCATGGAAAAGTAGCATTGCCTTTTAGGCTACTGTTAAAGCACCGAGGACAGTGAAAATAAAATCTGTCGTTTGAATGGGTTAATAGGTTGTTTAAATTGAATGTGCTAATTGGTTGTCGAATGTGCTTTTAGGTAGCCATGGAAAAGTAACATTGCCTTTTAGGTTACTGTTCAATCACCGAGGTTAGTGAAAATAAAATCTGTTGTTAGAATGGGTTAATGAATTTAATGCGCTAATGTGTTGTTCAATAGGCTTTTAGGTATCCATGGAAAAGTATTATCGCCTTATTGGTTACTGTTAAAGCACCGAGGACAGTGAGAATAAAATCTGTTGTTCGAAAGGGTTAATGGGCTGTTTGAGTTGAATGTGCTAATGGGTTGTTGAATGGGCTTTTAGGTATCCATGGAAAAGTAACAAAGCCTTTTAGGTTGCTAATAAAGCACCGAGGACAGTAAAAATAAAATCTGTTGTTTGAATATGTTAATGTGTTGTTTGAATTGAATGTAAAAATGGGTTGTTGAATGGGCTTTTAGGTATCCATGGAAAAACACCATCGCCTTATTGGTTACAGTTAAAGTACCAGGGATAGTGAAAATAAATCTGTTGATTGAATGGCCTGTTTGAATTTAATGTGCTAATGGGTTGTTGAATAGGCTTTTAGATATCCATGGAAAGGTACCATCGCATTATTGATTACTGTTAAAGCACCGAGGACAGTGAAAATAAAAATCTGGTGTTCGAATGGGTTAATGGGCTGTTTGAATTGAATTTACTAATGGGTTGTTGAAAGGGCTTTTAGGTATCCATGGAAAAGTAAAAATGCCTTTTAGGTTACTGTTAAAGCACCGAGTACAGTGAAAAAAAAAATCTGCTGTTTGAATGGGTTAATGTCTTGTTTGAGTTGAATGTGCTAATGGGTTGTTGAATGGGCTTTTAGGTATCCATGAAAAAGTACCATCGTCTTATTGGTTACTGTTAAAGTACCAGAGATAGTGAGAATACAATCGGTTGTTTGAATGGGATGTTTGTATTTAATGTGCTAATGGGTTTTTGAATGGGCTTTTAGGCATTCAAGGAAAAGTACCATCGCATTATTGGTTACTGTTAAAGTACCGAGGGCAGTGAAAATAAAATCTGTTGCTTGAATGGGTTAATGGGCTGTTTGAGTTTAATGTGCTAATGGGTTGTTGAATGGCCTTTTAGGTATCCATGGAAAAGTAGCATTGCCTTTTAGGCTACTGTTAAAGCACCGAGGACAGTGAAAATAAAATCTGTCGTTTGAATGGGTTAATAGGTTGTTTAAATTGAATGTGCTAATTGGTTGTCGAATGTGCTTTTAGGTAGCCATGGAAAAGTAACATTGCCTTTTAGGTTACTGTTAAATCACCGAGGTTAGTGAAAATAAAATCTGTTGTTAGAATGGGTTAATGAATTTAATGCGCTAATGTGTTGTTCAATAGGCTTTTAGGTATCCATGGAAAAGTATTATCGCCTTATTGGTTACTGTTAAAGCACCGAGGACAGTGAAAATAAAATCTGTTGTTCGAATGGGTTAATGGGCTGTTTGAGTTGAATGTGCTAATGGGTTGTTGAATGGGCTTTTAGGTATCCATGGAAAAGTAACAAAGCCTTTTAGGTTGCTAATAAAGCACCGAGGACAGTAAAAATAAAATCTGTTGTTTGAATATGTTAATGTGTTGTTTGAACTGAATGTACAAATGGGTTGTTGAATGGGCTTTTAGGTATCCATGGAAAAACACCATCGCCTTATTGGTTACAGTTAAAGTACCAGGGATAGTGAAAATAAATCTGTTGATTGAATGGCCTGTTTGAATTTAATGTGCTAATGGGTTTTTGAATGGGCTTTTAGGCATTCAAGGAAAGGTACCATCGCATTATTGATTACTGTTAAAGCACCGAGGACAGTGAAAATAAAAATCTGGTGTTCGAATGGGTTAATGGGCTGTTTGAATTGAATTTACTAATGGGTTGTTGAAAGGGCTTTTAGGTATCCATGGAAAAGTAAAAATGCCTTTTAGGTTACTGTTAAAGCACCGAGTACAGTGAAAAAAAAAATCTGCTGTTTGAATGGGTTAATGTCTTGTTTGAGTTGAATGTGCTAATGGGTTGTTGAATGGGCTTTTAGGTATCCATGAAAAAGTACCATCGTCTTATTGGTTACTGTTAAAGTACCAGAGATAGTGAGAATACAATCGGTTGTTTGAATGGGATGTTTGTATTTAATGTGCTAATGGGTTGTTGAATAGGCTTTTAGATATCCATGGAAAAGTACCATCGCATTATTGGTTACTGTTAAAGTACCGAGGGCAGTGAAAATAAAATCTGTTGCTTGAATGGATTAATGGGCTGTTTGAGTTTAATGTGCTAATGGGTTGTTGAATGGCCTTTTAGGTATCCATGGAAAAGTAGCATTGCCTTTTAGGCTACTGTGAAAGCACCGAGGACAGTGAAAATAAAATTTGTTGTTTGAATGGATTAACGTGTAGCTAGAATTGAATGTGCTAATAGGCTTTTAGGTATCCATTGAAAAGTAGCATTGCCTTATTGGTTACTGTTAAAGTGCCAAGGAAAGTGAAAATAAAATCTATTGTTTAAATGGGTTAATGGACTGTTTGAATTGAATGTGCTAATGGGTTGTTGTATGGGCTTTAGGTATCCATGGAAAAGTACCAATATATTTTTATTTTGGAGAGATGTCTTGAGAATAAAATCTAAGTATCAGAGTGAATAAATCCTTTATCAACATCCTTTGTCAGATACATCAGATAAAATTGACAAAATCTAGGTATCAGAGTAAATAAATCATTTATCAACATCCTTTGTCAGATACGTCGCAAAAATTGACAAAATCTAAGTATCAGAGTTAATAAATTTATTAGCAACATCTTTTATTAGATACATCGGATAACATCATCAAAATCCAAGTATCAGAGTGATTAAATCCGTTATCAACATCTTTTGTAGGCCACAAATAATAAGATGGAGTCCGAGAGATTGATCGATACACAAATAGAAAGAGTTTTTTTTATTTATTTATGTAGCTGTATCAATGATACTTACGGTTGCTCATAGACACTATGCGGCTGTCCCAGTGGTACTATATGGCAGGTTATCAACACTACCTAGTTTAATGTATGTATTAAATCAGTAAAAATAATAGTTGGTGAAGACGAGCATCTTCTTGCTAATAGTTCTGGTAACACGTTACCTGTTTATAGATCCTACTGTCATCGTTCTGGTATTACTATTCAAATGAAAGCAAAGGGGAAAAGAAAATACAACTGCTGCACTAATGTAATAAATCATATCTTGTGTGTGTGCCAGAACGGTTACCTGTGTAAACACAATGTGAGAAAAGACAGTGAAATCGCTAACAAAAAAAGGACATTGGCAGACAATATCAGTAATGAATATAAAGATAAATTGATAGAAAATAAGGCGCAAGTGAACATTATTACTACTATTGATCATATACCCAATGAACCCAATAATACGAAAGATGAAACGCATATTGAACCTGTAGGTGACACCCCAGTGAAAATTGTGTATGACTCAAAATGGAATAATGATTATTCTACTGGTTACGAAGTAAGAGAAGAGAGTAGCTAGAGTATCAAGAGAGAACATGATGGATTATTTTATGGAACAGATTCAAAATGTCCAAAGTTATTCAATGATATTAATAATGTATAATAATGTATGTAGCATATTTTTATGTTAATATTCTACATGTTATTATTTCAATAAAAATATTATATGCATTACTTTGTTACATTACCATTATTTTTAAGGTACGCTAGCAAGTCAAACGTTTAGAATGTTTATTAAAAAGTCAGAGATGTATGAAAAGGAATTTTCAGAGACATAGATACTACTAGCAGACTCATAACACCATTAATTGTTGACTGAGTATCAAAAATTGAAAAAAAAAGTACTTTTGCATAGACAAATTCAACTACACAGGCATTTCTTAGCTTCAAAAGGATCTTACAACATTTCACAGAATCGACAGACTACTGTTGTCATCTTCACACCTATAGCTATGGATTGCAGCACACTCGCTCAGAAACACGGCTATAGTGTGAGAGACATACAAAAAACAGAATCGAGAGACTAATGTTGCCAGCTATGCACCTATAGCTATAGATGGCAGCACAGTCAATCAGACACTCGGCTATAGTGTGAGAGACATACAAAAAGTTAGGTTTATTTAAGCTCATTTAGCGCGCTAAGCGAGCTTAGATAAACCAAATTTTTTGCATGTCTCTCATTGCAACATCTCTTTTTTGCAACACCCATTTCTGGATACAGCTACAAAGACAAATTTACCTGCCAGACAGGTTTCTGAAGTTATCAGCTAAGCATGTAATGGATTCATAGTTAAACTTAGTGATTGCATATATTATTCGAGATATCAAAAAGTTATATCATTTGCATAAAGCTAACTCAATTTGCAAAAAGGTATTCCATTTGCGTAACTCTGCTCTGAATGATCTTAATTGGTGATTGAATAATAGAGATGAAGCAGAGCTAGATAATATTCTTATTTTTGATTGGATTGAATAAAAATGGTAAAAAGGGTTAAAACCGCGTACCAGTTAAGGCAAGTCTGAGGGGATGGCCACTCTTACGCAATTTAATATAAATTTAGAATAACATCATTGGTATCCATCTATGGAAACGGTTAGCAATGGCAAGAAGATTTTGTGACTTAACTTGGCTTTACTTCTTGGCTGTGTTCTGTATAATACACAAAAACCAATTTACCTAGCTTTTGAACTTATTTAGCTTTCACTTCTCGGACGTGGTCGCCATAATACACAAGTACATATTGAAGTTTGGGGGTAATGTATAATATTCTTTAGCAATGGAGTATACTAAAAAGTTGAAACTAATAAAGTTCTAGATGCCAAGAAAAGAATTTTAATATAGAAACTCAACGACAATCCTTAAAAATCCTTAGAAATCAACCAGTGAGATGGTTATGGATTTGAGCCATCAATGACCACAGTCATCAATGACTCTAACCACCAAGTACCTCAACCTCCAAGCGCTCCCTCTCCCCAATCTCCAAGTAGCCCCCTCCCACCAACTTTTTCTCAAAATGACATGAAATATGCTTGCGGCTTGCCAATTTAAAATATGCTTTAGCATTGGAGTATGCTAAAAAGTTGACACTAATAGTCGTAGGTGCCAAAATGACCTTGTGGCTTGACCTAGCTTTACTTCTCAGCTGTGTTCTGTATAATACACAAGTACCATTTTTCATAATTTTTCATTACAATTTTTCATAATTTCTTGAATGAAATTTCTGTATTGTATATCCAAGAGGTGAATTCAAGAAAGAGTTTGTTACTTACTTACAATTTTTTCATAATTTGTTGAATGAAATTTCTGTATTGTGTATCCAAGAGGTGAATTCACGAAAGAGTTTATTACTTACTAACAATTTTTTCTTAATTTCTTGAATGAAATTTCTGTATTGTGTATCCAAGAGATGAATTCAAGAAAGTTTGTCACTTACTTACATTTTTTTCATAATTTCTTGAATGAAATTTCTGTATTGTGTATCCAAGAGACGAATTCAAGAAAGAGTTTGATACTTACTAATACTTTTTTCATAATTTCTTGAATGAAATTTCTGTCTTGTGTATCCAAGAGGTGAACTCAAACAAAATTTTGTTATTTACTTACAATTTTTTCTTAAATTCTTGAATGAAATTTCTGTATTGTGTATCCAAGAGGCGAATTCAAGAAAGAGTTTATTACTTACTAACAATTTTTTCTTAATTTCTTGAATGAAATTTCTGTATTGTGTATCCAAGAGATGAATTCAAGAAATTTTGTTACTTACTTACATTTTTTTCATAATTTCTTGAATGAAATTTCTGTATTGTGTATCCAAGAGACGAATTCAAGAAAGAGTTTGTTACTTACTAATAATTTTTTCATAATTTCTTGAACAAAATTTCTGTATTGTGTATCCAAGAGGTAAATTCAAGAAAGAGTTTTCGCCTTACTTACAATTCTTTCATAATTTCTTGAATGAAATTTCTGTATTGTGTATCCAAGAGGTAAATTCAAGAAAGATTTTGTTACTTACTTACAATTTTTTCATAATTTCTTGAATGAAATTTCTGTATTGTGTATCCAAGAGGCGAATTCAAGAATGAGTTTGTTACTTACTTACAATTTTTTTTATAGTTTCTTGAATAAAATTTCGGTATAGTGTATCCTAGAGGTGAATTCAAGAAAGACTTTTTTACTTACTTACAATTTTGTCATAATTTCTTAAATGAAATTTCTGTATTGTGTATACAAGAGGTGAATTCAAGAATGAGTTTATTACTTAATTACAATTTTTTCATAATTTCTTGAATGAAATTTCTGTATTATGTGTCCAAGAGGTGAATTCAAGAAAGAGATTGTTACTTACTTACAACTTTTTCATAATTTTTTGAATGAAATTTCTGTATTATGTATACAAGAGGTGAATTCAAGAAAGAGTTTGTTACTTACTTACAATTTTTTCATTGTTTCTTGAATGAAATTTCTGTATTGTGTATCCAAGAGGTGAATTCAAGAAAGAGTTTGTTACTTACTTACAAATTTTTCATAATTTCTTGAACGAAATTTCTGTATTGTGTATCCAAAAGGTGAATTCAAGAAAGAGTTTGTAACTTAATTACAATTTTTTCATAATTTCTTGAATTAAACTTCTGTATTGTGCATACAAGAGGTGAATTCAAGAATGAGTTTATTACTTAATTACAATTTTTTCATAATTTCTTGAATGAAATTTCTGTATTATGTGTCCAAGAGGTGAATTCCAGAAAGAGATTGTTACTTACTTACAACTTTTTCGTAATTTCTTGAATGAAATTTCTGTATTATGTATACAAGAGATGAATTCAAGAAAGAGTTTGTTACTTACTTACAATTCTTTCATAATTTCTTGATTGAAATTTCTGTAACGCGTATCCAAGAGGTGAATTCAATAAAGAGTTTGTTACTTACTTACAATTTTTTCATAATTTCTTGAATGAAATGTCTGTATTGTGTATCCAAAAGGTGAATTCAAGAGAGAGTTTGTTACTTACTTATATTTTTTTCACAATTTCTTGAATGAAATTTCTGTGTATCCAAGAGGCGAATTCAAGGAGGTTGTTACTTACTTACAATTTTTTTTATAATTTCCTGAATGAAATTTCTGTATTGTGTATCCAAGAGGCGAATTCAAGAAAGAGTTTGTTACTTACTTACAATTTTTTCATAATTTCTTGAATGAAATTTCTGTATTGTGTATCCAAGAGGTGAATTCACGAAAGAGTTTGTTACTTACTAACAATTTTTTCTTAATTTCTTGAATGAAATTTCTGTATTGTGTATCCAAGAGATGAATTCAAGAAAGTTTGTTACTTACTTACATTTTTTTCATAATTTCTTGAATGAAATTTCTGTATTGTGTATCCAAGAGACCAATTCAAGAAAGAGTTTGTTACTTACTAATAATTTTATCATAATTTCTTGAATGAAATTTCTGTATTGTGTATCCAAGAGGTGAACTCAAATAAAAGTTTGTTATTTACTTACAATTTTTTCTTAATTTTTTGAATGAAATTTCTGTATTGTGTATCCAAGAGGTGAATTCACGAAAGAGTTTGTTACTTACTAACAATTTTTTCTTAATTTCTTGAATGAAATTTCTGTATTGTGTATCCAAGAGATGAATTCAAGAAAGTTTGTTACTTACTTACATTTTTTTCATAATTTCTTGAATGAAATTTCTGTATTGTGTATCCAAGAGACGAATTCAAGAAAGAGTTTGTTACTTACTAATAATTTTTTCATAATTTCATGAATGAAATTTCTGTATTGTGTATCCAAGAGGTAAATTCAAGAAAGTTTTCGACTTACTGACAATTTTTTAATAATTTCTTGAATGAAATTTCTGTATTGTGTATCCAAGAGGTAAATTCAAGAAAGATTTTGTTACTTACTTACAATTTTTTCATAATTTCTTGAATGAAATTTCTGTATTGTGTATCCAAGAGGCGAATTCAAGAATGAGTTTGTTACTTACTTACAATTTTTTTATAGTTTCTTGAATGAAATTTAGGTATAGTGTATCCTAGAGGTGAATTCAAGAAAGACTTTTTTACTTACTTACAATTTTGTCATAATTTCTTGAATGAAATTTCTGCATTGTGTATACAAGAGGTGAATTAAAGAATGAGTTTATTACTTAATTACAATTTTTTCATAATTTCTTGAATGAAATTTCTGTACTATGTGTCCAAGAGGTGAATTCAAAAAAGAGATTGTTAGTTACTTACAACTTTTTCATAATTTTTTGAATGAAATTTCTGTATTATGTATACAAGAGGTGAATTCAAGAAAGAGTTCGTTACTTACTTACAATTTTTTCATTGTTTCTTGAATGAAATTTCTGTATTGTGTATCCAAGAGGTGAATTCAAGAATGAGTTTATTACTTACTTACAATTTTGTCATAATTTCTTCAATGAAATTTGTGCATTATGTGTCCAAGAGGTGAATTCCAGAAAGAGATTGTTACTTACTTACAACTTTTTCATAATTACTTGAATGAAATTTCTGTATTATGTATACAAGAGATGAATTCAAGAAAGAGTTTGTTACTTACTTACAATTTTTTCATAATTTCTTGAATGAAATGTCTGTATTGTGTATCCAAAAGGTGAATTCAAGAGAGAGTTTGTTACTTACTTACATTTTTTTCACAATTTCTTGAATGAAATTTCTGTGTATCGAAGAGGCGAATTCAAGGAGGTTGTTACTTACTTACAATTTTTTTTTATAATTTCCTCAATGAAATTTCTGTATTGTGTATCCAAGAGGCGAATTCAAGAAAGAGTTTGTCACTTACTTACAATTTTTTTCATAATTTCTTGAATGAAATTTCTGTTTGTATCCAAGAGGTGAATTCAAGAAAGAGTATATTACTTACTTACAATTTTTTTCATAATTTCTTGAATGAAATTTCTATATTGTGTATCCAAGAGGCGAATTCAAGAAAGAGTTTGTTATTTACTTACAATTTTTTCAAAATTTCTTGAATGAAATTTCTGTGTATCCAAGAGGCGAATTCAAGGAGGTTGTTACTTACAATTTTTTTTATAATTTCGTGAATGAAATTTCTGTATTGTGTATCCAAGAGGCGAATTCAAGAAAGAGTTTGTCACTTACTTACAATTTTTTCATAATTTCTTGAATGAAATTTTGTGTATTGTGTATCCAAGAGGTGAATTCACGAAAGAGTTTGTTACTTACTAAAAATTTTTTCTTAATTTCTTGAATGAAATTTCTGTATTGTGTATCCAAGAGATGAATTCAAGCAAGTTTGTTACTTACAAACTATCCAAAAGGTGAATTCAAGAGAGTTTGTTACTTACTTACATTTTTTTCACAATTTCTTGAATGAAATTTCTGTGTATCCATGAGGCGAATTCAAGGAGGTTGTTACTTACTTACAATTTTTTTTATAATTTCCTCAATGAAATTTCTGTATTGTGTATCCAAGAGGCGAATTCAAGAAAGAGTTTGTCACTTACTTACAATTTTTTCATAATTTCTTGAATGAAATTTCTGTGTATCCAAGAGGTGAATTCAAGAAAGAGTATGTTACTTACTTACAATTTTTTCATAATTTCTTGAATGAAATTTCCATATTGTGTATCCAAGAGGCGATTTCAAGAAAGAGTTTGTTATTTACTTACAATTTTTTCAAAATTTCTTGAATGTGATTTCTGTATTGTGTATCCAAGAGATGAATCCAAGAAAGAGTTTGTTACTTACTTACAATTTTTCATAATGTCTTGAATGAAATTTCTATATTGTGCATCCAAGAGGCTAATTCAAGAAACAGTTTGTTACTTACTTACAATTTTTTCATAATTTCTTGAATGTGATTTCTGTATTGTGTATCCAAGAGGTGAACTCAAATAAGAGTTTGTTATTTACCTACAATATTTTTCTTAATTTCTTGAATTAAATTTCTGTATTGTGTATCCAAGAGGTGAATTCAAGAAAGAGTTTGTTACTAACTCACAATGTTTCATAATTTCTTGAATGAAATTCCTGTATTGTGAATCCAAGAGATGAATTCAAGAAAGAGTTTGTTACTTACTTACAATTTTTCATAATGTCTTGAATGAAATTTCTATATTGTGCATCCAAGAGGCTAATTCAAGAAACAGTTTGTTACTTACTTACAATTTTTTCATAATTTCTTGAATGTGATTTCTGTATTGTGTATCCAAGAGGTGAACTCAAATAAGAGTTTGTTATTTACCTACAATTTTTTTCTTAATTTCTTGAATAAAATTTCTGTATTGTGTATCCAAGAGGTGAATTCAAGAAAGAGTTTGTTACTAACTTACAATTTTTTCATAATTTCTTGAATGAGATTTCTGTATTGTGTGTCCAAGAGGTGAATTAGAGAATGAGTTTGTTACTGAATGAATTTCTATATTATGTATACAAGAGATGAATTCAAGAATTAGAGAATGAGCTTGTTACTAACTTACAATTTTGTCATAATTTCTTGAATGAAATTTCTGTGTTGTGTATCCAAGAGGTGAATTCAAGAAAGAGTTTTTTACTTACTTACAATTTTTTCATAGTTTCTTCAATAAATTTTCTGTATTGTGTATCCAAGAGGTGAATTCAAGAAAGAGTTTGTTACTTTCTTACAATTTTTTCATATTTTCTCGAATGAAATTTCTGTATTGTGTGTCCAAGAGGTGAATTCAAGAAAGAGATTGTTACTTACTTACAACTTTTTCATAATTTCTTGAATGAAATTTCTATATTATGTATACAAGAGATGAATTCAAGAATTAGAGAATGAGTTTGTTACTAACTTACAATTTTGTCATAATTTCTTGAATGAAATTTCTGTGTTGTGTATCCAAGAGGTGAATTCAAGAAAGAGTTTTTTACTTACTTACAATTTTTTCATAGTTTCTTCAATAAATTTTCTGTATTGTGTATATAAGAGGTGAATTCAAGAAAGAGTTTGTTACTTTCTTACAAGTTTTTCATATTTTCTCGAATGAAATAATAATTTCTTGAATGAAATTTCTGTATTGTGTATCCAAGAGGTGAATTCAAGAAAGAGTTTTTTACTTACTTACAATTTTTTCATAGTTTCTTGAATGAAATTTCTGTATTGTGTATCCAAGAGGTGAATTCAAGAAAGAGTTTGTTACTTACTTACAATTTTTTCATAATTTCTTGAATGAAATTTCTGTATTGTGTATCCAAGAGGTGAATTGAAGAAAGATTTTTTACTTACTTAAAATTTTGTCATAATTTCTTGAATGAAATTTCTGTATTGTGTATACAAGAGGTGAATTCAAGAATGAATTTATAACTTAATTACAATTTTTTCATAATTTCTTGAATGAAATTTCTGTATTATGTGTCCAAGAGGTGAATTCAAGAAACAGATTGTTACTTACTTACAACTTTTTCATAATTTATTGAATGAAATTTCTGTATTATGTATACAAGAGATTAATTTAAGAAAGAGTTTGTTACTTACTTACAATTTTTTCATAATTTCTTGATTGAAATTTCTGTGTCATGTATCCAAGAGGTGAATCCAAGAGAGTTGGTTACTTACTTACATTTTTTTTCATAATTTCTTGAATGAAATTTCTGTATTGTGTATCCAAGAGGTGAATTCAAGAAAGAGTTTGTTACTTACTTACAATTTTTTCATAATTTCTTTAATGAAATGTCTGTATTGCGTATCCAAGAAGTTAATTCAAGAGAGAGTTTGTTACTTACTTACAATTATTTCATAATTTCTTGAATGAAATTTCTGTGTAAGAAGCGAATTCAAGACAGAGTTTGTTGCTTAATTAAAACTTTTTTCATAATTTCTTGAATGAAATTTCTGTATTGTGTATCCAAGAGGCGAATTCAAGAAAGAGTTTGTTACTTACAAATTAAAAATTTTTGTCATAATGAAAAGAATGAATGTCTGAATTGTGTATCCAAGAGGTGAATTCAAGAAACAGTTTGTTACATGCTTACAATTTTTTTCTAACTCTTGATTGAAATTTCGTTATTGTATATCCAAGAGATGAATTCAAGAAAGAGTTTGTTACTTACTTACAATTTTTTCACAATTTCTTGAATGAAATTTCTATGTTGTGTATCCAAGAGGCGAATTTAAGAAAGAGTTTGTTACTTATTTAAATTTTTTCATAATATCTCGAATGAAATTTCTGTATTCTGAGTCCAAGAGGCGAATTTAAGAAAGTTTGTTACTTACTTACAATTTTTTCATATTTTCTTGAATGAAACTTCCGTATTGTGTATCCAAAAGTTGAATTCAAGAAAGAGTTTGTTACTTACTTACAATTTTTTCATATTTCTTGAATGAAGTTTCTGTAGTGTGTATCCAAGAGGTGAATTCAAGAAAGAGTTTGTTACTTACTTTTAATTTTTTTTATAATTTCTTGAATGCAACTTCTGTATTGTGTATCCAAGAGGCAAATTCATGAAAGAGTTTGTTACTTACTTACAATTTTTTCATAGTTTCTTGAATGAAATTTCTGTATTGTGTATCTAAGAGGTGAATTCAAGAGTTTGTTACTTACTTACAATTTTTTCATAATTTCTTGAATAAAATGTCTGAATTGTGTATCAAAGAGGTGAATTCAAGAAAGAGTTTGTTACTTACTTACAATTTTTTCATATTTTCTTGAATGAAATTTCTGTATTGTGTATCCAAGAGGCAAATTCATGAAAGAGTTTGTTACTTACTTACAATTTTTTCATAGTTTCTTGAATGAAATTTCTGTATTGTGTATCCAAGAGATGAATTAAAGAGAGTTTGTTACTTACTTACAATTTTTTCATAATTTCTTGAATGACATGTCTGTAGTGTGTATCAAAGAGGCGAATTCGAGAAAAAGTTTGTTATGACTTTATTAAAAATCAAATATTATTAATAAAATCAGATGTATTTTAAACGTGGATGTTCCTGTTTCTGAAAACTGAAAACTCTCTCTCTGCCTGTGTGTCTGGACAGGTGTTTGCTCGTCTGTGGAGTTCTTTGAGAAAAAATTCAGCTCATCTCTCTCAGCCTTTGGTAAAAAATCTTTTAACCTATTTCATTTTCTAATTTATCCCCCATTAGCCTGCTAGTAGTAGTATCTATATTTCTGAGAATTCCTTTTCTTACATCTCCAACTTTTTAATAGATATTCTAAACGTTTGACGTTCTAGCATACCCTTAAAATAATGATCGTGTAACAAAGTAATGTATAATATATTTTTAATGAAATAATGACATGTAGAATATTAATATAAAAATATGTTTCATACATTATTATACATTATTAACATCATTGAACAACTTTGGATATTTTGAATCTTTTCCATAAATAATTCATCATGTTCTCTCTAGATACTATAGTTACTCTATTCTCCTAGTTCGTAACCAGTAGAATAATCATTATTCCATTTTGAGTTTTACACAATTTTTACTTGGGGGTCAACCACATGTTCAATATGCATTTCATCTTTGGTATTATTAGGTTCATTGACTATATTGTCAATAGTAGTAATAATGTTCATTTGAGTTTGATTTTCCATCAACTCATCTTTATTTTCATTAGTGATATTGTCTACAAATGCCCCTTTTATTTTTTTAGTGATTTTGCTGTCTATTATTAAGTTATTTTTACACAGATAACAGTTCTGGCGCGTAGGCAAGATATGATTTATGACATTAGTGCAGGAGTATGCCTGTCTTCTTCTTCTTGTCCTCTTTAAAAGACTAATACCGGAAAGATGACGATAGGATGTATCAACAGGTAATGTGTTAAAAGCAACAGTAGCAAGGAGTTGTCCCCAATCATCGACGATTATTTTTATGTTTGCATTCTCTTTGAGCACTAACTTCTCTGGTAACGACACTCTCGCATGTCCACCATTTACACGATTGAAATTCTTGGGTACTCCAAAGGAATTTAACTCAACGCTGTCATGACAACCTACGCATACATTTCCAATAAGATCTCCACTACTACTTGTTTCATAGTTCTAATATATCCCTTTGTCAGCACTCAACGCAACGATGACTTTATCATGTGTACACGCTTTCCTCGAACAATTCATGTTCACTTTTTTTAGAAAATATGATGCAGATGTTTATCCCTCCAATGCGTGAAATTTAGTGATTTAATACATGCACTAAACTAGGTGGTGCCGATAACCTGCCATAGAGTACCACTGGGAAAGACGCGTCGTGTCTATGAGCAAGCAAGGAGTACGATTGGTACAGCCGCAAACATATTTCATGTCACTTCAAGATTCGTAAAAAAAATAAATAAAATGAAAAGTTGAATAATTTCTGTCCAAAAAAATCAGTCCAAAAATAAAGTGCTACTACAAACTATGTTTCTAATAGTAGAAGTCACGACTAACATATCTATATAATTCTAATTTTGAATTTGGAAAATATTAAATGTGAATTTTTTATGTTTTAAGTATGTTTCATGTCGTTCTAAGACATGTAAAAAAAGTTAAAAAAATTATCATGTTAATAAAAAGTTAAAAAAATAAACTTTACAAAAAGTAGAAAAAACGGGGGGATGGGGCCCCAAAAAGTTGGATGGAGGGGGCAACTTGTAGATTGGGGAGAGGGGGCCCTTGGAGGTTGAGGTCCTTGGTGGTTAGGGTCATTGGTGGTTGCGGTCCTTGATGGTTCAAATCCGTAATCATCTCACTAGTTGATTTCTAAGGATTTCTAAGGATTGTTCTGAATTTATTTATTAAAATTCTTTTCTTAGCATCTACAACTTTATTAGTTTCAACTTTTTAGTATACTCCAATGCTGAAGAATATTTTATATCGCCCACATGCCACATTATGTACTTGTCTATTATAGCGACCACAGCCAAGAAGTGAGAGCTAAGTCAAGTCACGTGATCTTTTCTTGGCGCCTACGACTTTATTAGTTTCAACTTTTTAGCAAACTTTTAGTTTCAACTTTTTACTCCAATGCTAAATCATATTTTATAATGACAACACTGCTCAAATAGTACTTGTGTATTATATAGAACACAGCCGAGAATTAAACTAGGTCAAGTCACAAGGTCATCTTGGCGCCTACGACTTTATTAGTTTCAACTTTTTAGCAAACTTTTAGTTTCAACTTTTTACTCCAATGCTAAAGCATATTTTATATTGGCAAGCCGCAAGCATATTACATGTCATTTTGAGAAAAAGTTGGAGGGAGGAGGGTACTTGGAGGTTGGGGATAGGGAGCTCTTGGAGGTTAAGATCCTTGGTGGTTAGAGTCGTTGATGGTTGTGGTCTTTGATGGTTCAAATCCGTAATCATCTCACTAGTTGATTTCTAAGGATTTCTAAGGATTGTTCTGAATTTATTTATTAAAATTCTTTTCTTAGCATCTACAACTTTACTAGTTTCAACTTTTTTAGTATACTCCATTTCTAAAGAATATTATACATTACCCCCATACTTCAATATGTACTTGTGAATTATAAAGACCACGTCCGAGAAGTGAAAGCTAGGTCAATTCAAAAGCTAGGTAAATTGGTATTTGTGTATTATACTGAACACAGCCAAGAAGTAAAGCCAAGTTAAGTCATAAAATCTTCTTGGCATCGCTAACCGTTTCCATAGATTGATACCAATGATGATATTCCAAATTTATATTAAATTGCATAAGAGTTGCCACCCTCTCAGACTTACCTTAACTGGTACGCGGTTTTAACCCTTTTTAACATTTTTATACAATTCAATTAAAAATAAGAACATCATCGAGCTCTGTTTCATCCCTATTTTTCAATCACCAATTAAGCTCATTCAGAGCAGAGTTACGCAAATGGAATTCCTTTTCGTAATTGAGTTAGCTTTACGCAAATGATATAAATTTTTGATATCTCTAATAATGTATGCAATCACTAAATCTAACTATGAATCCATTACATGCTTGGTTGTTAACCTTAGAAACCTGTCTGGCAGGTAAATCTGTCTTTGTAACTTTGATCCAGAAATGGGTGTTGACTCAGAAACCTGTCTGGTTGCTTTATAGAATCTCGTCCCTGAATATCAAGTTCCAAAATATAGCGTGTTTGGTCGGTTTATACAATATCCCCTCGGATCAGCACCTAGGTTACTACTAATATCTCCACTTGTCCGAGTTTCGTGACAATGGACATTAAACCTTTCCCGAAATTAATAAGAAAAACTTTTTCAACAAAATAAGTTGTTTTTTTTTTTAAGTAAAGAACTTCATTAAACCAAAATGAACAAAAAAAGAATCAAATAATCTACCAAGAATACAACTACCACAAATCAGTATCAATAAATGAAATCCAAAACAAACAGAAATTAAAATAAATAAGAGTAAAACTCAAATCGAGTAGAAATTAATTTATATATATATATATATATATATATATATATATATAATATATATATATATATATATATATATATATATATATATATATATATATATATATATATATATATATAATTATATATATATATATATATATATATATATATATATATATATAATATATATATATATATATATATATATATACATATATATATATATATATATATATATATATATATATATATATATATATATATATATATATATCTATATATATATATATATATATATATATATATATATATCTATATATATATATATATATATATATATATATATATATATATATATATATATATATGCTGATATTTATTCCTTAAAATCTTAATTGATTTTTGATTCCTTAAAGTCAAAAAAATGAAAACATTAAAAAAAAATTTTTTCAGTAAAGTACAAATTATATTCTGGCTTTTAGGAAGCATATGGGTTTAGAACCCTACTCATATTAATTTCTGTTCTTTTTAAGTTTGACTCTTATTTATTTTAATTTCTGTTTGTTTTGGATTTCATTTATTTATTGATACTGATTTGGGGTAGTTGTGGTTGGGGGTAGATGCCCTCCGATCACTTTGACTCTCAAAACGAGCACTAGAGCGTCTGATTACCAATCCAATGAGCCCCTCCGAAGTTTATATGACCATACCTTCTATAAAAACCTCATATGTCCCCAGGGCATAACTTACAACCCTTACCCTGAGGGCTGGGGGGTTTTGTTATCCTAAGACATAATTTCCAGACCGTTCTGATACGCTGAACAAAAAGGCTATCTAAAAATTTGATTAGAAGTGTTTGGGGAAATTATGAGCATGGGGGGGGGGGGCATTTGCCCTTTGATCATTTTCTACTAATAAAAAAGGCACTAGTATTCTCAATTTCCAATCAAATGGGCCTTTTTTAAAGCTTCTACGACAAAACTTTCTTTAAAAACCTTATATGCCCCAAGGGCCTAACTTACGACCCTTGTCCTGAGGGCTATGGGGGGAGGATTGCCATCCTCAAAGAAATGATTTCCAGACCTTTTAACTACATTGGACAAAATGGCAATATCAAAATGTTGATCGGAAATGTTTGGAGAAATGAAGGGCGGGGGGGGGGAGGATTCTCCCTCCGAATACTTTCGACTATCAATTTCCAATAGAATGAGCCCTTTTTGAAATCTTTACGACAGCGCTTCCTATAAAAAAACATTATACGCCCACAGGGCATAACTTACAACCTTAGCCCTGAGGGCTGTGGGGGAATGTCATCCTCAAAGTCCTAAGTTCCAGAACTTTTAACTACGTTGAACAAAATGGCTATCTCAAAATTTTGATTGGATGTGTTTGGGGAAATATTGGGCGTGAGAGAGGGGTTAGTTACCCTCCAATCACTTTCGACTATTAAAAAGGGCACTAGCCCTCTCAATTTCCAATTGAACGAGCACCTTTTGAAGTTTCTACGACAACGCTATCTATACAAACCTTATATGCCCCCAAGGCGTAACTTAAAACCTTTGTCCTGGGGGCTCTGGGGGTGTGTGTCATCCTCAAATTCATAATTTCCAGAACCTTAAACTACGTTGAACAAAATGGCTATCTCAAAACTTTGATTGGATGTGTTCGGGGAAATGGTGGGCGTGAGAGGGGGGTTAGTCACCCTCCAATCACTTTCGACTATTAAAAAGGGCACTAGCCCTCTCAATTTCCAATCGAATGAGCCCTTTTTGAAGTTTCTACAACATTACTTTCTATAAAAAAAACCATATATGCCCCCAGGGCGTAACTTACAACCCTCACCCTGAGAGCTGTGGGGGGGGGATCCTCAAAGACCTAATTTCCAAGACTTTCAACTACATTGAACAAAATGGTTATCTAAAAATTTTGATTGGATGTGTCTGGGGAAAAGGTGGGCGTGAGATAGTTGCCCTCCAATCACTTTTGACTATTAAAAAGGGCACTAACCTTTTGAATTTCCAAGTGAATGAGCCCTTTTTCAAGTTTCGACGACAAAGCTTTCAATAAAAACCTTATGTGCCCCCAGGGCATAACTTATAACCCTTGCCCTGAAGACTGTGGGGGGGGGGGGTCCTGCTCAAAGATATAATTTCCAGAACTTTCAACTGCGTTGAACAAAATGGCTATCACAAAATTTTGATAAGATGTGTATGGAGAAATGGTGGGCATGGAAGGAGTGTTAGTTGTCTTTCAATCACTTTCGACTATCAAAAAGGACACTAGCCATTTCAATTTCCAATCGAATGAGCCCTTTTCGAAGTTTCTACGACAACGTTTTCTATAAAAACCTAATATACCCCCAGGGCATAACTTAAAACCCTTGCCCTTAGGACTGTGTGTGGGAGGGGGGTGTTGTCATCCTCAAAGACCTAATTTCCAGAACTTCCAACTATATTGAACAAAATGGCTATCTCAAAATTTTGATTGTATGTGTTTGGGGAAAAGGTGGGCAGAAAGGGGGGTTAGTTGCCCTCCAACAACTTTTGACTATTGAAAAATGCACTAGCCACTCCGATTTTGAATCAAATGAGCCCTTTTCCAACCTTCGATACGAAGTGCCCTGGTCTAAAGGAAAACAATAAATTAATAAACAATACATTGTGCCAACATCATTCTTTACTTAGGCAGCGCGATTGCGCTGCCTATGATAGGAAGAAAGATGACGGTGACAGCAACGTTCTTCAGTTCTGGAGACACAATCGTGATAAAGCTTCATACGTCGACGCACTTGCCAGAAAGTTATTGTCTATTCCTGCGAAAACCTTAATAAAGGAAACCAAAAGTTTGATGAATTATATGTTTGTATAAGGATATTTTTTACAGAAATCCCTGTGAAAAAAAGTATTGTTTGAAGAACACAAATCAAAAACGATGGAAATGATGACCATGTAAGTATGAGCTGTTAAATGGGTTGATTTCAGCACTGTTTAATCTAACCCATTTACCTTATCCCTCATTCAACTCAGCACCGTAAACTCCAACCCCTTATCAACTCAATCCCCTTCCATTTGACTCTTATTTCCTTAAACACCCAATTAAATCATCCCGATACATAAATCTCCTTAAACATCAATAAATTATTTGCAATAGCTCTGATCCATAAAAATGCATTCTGTGAGATTTCTCAATGAGTAATGCATATAATACATATAGAAGTTTCAAATTAATTTGAAGATTTTAAAATTTGAACATGCCTATAGAAAAAAACTAGAATTAAAAATTTGAAATATATGCCAAGAAGACGACTAAAAAAATACATATTCACAAATGTTGGAAATGACACGTCTCTGGAAGAACAACAACCTGGAGAAATAAATATGCTGAATTTAATGGGACAGAATTCAAGAAAAACCAATACCACATTCAATGTCAATATACAAAACGTAATTAAAGAAATTTTCGTCCAATAGCATGGACCATCTAACACGACAATACCGATCTGAACAGCTGAATCAAAGGCACAAAAAAAGTCTGAGGTAATGATGATGCTTAATAAATCTCAACGATATCTGTGGTTAGAAGACAAGCAACAACGAGAATTACAACGAATCGCAGACAAAGATGATGCACATCCAAAATAGCAGTTAGAAGCCATGTGAGAACGAGCATCGCAACAAATCGCAAACGAAAAAGACCAACAAAATCTACGGTTAGAAGACATGTGACAATGAGCATCATCAATTTAACAGGAAGGATCCACAAAGTAATCAAAATTAAAATAGAATGAAGATAATTGTGAATATTTTCGATCGCCTTCCAGGAGAATACAAAAGCTATAAGAGTATGATTCGGTGAAGGAACAAATCAGGAAGAAGGAGTTGAACACACATCGGTATCTCTTAATTCAACTGAAACTTTAGATTTCTCACTTCGTGACATAAAACTAAAGAACAATAATACAATTATGCTTATGTGTAATTAAAATATTGCAGAGAGTATGTGCATTGAAACACGCCTGGTTGTTACTGAATTATCAAAAAAAGCAATTAAAGCCAAAATGCTTCCTGGAGAAAAAGTTGGAAAAGAAGTTAGCATCCATCGAGTTACGCTCGACTCGATTAAAAGTCAAGTTGGATGTACAGTATAACAACATCAATTTTCAATTCGACTAGCAATTGCGAAGACCATATATAAATCACAAGGAAAAACTTTGAATTTGTTGGCGTCGAGCTCCGCGCACCTGTCTTTAATAACAGTATATTGTACCGCAGCATTTTTCTAGTGCTAGACGCAAAATATCTTGAAGGTTTTGTTACCACCTGAAAATGAGTATCGGACGTATAATATTTAGAAGAAGGAAGCATTTAACGCTGCCCACAGAACCTCTATTAATTAATATTAGACTTTTTCTATTAATCAGATGAGCAATAATTGTGTGTATACATGTATATATTTCCCTCGAAATCGACTGGATAAAATTTTTCTGAAAACTAGTATACTGAAATTTCTTGGTCTCAAAAACAATCTATATAGGTCACGACTTTAAGGGAAAATTTATTTTTTTCCTCGGAATGATCGTATCGAACTAATGGTGACGTCAGGATACTATGCGGAATTCCCATTAAAGATTGTGGTTCATTCTTTACAGCCATCAATAATCGGATTATTTTTCGCTTTAAAGCAGCTGGAAAAGTTTATCACAAAATGAATATAGCAACAGCGAGAATCATAATAACAAAAGCTTGCCGCGCGCCGATTATCAGGGACCGACTGAAGCTCGGTCTCCTACAATCAATTTCCCCTCCCATTTGTATACAGGTACATTTTTCTACCTGTTGCACAGTTTTACACCTTCTTTTCTTCAAAAGATCCTAAGTCGATATGGAAAGCATAAAATACTGTCTAAAGAACTATTTTTCATAGGTCTACAAGCCTATTTCCATTTGTTCGGTTTCAGTTTTAACATTGACCTTTACTTTCACAATTTGTTTAGCGAAAATACCATGGAAAAACAAGCCCTTATTTTAACTTGTTCTTTACTAGGTTTCAGCTTTATCCGATGTAACTTACACAGTCCCCATTTATAATGAACTATATCGATCCATTATGTATTTCTTATATTATCTAGTCGAAAGATAAACTTGTATAAATATTGCATTCACTTATTACGGCATATATGGTTACAACCTACGATTATGACGTCACTAATGACGCTTGTACATGAAAATGCAATTCTTTTTTGTCAAAAGCGATACTATTTTAAAAACTATTTGTTTTTTATTACAAAAGGTACTATATGTAGAAATTTTCTTTAAAATGAGCCATTAAACAGACCTCTATAATTTTCCAGTGCCCAGCTAGCTGAGTAGAAAAAAAAGAAAAAAAGATGCCATCGATGCCGAATATCGTAGTTCAAGCCACTTTCTTGTTTTTGAAGCCAACATATTTTCTTTGTTGTTCAAGCAAAGAGACTGTAAGTTCTACATAGGAGTTTCGGACAAGGTGGTTCTTATAGTGTACTTTGGTTTCGATCTGACATTGTTTTCTAGGAGTTATGGATTATTGTGTTTCATCGTATGGGACGTGACCGTCACTTACTAGGTTCCTAGCTACCGCTGCAACCAGGATTACTATATGCCATGGTTTGTTCTTTACTAGGTTTCAGCTATCTCTATAGCCATGATTCCGATGCAATTTACATAATCCCCGTTTATATTGAATTATACCGATCCTTAATATAATGACAGAAAAAGAGATCATATATATATATATATATATATATATATATATATATATATATATATATATATATATATATATATATATATATATAATATATATATATATATATATATATTATATATATATATATATATATATATATATATATATATATATATATATATATATATATATATATATATGAAGAAAAAAGATGCGTCAAAGTACCTTAAGAGCTGAATAACTTGAAGAAAAATAGACTTTAACTAATCTATATGGGCGTCTTTGTGCTTAAGGAAGTGAGCATTAAATTTCACTTTGGCAGAACTTAGCACACACTGTCTTTCTAATGCCAAAGTGAGATACCAAAGTAGAGTTTATTTAAGAGAAATTTGTCTTTGGTGAAAGTTGACTTAAAACGCGTTACTATGCGTTTTAAGCGAACTCCTATCGTTAGTAAGATTATTATCATTAACCTTATGACTAGAGACCATTGCAGTGTTAATAAGGCCAACATGATGTTGAATATCGGTTCTTCAACATTTTTCCATCAAGAATTTTTACAATATTCTTTTACCAATAAAATTAGTCGAAATAACACTCACTATTCCTAAATCAGCTTCAAATTATGATTCTTCCTCAGTTGGCAGTTACTTTTTAGATTTGTTTTTAAATCGGTTACTATTGGCTGGAGTTCGTTCTTCACTTTTCTTATATAGTTTATTTTATAAAATAATAGAGAAGAAAAAGATAATTGCTCCAACATCGCTTGGGACAATTTTGACGCATTTTTATTACGTCTTAGACACCATAAACTGAATGGTATATTTATATTAGCAGTTACCACGGTCCAGTGGAGATGGTCTCGTCCTTAAGCTAAAGGGGATTTGAGATCAAAGCACTATGTGGTAACGATCGATCTTAATTGATATTTCATTAAAAATTCATATGTAGGTAAGTAGACAAAGGCAATATAGGATAGCAAATGATTCCTTTTTATTGGACTGTCCAGAATTGAAGAATACCCTACTATTTTAATCTCAACAACGTTATTAGATCAGCCAAATATGAACTGAGATAATTTTTCTTTGCCTTTAAAAACATGTCGTTTTTTGCATGAAAATTCCTTATTCTATCGTAGGAGTAGGAAAGAAGATATTCTTTTATATGATTAATTAAAAAAAAAAAACTTTCCGAAAAAAAGTTTTTTCAAAGAAAAGTAAAGGCCATTTTAAACTTAAGCTCAGGAGATACAAATACCTGTTAAAATTCAAACTCAAAAAGACCAGAAATTACTATTAAAGAATAAATGAAACCCAAAACGAACAGAAATTAAATAAACAATCATAGCAAAAAACATACAACAAGTAATAATATAAATGAATAAATAGATCTTAAAGCGAGTAATGCTTCGATTGAATATGAAAATCAAGCTTAAAACGAGAACAAATATTTTGCTATTAAAGCATAAATGAAACTTAAAACGAACAGAAATTAAATAAACAATCAATGCGAACAAACATACAATATATATTAATGTAAATGAATAAATAAATCTTAAAACGAGTGAAACTTAAATTGAATATGCAAATCAAGTTTGAATCGAATTAAAATAACTACAAACAAGAGTTTGGGTATCGCCTCACTGCAGAAGCCTAAAACCTAATGCGTCACTGGCACTTTACTGAAAACAACTCTTTCATTAATTAAGATTTTAGGGAATAAATATCAGCATATGTATATTAAATTGACAATGCACATTTTTTTTCAGTAAACTCATTTGAATTTTTTTTCAGTAAAGCAAAATTATATTCTGGCTTTTAGAAAGCATAGGGGTTTTGAACCCTACTCACATTAATTTATGCTCGTTTTGAGTTTGACTCTAATATTTATTTTAATTTTTGTTCGTTTTGGGTTTCATTCATTTATTGATACTGATTTGGGGTAGTTGTATGCTTGGTAGATTATATGATAGTCCGGACGCCAGGTGTTGAAAATGTACCACGACAGAATGGGGCTGCTACAAGAATTAGAAAACCATCCACCCCCTAAATTGACCATGCGGATTTAAAAATACCAATGGCACTTGCTTGCGAGTGGTGAAACACTCCGAAACTTGACATTTTATTATATTTTGGTGTTTCATGCAAGAAAATGCATGTTCCACAAAGTTTGAGGTGCAGTTTTCCGCTCAAATAGAAATGCCTAGAAGCCATAGAATGTTTCATAACAAACTAACACGATTAGGTACAAAAAATGGCAGAGTTAAAAAAAAAGGGCAAAACTATATGATTCTTGAACAGCCTTGGAAAGTATAAACAAAATCAAATTGAATATTAGACATATAATGATACTAATTGTTGAAAGATCCATCAGTTCAAGATTTTTTTTCACTGTAATTTTTATTTTCATTTTCAATGCTGTAAGAACTGGAAAATACTAAATTTGTAATATAGGAGTAATGAAGCACCAATGACGCAGAAGGCTTTAGGTTTTTACAGTTAAAGAAGGGGGCAGTATCCAAATTTTGCTTGTAGTGAAACTATATTTGTCTTGACCAATCTTGAAAAGAACTAATAAATTAAACTGAATATTTGATGCATAATGATATTAATTGCTAAAAGCTCATCAGTTCAAAATTTTACTGTAATTTTAATATTCATTTTCAATATTAAGTACAACAGAAAACATTTGTAAAATAATTCGTTTTCAGTAAAGCGCCAATGACGCAGTAGGTTTTAGGCTTCTGCAGTGAGACGATACCCAAACTCTTGTTTATAGTTATTTTTATTCGATTCAAACTTGAATTGCATATTCAATTTAAGTTTCACTCGTTTTAAGATTTATTTATTCATTTACATTAATATATATTGTATGTTTGTTCGCATTGATTGTTTATTTAATTTCTGTTCGTTTTAAGCTTCATTTATACTTTAATAGCAAAATATTTGTTCTCGTTTTAAGCTTGATTTTCATATTCAGTCTAAGGATTACTCGCTTTAAGACCTATTTATTCATTTATATAATTACTTGTTGTATGTTTTTTACTACTACTACTACTACTAACAACTCATCGCAGCACCAAGCCGCCTGAGGCCAACACAGCTACGCACGCTCCTCCTCCACCCCAATCTATTCAAAGCCTCCCTTTTTACATCCGCCCACGAAGTTCCCATTTCCTTTAAATCTTTCTTTATGACGTCCTCCCACCCCAGACGGGGACGACCTGCTTTCCGTTTAGCCCTAGATGGTTGGCCGAAAAGAACAATCTTTGGCAATCTGTCATCCTTCATCCGCACAACATGCCCTAACCACCTCAACCTTTCTTTCATTATAGACCTAGAAAGCGGCATTGAACCACATTTTTCGTATAGCCTATTGTTTGAAATACGGTCAGTCAGCCGGGTACCCAGAACAATCCTTAAGCAATTTCTCTGGAAAACATCTAGCAAATCTTCATCCGCTTTTCGGAGCGTCCATGCTTCAGAGCCATATTTGACCACTGTCATCACTGTAGCTTCTAAGATTCTAATCTTGGTTTGCAGACTTATCTTCCTATTCTTCCAGACTTTTTTTAACTGTGAAAAAACACCCTGAGCCTTGGCTATTCTATTTTTAACATCTTCACTGCTCCCACCATCTTTACTAATAATACTACCAAGGTAAGTGAAGCTGCCCACCTGATCAATCTTTTCATTACCCAACATCACCTTTTCATCTTCACTTATTCCTAGCCTTAGTGACTTAGTCTTCCTAACATTAATTTTCAAACCAATACTAGCACCCTGAACTCGCAAAACCTCTAAAACTTCATTCATTTTGCTCACACTTTCATCTAGGATGCTTAAATCATCAGCATAATCCAAGTCTAGGAGACTTTTTCCTCCCCATTTGATTCCGTGGTCTCCCATTGCCTTTCCTGTGCTCCTTAAAACAAAGTCCATCAAAATAATCCATATAAAGGGGGATAGAACACAACCCTGCTTAACTCCTGATTTAATACAAAACCAGCTGCTAACCTCATTTCCTACCTTAACCGCAGCAGTGTTATTCTCGTACATAGCACTAATCACTTTAATGTATTTGTCTGGTATACCATACAAGGATAAAACCTTTACTAAAGCTCCTCTATCAACAGAATCGAACGCTTGCTCATAATCTATAAAACTGAGGACCAAAGGTGTTTGAAAACTTAGGCACTTCTCAATTATTAACCTAAGAGTGAAAATTTGGTCAACACATCCTCTACCTTTTCTAAAACCGCACTGCTCTTCTCTTAAAACTTTGTCTACAGCATCTCTCAGTCTAAAAAGTATCATATTACTAAGCAATTTGCTACCTACAGAGACCAGACTAATGCCTCGATAATTACCACACTTACTTTTATCACCTTTCTTATAAAGTGGCTTAATTAAGGTTTTCCTAAAATCGTTAGGTACTTCCACTTTTTCAAAAATCATATTCATAATCTTCAATAACTTGTTGCTATGATTGTTTATTTAATTTCTGTTCGTTTTGGGTTAAAAGTTTCAAGTTTTTATGGCATGGAGGGGGGGGGGGGTTGCTTACTGTCCAATTATTCTTGACTTTAAAAAACGGAAACTTTCAATTTAAATCGAATGAGGCTTTTTTCAAAGTCTATACGATTACTTCTTTGATAAAAACCTTATATATGAACAATAGACAGCTTGCATAACTTGTGGACAGCGATTGACAACAATGAATGGATTGAAAAAATAACTCCAATAAGGGGGTTTAGACCATTTCACTTGCTGACACAAAGGGATCACGACTTGGAATTGACCTTAATGGGAATTTGTGTGCCAAAGCAATTTTGCATCTATCACAGAGTATGTATTTTAACCTTATAATGGGATAACTATAATAGATTTCTTATGTGTTATTCCCATACAAAACCCCTTCCCATAAGTTATAAACCCCCCCTAATAAGTTATGCCCCAGGGCATAACTTACAACGCCTACCCCTGGGCCCTGGTGGGCTGTGTCGAAACCGGAGTTTTTTGTTACCAGAACTTTGAAGTATTTTAACAAAATGTCTATCTCAAAATTTTTATCTGATGCATTTAGGACGTGGAGGAGGGAGAGGGGCTAGTTGCCCTTCAATCTCTTTTGACTCTTAAAAAGTGAACAAGAACTTTCAATTTTTAATCAAATGAGCCCTCTCTAAAGTTTATACGAGCATCCCTTCCATAAGAAATAATATGAAGGATTCGGAGAATCCTTAAATTACAACCCTTGCCCTGAGGGCTTTGGGGGATTTGTAATCCTCAAAGACTTAATTTCCAGAACTTAAAACTACGTTTAATAAAATGGCTGTCTTAAAATTTTGATTGGATGTGTTTGGGGAAAAGGTGGGCGTGAGAGGGGGTTAGTTGCCCTCAAATCACTTTCGACTATTACAAAGGGCACTAGCTCTCGGAATTTCCAATCGAATGAGCCTTTTTTGAAGTTTCTACGACACCGCCTTCTATAAAAACCTTATATGCCCCCAGGGCATAACTTAAAACCCTTGCCCTGAGGGTTGTGGGGGATTGTCCTCCTCAAAAACATATTTTCTATCTGAAGACCCACTACGATGAACAAAATGGCTATCTCAAAATTTTGATTGGATGTGTTTGGGGAAATCATGGGCGTAGGGGGGGGGGGAGCAAGTTGCCCTCCAATCACTTTCGACTATTAAAAAGGACACTAGCCCTTTGAATTTCCAATCGAATGAGCCTGTTTTGAAGTTTCTACGACAACGCCTTCCATAAAAACCTTATATGCCCCCAGGGCATAACTTAAAACCCTTGCCCTGAGGGTTGTGGGGGATTGTCCTCCTCAAAAACCTATTTTCTATCTGGAAATCAACTACGCTGAACAAAATGGCTATCTCAAAATTTTGATTGGATGTGTTTGGGGGAATGACGGTTGTGGGGGGGAGGGGATAGTTGCCCTCCAGTTACTTTCAACTATTAAAAAGGGCACTAGCCCTTTGAATTTCCAATTGAATGTGCCTGTTTTGAAGTTTTTAAGACAACGCCTTCTATAAAAACCTTATATGCCCCCAGGGCACAGCTTGAAACTCTTGCCCTGTGGGTTGTGGGGGAGTGTCCTCCCCGAAAACATATTTTCTATCTGGAAATCAACTACACTGAACAAAATGCCTCTCTCAAAAGTTTGATTGGATGTGTTTGGGGAAATGATGGGCGTGGGGGGGCTAGTTGCCCTCCAATCACTTCCGACTGTTAAAAAGGGCACTAGCCCTTTAATTTCCAATCGAATGAGCCTATTTTGAAGTTTTTACGACAACACCTTCTATAAAAACCTTATATGTCCCCAGGGCATAACTTAAAACCCTTGCCCTGAGGGTTGTGGGGGTTTGTCCTCCTCAAAAATATATTTTCAATCTGGAAATCAACTACGCTGAACAAAAATGGCTATCTCAAAATTTTGATTGGATGTGTTTGGGGGAATGATGGGAGTAGGGGGGGGGGGGGGGGGGGGCTAGTTGCCCTCCAATCACTTTTGACTATTAAAAAGGGCACTATCCCTTTGAATTTCCAATCGAATGAGCTTTTTTTGAAGTTTCTATGACAACACCTTCTATAAAAACCTTATATGCCCCCAGGGCATAACTTAAAACCCTTGTCCTGAGGGTTATGGGGGATTGTCTTCCTCAAAAACATGTTTTCTATCTGAAAATCAACTACGCTGAACCAAATGGCTATCTCAAAATTTTGATTGGATGTGTTTGGGGGAATGATGGGCGTGGTGGGGCTAGTTGCCCTCCAATCACTTTCGACTATTAAAAAGGGCACTATCCCTTTGAATTTCCAATGGAATGAGCCTTTTTTGAAGTTTCTACGACAGCGCCTTCTATAAAAACCTTATATGCCCCCAGGGCATATCTTAGAACCCTTGCCCTGAAGGTTCTGGGGGAGTGTCCTTCTCAAAAACATATTTTCTATCTGGAAATCAACTACGCTGAACAAAATGGCTATCTCATAATTTTGGTTGGATGTGTTTGGGGAAATGATGGGCGTGGGGGGAGGGGGCTATTTACACTCTAATCACTTTCGACTATTAAAAAGGGCACTAGCTCTTTAATTTCCAATCGAATGAGCCTGTTTTGAAGTTTCTACGACAACGCCTTCTATAAAAACCTTATATACCCCCAGGGCATAACTTAAAACCCTTGCCCGAGGGTTGTGGGGGAGTATCTTCCTCAAAAATTTATTTTCTATTTGGAAATCAACTACGCTGAAAAAAATGGCTATCTCAAAATTTTGATTGGATGTGTTTGGGGAATGATGGGCGTGGGGGGGGGGCTAGTTGCCCTCCAATCATTTTCAACTATTAAAAAGGGCACTAGAACTCTCGATTTCCAATCAAATGAGCCCTTGAAGCTTCTACGACGACCCCTTCCATATGAAGTGCCTCTGGAAAAAAATAATAAATAATAAAACATTGGAGCCGTATGGGTTTTACTATAGGCAACGCTACAGCGTTGCCTCTGATTTTTGGCACGATGGTGCAAAGGTTCAATATTAAGAACCATATTGTCATCGGGTCTAAAATTACCTAAGACAAACACTTTGTCTAAAAAGAAAATTGCGTATTTGTCGAAGAAACTTTTACCTTTGCTCGTCCTTATTACCTCTCCTGAATAAAATTTTTTCTTGTCAAAAATTTCTTTCATATTGGTTGAATTACCAATAAAGTGATATTTGAAATCATTATGGAACATGTCAGTGGCAGATTGCAGTTCAATGGTAAAGTTTCCAAATCGATGACCGTTTATTTGCAGTAATAGATTGGAATTTTTTAATTCCGTAATTACTAAATCGTTTTTCATGCTGATAACTTGACTTTCATTTTCTATAGGATATATTTCTGAAATAAAATAACACGTCACTATATATAAGTATATTTTCTTTTGATCTAAATGTATGATCTTGCCTAAATTTGTTTGACTTAATGCCATCACGTGTCACCAATACGTTTTTTCAAGATAGTTTTTCGATTTGTTTCTTTTTGTGTTTTAAAAACTATGCGGCCCAAAATAATAATATCCTTTGAGAATTTTTTGCATTTTTAAAATTTTCTTATCCTTGCTGATACTTCTAAGTAATGCATCTTAAATTTGTATCTTAATAATTTGTATCTTAATTTGTATGTAACTATTGAATCTTAATATCAATAGATAAATCAAAAGAATTGAATTTTTATGCTGATTTTAAATACATAAGCTTCATCAAGCTTAATCTTACCCATCAAAAGTTACGTGCCTGAGAACATTTGCCTTATTTTCGAAAAAAGGGAAAAACAAACCCTAATAGTCATAGAATCTTTATGAAAATCACACCATCAGATTCAGCGTTTCAGAGAACCATACTGTAGATTGGACCTGCCTTGGCCTCAACTTCTATATAGAAAATTTACTGTCCCTTGACTTGAACAGCAATTGAAATCTCTTGGCTTAGCATAAAAGAGAATGAATGAATCCAACCAGCAAATGCAAAAAGTATAAAACAACGTATGAGGTAGCGATGAACAAAATGAAGCCTATTAAGATCTAAGACTAGGAAACAAGACGCGTCAAGTGGCAGGAATATTTTAATTATCATGGAACTGCCAATGAAAATGTTGCACAACGAAATCTGCGATTAGAAGACAAATTAAAGTACAATTGTGGTTGCAGCTGTAGATGCAGTTAAGTAAGGGATGAATATGTCTCTTAGCGAAATAAACAATTTTCCTTTTATAGTTTCCTTTATAAGATATTTAGACAAAGTAGCACTAATTGTGCACTTTGTGTTTTGATGTGACACCATCTTAGAAGCTCTGAGTTATTCATTCGTGTTTGCTTAAACAATTACAATAATTACCAGACGACAGCCATGATTTCTTAGGATTCTTTTTCCTTGACAGTGATCGAGCCATCATACAAGTCTTTGTCATTACCAAAATCAGCATACCATAAAATCTTTGAAAATTCATATTTATTCATCCGTGAGATCGACCAAATTATTGTAATTGTTTAAGCAAACACGAATCAATATGCCTTTTTAATCATGAAGCAAGAAGTTCTGCCAAAATTAAAAATGGAAAATTCAAAGGTTTAAATAATATTAAATATTGATTCTTCTTTTTCATGAAAGGCAGCAAGAGGTTAAATAATATTAAAAATGTCCTATGAGAACTCATAAAACTTTATCCATTATCATAAATATTTATTGCAAATTATATTATCGCAGATATATGTAATCGTTTTTTAGGGGGGGGGGGAATAACTTGGAGAAAAAATTATTATATTGCCCATGCCTCTTGACTCTCCTGATGTGGACCCCTCTTGCCTCCCTCCCTCGTTTTTTTGGAGCTAAGCTTCTGATGAAATTGAGGTTCGAGGTCTGATCAAGCGCGATACGATTTCCAGAAAAAGTTCATTATTCTGCTGCTAATGAATTTTTTCCTAACGCAACATAAATACGTTCAGAGACATAACATAAGGTAAAACTAAGAAATTTAAGATTCTATGCTGAACTCGATTCTGCTTAGCACTGCTTATGCTACGGAAATGGAGAGGAAAAGTTTAGTTAATAATTTATTGAATGTCAAACAACAACCCTACGACGAACTATTGCCCTATGACGATTCCCTCTTACTCGTCATAGATGAGAAAACCTTCTTCATATCCTTTATTATAAAATCTCCAAGGCTTAATAGAAAAAGTAGTGATTATGTTTACTTTCATATTTTGGCTCTTACAATATTTTTGTAATATATCCTTTATCAAATCCTTTGACACCCCAGTTTTGATAACGGCTATTAAGTTTTGATAACGACTATATTAAGTTTTGATAAGAATATTTAGTTGAAGTTTAGTATTAGATATTATACAGCAACCCAAGGACAAATTATTGCCCTATGACGACTCCCTCTTACTTGTTATATGTATCAAGGAGGCACACTTGTGCCTCTATAAAGAGGCGACCCACCACAATGTTAAGCGATTTCAGGTCCTAGAGGTCGCAGAGAGACGGCGGTAATCGCATTTTGTAGCCCAAGCTCAAACTCAGAAACTTGCAAAATTTCATCCTCCTCCGACTTTATCTTCATGGGTAAACTTGGCCGGAAGTTTCGACCCTCCCACCACAGCCCCCCTTTAACGTTGTCCGATTGGGCTGAAATTTAGAGGTTAAGCTTTCCTAGGGCCCGGGAGCTTATCCTCGAAATCTCAGCTGAATCCGATCACTCCTTCCCTGTTTTCAAAAACCAAATATAGCCACTTAAAATTCATCATCATCATTTCTTTTTTTTTCTTATCCACGCCTACAGGCCACAGTTGGCAACTGATCCGGGTGAATGAGGACTCATTCGAAGCAGAATTCGACCTGTTAGGGCCTTTTGATATTTTCAGACCGAAAAAATTATCCCCCGAATTTACATTTACGAAAAACCTCGTTTTCCTATAATAGCCCATGTTAATTTTTCCCACCACAACCCCCCTTTAACGTTGTCTGATCAGGCTGAAATTTAGAGGATAAGCTTTCCTGGGGCCTGGGAGCTTATCCTAGAAATTTCAGCTCAATCTGATCACTCCTTCCCTGTTTTCCAAAAACCAAATATCAAGTTTTGTAAGAATTTGCTTTGCGAAAATAGATTCCATTTACTAAAAAACAATTACAATTGTGTCTCATTAGTCCAGCGGTTGATACTTAAGACTGTCAGGCGGAAAACCCGGGTTCGATTCACCGTCAGAGCAAATTTTTTATATACTGAATTTAAACTTTAAAAAAGAAACTCAGTTTCTTTTTTAAATTATTTGAAAAAAATTACGTTTTCTAAAGAGTTAAAGAGGCTGAGTTACAAGGTCGACTTTTAAAACGTACAGGGATTAGGAGGCACAGTTGGGGGGCTGTTAAAGAGGCTGAGTAACAAGTTCGAACCTTAAAACGTACAGGGATTAGGAGGCACCCTGTACGACGTGATTTGAGTATTCAGGAATTAAAAGCCTTAACACAAGAATGTTCAAGAGCGGGGGGTTCGGGGGGCGGCAGCCCCCCAACTTTAACTCCTGACACGATCAGCTAACAGTTAGTCAAGCAATAATAAGTAATAAACTGTACAAAAACGTGCAGAAATTATTTGAAAAAAACTATTTTTTTTTAATCATTTATTTTAATTATAAAACTTTTTTAACCACACTAATTTCATTTAAAATGAGCCATTGAACAACTCTCTACGATATTCCAGTGCCAAGCTATCTGTGGAAGAAAAAAAAGACAAGAGAAAAAAAGATGCCGTCTAGGCAGAATGCTGTAGAAGCTACCACTTTTCTTGATTTTCAAGCCAATATATTTCCCTTGTTATTCAATCCAAGGAACAGAAAGTTTCCTATATAGGGGTTTAATCGGTTCTTATCGTGTACTTTTTATTCTGATCTGATTCAATTCTTAGGAGTTATGGGTTATTGTATTTCTTAACATTGGACGTGATCGTCTCTTACTAGGGTGCTAGCTACCGCTGCAACCCGAACGCTAGCTACCGCTGCAACCCGAATTTTATATTTAAAAATAAGATATTATTTATTTTACAATTTTTATTACTGACGTCTTATTACTGACGGGAGTGGCTATCACGATAGGCCGTTAACCAAAAGGTTGGCGGTTCAAGCCCACCTGGCATCGATTTCTTTTAGTTTGTAATTCAGCCATTATTAGAATCATGATACCGGTGATTCTTATAAAATTTCCATTTATAGTGTCGATCCTTTATATAAAATAAAAGAAAATTATCTTGTCCAGAGATGAACGTGTATAAATATTGCATTCACTTATTACGTCATATATGGTTATAACCTATATACGATTATAATGTCATTCATCAAGCTTGTACATGAAAATGCAGTTTTTTTTGTCAAAATTGATTCTATTTTTAAAAATATTTTATTTTTAATTACAAAAGAAACTAGATGTAGCAATTTCCTTTAAAATGAGCCATTATACAGCTCTCTATGATTTTCCAGTACCCAGCTAGCTGAGGAGGAAAAAGACGGAAAAAAAGATGCCGTATGTGGAGAATATCGCGCTTACAGCCAATTTTCTTGATTTTCAAGCCAATATATTTTCCTTGTTATTCAAGCCAAGGGGCGGTAAGTTTGTTATATAGAGGTTTTGGACAAGGCAGATCGAATAGTGTACTTCTTGTTTTTATCTGAATCTATTTTCAGGAATTATGGGTTAGTTTAGTTTTTACTATGGGGCGTGATCGTCTCTTACTAGAAGATAGAAGATGTTGGAGGGAATTTTTAATATATTGATTTTAAATATAACTTAACAAGCTATACTATAGTTAAGTGACTATGAAAGTTAGTACAGGCAAGAGTTCGTTCTTTATAATAAAAGAAAGAAAAAAAGAAAAAAATATCCCGTTTAGGCAGAATGTTGTAGTAGCTGCCACTTTTCTTGATTTTCAAGCCAATATATTTCCCTTGCTGTTCAAGCCAATGGACAGAAAGTTTACTATACAGGGGTTTCGGACAAGGCGGTTCTAATGGTGTACTTTTTGTTTTGATCTGACTCCTTTGTTAGGAACTATGGGTTTTTATATTTCTTAACATTGGACGTGATCGTCTCTTACTAGGTTGCTAGCTACCGCTGCAACCCGGATAACCTATACTATAATTAAGTGGCGTATAAAATTTAGTATAGTCAAGAGGTCGTTCTTTATTATAATTTAACCCAATTAATTTCCTTTAAAATGAGCTATTGAACAACTATCTACGATGTTCCAGTGCCAAGCTATCTCTGGAAACAAAGAAAAGAGAAAAAAATATCCCGTTTAGGCAGAATGTTGTAGTAGCTGCCACTTTTCTTGATTTTTTAGTACTGATTTTTTAACTTGCGTCTAGCTTGCTTTGATCTAACCATTATGTATTCATGAATGAGACCATTTACAGTTTTGACGTTTCTTATATAGTAATTATGACGTCACTGCATAAAAAATACAGTTTTTATTGGAAAAATTTATTCTCTTTTAGAAATAATTTATTTTAGTTACTATAGATTTTTAACCCAATTAATTTCCTTTAGGATGAGCTATTGAACAACCCTCTACGATGTTCCAGTGCCAAGCTATCTCTGGATACAAAGAAAAGAGAAAAAAATATCCCGTTTGGGGAGAATAACGTGGTTAAAGTCAATTTTCTTGATTTTCAAGCCAATATATTTCCCTTGCTGTTCAAGCCAAGGGACAGAAAGTTTCCTATAAAGGGGTTTCGGACAAGGCGGTTCTAATGGTGTACTTTTTGTTTTGATCTGACTCCTTTTTTAGGAGCTATGGGTTTTTATATTTCTTAACATTGGACGTGATCGTCTCTTACTAGGTTGCTAGCTACCGCTGCAACCCGGATTACTAGGTCGCTAGCTACCGCTGCAACCCGGATACTTTATGTAAAACAGGAACAAGCCTATGGCTGTCTTAATTGGAATAGTAAGAGACGACCTGGCTACAACATACGATTATGACCTCATTGATCAATCTTTAACATGAAATTATAAAATATTATTTTAGTTACTATGGGCTGGAAGTTTGTTCTTTACTATAACAAGGGATAGAAAGTTTCCTATATAGGGGTTTTGGACAAGACGGTTCTAATGGTGTACTTTTTGTTTTGATCTGACTCCTTTTTTAGGAGCTATGGGTTTTTATATTTCTTAACTTTGGACGTGATCGTCTCTTACAAGGTTGCTAGCTACCGCTGCAAACCGGATACGATTATGACGTCATTGATCAATCTCTAACATGAAATATGCAGTTTTTCGTAGAAAATTGATTCTAATTTAAAAAAATTGTTTTAATTAGAAAAGGTTTTTAACCCCATTACTTTCCTTTAAAATGAGCCATTGAACAACTCTCTACGATGTTCCAGTGCCAAGCTATCTGTGGAAGAAAAAAAGATGCCGTTTAGGCAGAATGCTGTAGTAGCTGTCACTTTTCTTGATTTTCAAGCCAAAGTATTTCCCTTGCTATTCAAGCCAAGGAACACAAAGTTTCCTATATAGGGGTTTCGGACAAGGCGGTTCTAATGGTGTACTTTTTGTTTTGATCTGACTCTTTTTTTTAGGAGTTATGGGTTTTTATATTTCTTAACTTTGGACGTGATCGTCTCTTACTAGGTTGCTAGCTACCGCTGCAACCCGGATACGATTATGACGTCATTGATCAATCTCTAACATAAAATATGCAGTTTTTTCGTAGAAAAATCGATTCTAATTTAAAAATAATTTGTTTTAATTAGAAAAGGTTTTTAACTCCATTAATTTCCTTTAACAACTCTCTACGATGTTCCAGTGTCAAGCTATCTATGGAAGAAAAAAAGAAAGAAAGAAAAAAAGATGCCGTTTAGGCAGAATGCTGTAGTAGCTGTCACTTTTCTTGATTTTCAAGCCAAAATATTTCCCTTGCTGTTCAAGCAAAGGAACAGAAAGTTTCCTATATAGGGGTTTCGGACAAGGCGGTTCTAATGGTGTACTTTTTGTTTTGATCTGACTCTTTTTTTTAGGAGTTATGGGTTTTTATATTTCTTAACACTTGACGTGATCGTCTCTTACTAGGTTGCTAGCTACCGCTGCAACCTGGATTATGATGATTAAATACCTACGATTATGACGCCATTCATTAATCTTGAACACAAAAATGCAGTTTTTTGTAAAAAAAAATGATTTTATATTACAAAAAACCTTTTTTAATTACAAAAGTATTTAACCCCATCAATTTCCTTTAAAATGAGCCATTAAAAAACTCTCTACGATTTTCCAATGCCCCGCTATCTGAGCAAAAGAAGAAGAAAAAAAAGATGCCGTATATGCAGAATATCGTGGTTGTAGCCATTTTTCTTTATTTTTAAGCCAGTATATTTCCCTTGTTGTTCAAGCCAAGGGACTATAAGTTTCCTATATAGGGTTTTTGGACAAGGCGGTTCTAATAGTGTACTTCATTTTTTTATCTTATTTTAGTTTTAGGAGGTATGACTTATTTAATTTTTTACTATGGGGCGTGATCGTCTCTTACTGGGGTGCTAGCTACCACTGCAACCCAGATGTCGAAAGATAAACGTGTATAAATGTTGCATTCACTTATTGCATCATATATGGTTACAACATACGATTATGACGTCATTCCTCAAGCTTGTATATGAAAATGCAGTTGTTTTTTTTAAATCGATTCTATTTTAAAAACTAATTTCTTTTTAATTACAAAAGGCACTAGATATAGCAATTTCGTTTAAAATGAGCCATTACACAGCTCTTTGTGATTTTCCAGTACCGAACTTGCCGAGGAAAAAAAGGAAGAAAAAAGATGCCGTCGATAAAGAATGTTGCAGTTCGAGCCACTTTTCTTGTTTTTTAAGCCAACATATTTTCTTTGTTGTTCAAGCCAAGAGACTGTAAGTTTCCTATACAGAAGTTTCAGACAAGGCGGTCCTAATAGTGTATTTTGTGTTTCGATCTGACACCATTTTTAGGAGTTATGGCTAATGCATTTCTTAGTATGGGACCTGATCGTCTCTTACTAGGTTGCTAGCTACCGCTGCAACCCGGATTTGAAGACTTTAAATATTTTTTCCTGCTTATATATAATTTTTTTCTTTTCTTTTTTCAAGTAGTTTGTTGCACGAATGGAATTATTCACAAGAACTCTGAAGTTGATGATGATTAAGCCAAAGCAGAGCATAGACAGAAAATGTACAAACAAACTTAGATCGAAGTGATGACACCTGCTCAAAAAGGCGAACCAACCCATTCTTTACTTAGAGACGGGTCAACAGCAATTTTATGTGCAGGTTAATCTATGTCCATTTGAGTTTTACTATCAATTGTTAGTTTTATTTAAAAAAAAAACTTCTTTTTCTCTTTCATCATCTGATGACGCTATTCTTTGTGTCACAGTTTAATGCTAAAAATTTTGTAGTTTTTTTCTTTTTTTCAGGGGGTTTGTTTTGTGAAGGGAATCAGCCGAGAAGACTTTTCAAGTCCTTCAATAATCTGAAAACATTACTGTCAAAGATTAAGATTGCATATTTTTTTTTTCAACGGTTTCGTTTTATTGAGAGGATCAGTCAGGATTTTAAATTGATTATTCTCAAAACCAAGCCATAGAATTGATAGAGAATATACAAAAAAAACTTACTTCGAAAAGTGATTACACCTGGTCGGAAATGGGCACCAACCCATTCTCTATTTATTTCAGATTCAGTGAAGACTTCGGCTCCAGCCCAGGGTTGATATTCCAGCTTTTCAGACATAACATATTCGTACTTTATACCCTTGTCTTCCTTCAAAGAAGAACAAACAATAAACAAATGTCATCAACAAATCAACAGTAGCATCGAAAAATAATAGTTAAATACCGATGTTAAGAAATAAAAATTAATAAAAATCAAGAAATTTCGATGACTGTCAATATCTAAATCGATAACTATAAATCGAAAATGTAATGTTATGCCTAAATTACATATTCGTAATCGCTTGTCTTCCTAAATAGAAAAAAACGAATAATAAACAAATATTATAGACAAACCGAAAAATATATTGCCTTTCCTGTGCTCCTTAATACTAAGTACATCAAAATAATCCATATAAAGGGGGATAGAAACACAATCCTGCTTAACTCCTGATTGTATTAAATCAGGAGTTAAGCAGGGTTGTGTTCTATCCTCCTTTATATGGATTATTTTGATGGACTTTGTATTAAGGAGCACAGGAAAGGCAATGGGAGACCACGGAATCAAATGGGAAGGAATAAGTCTCCTGGACTTAGATTATGCTGATGATATTATCATCCTAGAGGAAAGTGTGAGCAAAATTAATACACTTTTAGAGGTTTTGCGAGTTCAGGGTGCTAGAATAGGTTTGAAAATTAATGCTAAGAAGACTAAGTCACTAAGGCTAGGAATAAGTGAAGATGAAAAGGTGACGTTGGGTAATGAAAAGATTGATCAGGTGGGCAGCTTTACTTACCTTGGTAGTATTATTAGTAAAGATTGTGGGAGCAGTGAAGATTTTAATAGTAGAATAGCCAAGGCTCAGGGTGTTTTTTCACACTTAAAAGAAGTTTGGAAGAATAGGAAGATAAGTATGCAAACCAAGATTAGAATATTAGAAGCTACAGTGATGAGAGTAGTCAAAAATGGCTCTGAAGCATGGGCGCTTCGAAAAGCGGATTAAGATTTGCTAGATCTTTTCCAGAGAAATTGCTTAAGGATTGTTCTGAGTACCCGGCTGACAGACCGTATTTCAAACAATAGGCTGTACGAAAAATGTGATTCAATACCGCTCTCTAAGAATATAATGAAAGAAAGGTTGAAATAGCTAGGGCACTTTGTGCGGATGAAGGATCACAGATTGCCGAAGATTGTTCTTTTCGGCCAACCGTCTAGGGCTAAACAGAAGGCAGTTCGTCCTCGTCTGGGGTGGGAAGACGTCATAAAGAAAGATTTAAAGGAAATGGGAACTTCGTGGGAGGGTGTAAAAAGGGAGGCTTTGAATAGATTGAGATGGAAGAGGAGCGTGCGTAGCTGTGTTGGCCTCAGGCGGATTGGTGCTGCGGTGAGTTGTTAGTAGTAGTAGTAGTAGATAAATATATCGATAAATAATCGACAAGCATCGATATCGAGAACCAAAAATTTAGAATATGGATAGAAACCGAGATGTATCGACAATTATTGATAAATAAATCAATAAATATAAATCGATAAATATAATGTTAAGCTGACATAACATTTCCGACCTTCCTTCCTTGTCTACCTAAACAACAAAAAAATTTTTCGTGTCCACAATTTACATTTGCAATTTACGTGGATACACCTTGTTTGACAAAAAAGTAAGACAAAGTATGTCGAATTTATGGCATGCCAGCATTTTGCCAAACAGGTACAGATTGGAAATGAAAATTTAATTCCTTTTAACCTTAGCAGGAACATGCTTGAACAGAAGGATTTCAGTGGGGACATTTCAGTGGGAAATAGAAAGGAAGAAGTTCTATCCGCCCATCCTTAAAATCCTGATACAGTAGCACTTGCCAGTCTTAATGCCATAATGCCACTTTTAAGATCAGCAAGCATATGCCTGAATAAAAGGATTTCAATGGGGAAATTTCAGTAGGAGATAAAAAGGAAGAAGTTGTATCCACTCATCCTTAAAATTTTGATACAATGGTGGTCTATCCATCCATCAAGAAAAGGCATTAAGACCTTTTTTGTATTGTGGTCTTTCACCTTGGTAAAGATGAAACAACACTGTTCGTTTGCGGAATAAACCCAACATTAAATGCTCTATTAAGATATATAGTCCAAGAATGTTATTAAAATTTAATTATGTTTAAGGCATTTTTGGAGGAATTTTTGTAGTTATTTACATGTGTTCTGTCGCTCTGTAGCGAAAAACAGGCATTAAATCGGATTTTGGACTATTAAAACGAATTTATGAATGTTTAGCTTGTGAAAATAACATTTATGATCAGATTCTTGGTTATCACAATTAAACTTACAATTTAACTCACATATATAATTGCAACTATAATCACAATTAAACTTAACCAAATTTTGTGGTTAGTAAGTTTGAAACCTCCATGGGGTGGCAACTGTGATCGAGAAAGACGTTCCAATTGCATTTTTGACTTCCAAAGACAAGTACACCAATAAAATGATGGCAAGTTTTAGAAGACAAAAATTCACTTTTCGAAAATAAAATCTTCAGAAAAGCATCGCGATCCTTCTAACTACTAATAATAATAACTCACAGCAGCATCAAGCCACCTAAGGCCAAAACAGCTGCGCATGCTCCTCCTCCAACCCATTCTATTCTTTTTAAAACCTCCCAGGACGTTCCAATTTTCTTATAAGCCTTTCTTGCAACTTCTTCCCGGCCCAATAGGGGACCAACTGCTTTTCGTATGGCTCAAGATTGATCGCCCAAAAGGACGATCTTCGGCAGTCTATCATCCTTCATCCACACAATAGAGCCCAGCCATCTCAACCTTTCTCTTATTATAGTCTTAGAGATTGGGTTATCATCCCATTTTCGTATAGCTTACTGTTTGAAATATGGTCAGTCAAATGGGTACTCAAAACAATCCGTAGACAATTCCTTCGGAAAACATCTAACAAATCCTTTTCCGTCCTCTGAAACGCCCACATTTAAGAACCATTCTTAACCAATATTCTAATCTTGGTTCGCAG
>CM051263.1:53559582-53884582 GCA_027921565.1 Artemia sinica
CGGAGGCTGAGTTGAACGGAGGTTGAATTAAATTAAATGAGGTTTGAATTGCACGGAGGTTGAGTCTGATAAGGGTTTAGTTGAACGGAGCTAAGTCGAATACAGGTTGACTTAAACATGGGGGTAGAGTTAAACGGAGGTTTGATGTTAAATCGGTGCAGTTAGACGGAGACCATTAAAGATATATGTGCACACAGGTGGGGATAGGGTGAATCCTCTACGTATACGCTTGTCAGAAGCCCCCCCCCCTAAAAAAATAAAATAAAAATAAAATAGAGGCAAAAATTACGTTTACGTCCCATTTTGATCGGACAACTTAAAAAAAAGAAACAAGCAATTGCACGGGGGTTGACTTGAATATGAGTTAAGCTAAACGGAGATTGAATTAAATGAAGTTATTTTAAATGAGGGTTGAATTGCACGGAGGTTGAGTCTGATGAGGGTTTAGTTGAACAGGGCTAGGTTGAATAGGGGTTGACTTAAACAAGGGTTGAGTTAAACAGAGGTTTGAGTTAAATCGGTGCAGTTGCACGGGAACCATTAAAGACATACCTGCACATAGGTGGGAATAGTGTGAATCCTAGTCATATAGGCTAGTCAAAAGCCCCCCCCCCAGAAAAAAAATCTAAAATAGAGGCAAAAATTACATTTTTGTCCGACTTCGACTCGACAGCTTAAAAAAATACAGCCTAGTCAGCTTAGAAAATATAACAACAAATACGATAAATTCAAAAAATTTGGAGGCTCCGAGGGGCATGATATCCCCTCCCCCTTTTTCTCCGGCTTTTCAATCTTTTTCTCTTGCTTTCCAGTCTGTTTTATTCATCCCTTCCACTTTAATTAATTTCTTTTTTAGATAAAAAAAAGAAAATCATAGATTCAAATCAAATAGCAAATCAGTCCTCTATCCAAACAGAAATGATCAGTTTAAACAACAGCGATAAGCCCAATTTGTCTGCATTACGATAATTTTTAAATGCATTTAATCATGGAAAAAGTAGACTCTGTCATCTTCATTCACAAAAAGAAGTGTAGAACTTCCATTTTGAGCAACGTAGTCTACTTAAGGTTAATGTTCAACCAACTCCACACCTTGGACTTACAAAGACTCCTTAAATGCATCTTCCTTCACCAGCACTTTTACGTAGGACAATAAAGTCATTTGCATAATTTAAACCCAGGGAAGTCCTGTCTTCTCATTATAAGCTTTGTTCTACCGTAGCATTTTCTGTGCTCTTTGGGCCAAAATCCATAAGAATTCGGATAAAATTATCCCTCCTTAAACTAATTCAACGCAGAAAGGTTAAATCTTAGTTCACACTGCTGCGTTATCACTCAAAACGACAGTTTTTGCGTGATCAGTCAAGTTTCCGACGCTTTTTTGCTGCAAGTTTATGCGTCGTAACAGTTAAACGGTTAAACCAAAATATTTTGATTGAGTCATTAAAAAATACCCTCGTTGTGATTTAATTGAAACCTTTTACAATATACTAAAATAAAAAATTAAGCTTGAAAGCATTTTCTGTTCATATGTCTCAAAAGGCATACGCCTCAAAAGGTGACGTATGGTTTGATTTACTACTCTGTCCCTCAATCCACTCTTTAGAAAACGAACAAAGAAGGAGAAGGTACAAATGTCAATAAAAGAAATTTGACAGAATGTCAAACACTACGTGATAACAGACTCGTTCCAGATAATTGACCAAAATCTTACAAAAAACTAACCATCTTGTGTATTAGTTCCTGCAACTGCAAAGGCTTATTCATAGTGAGATTCTACTAATATCGCGGAACAGCCAACACTAATTTGAGCTTATCAAAATTTTCTTATAAGTTTTCAAGGCAAACAGAAAATTCTATGAAAATCCTGATTGGCATTAATTAGAGCTAGTTAAATCTCGGTATTAGTAAGATCTCATTGTGAATGGGTCTTAAGGAATATTTATCTGAGTTACTACTGTGTCTGTCTATCCGCTTTTAAAAAAGAAGATGTAAATAGCAGTAAAAGACAAATCGATATGTCAAATATTACCTGAAAACAGACTCGTTCCGGAAAATTAACGAAAATATCACCAAAAATTAACCATCTTGTGTATTATTTCCAGCAACTGTAAAGGTCCATTCACAATGAGATTCTGCTAGTACCAGTAAACAGCTAACGCTAATTTAAGCCAATCAGAAATTTCCATAAATATTTTCAGCCAACCAGAAAATTCAATCAAGATTCTGATTGAATCGAGTTAGCACCAGATATATCTCGGTACTAGTAAGATCTCAATACGAATGGGCCTTCAAGAATATTTACCTGAGTTATCGTCTGTCACTTTTAAGACTTTTTCCCATAGTGACCAATGGCCTGCGTAGCGCAGGTACCGAACTCCTGATTTTCTACCTTCGGGCTTCGACCAAGAGTGCAATAAGTGGTCTGGAGAAAATCATCTGACGCTTCCCGTGGAAGAAAAAAGAAGAAGAAGAAAGTAGAAGAAAAATCAGTAGGCCTATGCCAAACAGTAAATGAAAACCGACTCGTTCCAGAAATTTAACCAAAATCTTCCACAAATAAACAGTGTTTTTTGAGGAGGACACTCCCCCCACAGCCCTCAGGGCACGGATTGTAAGTTATGCCCTGGGGGCATATAAGGTTCTTATAGAAATCTTTGTCGTAAAAACTTCAAAAAGGACTCATTCGATTGGAAATTCAGAGGGCTAGTTCCCTTTTTAATAGTCGAAAATGATTGGATGGCAACTAACACCCCTTCCACATCCACCCCTTCCATGTCTCACACCCACCTTTTCCCCAAAAACATCCAATCAAAATTTTGAGATAGCCATTTTGTTCAACATATTTGAACATTCTGGAAATTAAGCCTTTGAGGACGACATCCCCCCCCCCCAGAGCCAAAGGGCACGGTTTGTAAGTTATGGCCTGGGGGCATATAAGGTTTTTATAGAAAGCATTGTCGAAGAAAGTTCAAAAGAGGGTTCATTCGATTGGAAATTGAAATGGCTAGTGTCCTTTTTAACAGTCGAAAGTGATTGAAAGGCAACTAACACCCCTTCCACATCCACCATTTCCTCAAACACATCCAATCAAAATTTTGAGATAGCCACTTTGTTCTACGTAGTTGATTTCTATATAGAAATTATGTTTTTGAGGAGGACAATCCCCCCACAGACCAAAGGGCATGGGTTGTAAGTTATGCCCTGGGGGCATATAAGGTTTTAATAGAAATCTTTGTCGTAAAAACTTCAAAAAGGACTCATTCAATCGGAAATTTAAATGGCTAGTGCCCTTTTTAATAGTCAAAAGTGATTGGAAATAACACCCCTTCCACGCCCACCATTTCCCCAACCACATCCAATCAAAATTTTGAGATAGCCATTTTGTTCAACATAGTTGAAAGTTCCAGAAATTATTTCTTTGAGCAGGACACTCTCCCCCCCTAGTCTTCAGGGCAAGGGTTATAAGTTATGCCCTGGGGGCATATATGGTTCTTATGGAAGGGATGCTCGTATAAACTTCAAAGAGGGCTAATTTGATTGGAAATTGAAAGTTCTAGTTCACTTTTTAAGAGTCAAAAGAGATTGGAGAGCACCAAGCCCCCATCCCCCTCCACGCCCTTTTCCTCAAACTCATCCGATAAGAATTTTGAAATAGCCATTTAAAAAAAAATAGTTCAAAGACCATATAACGAAAACTCTGGGGTCGACAAAGCCCCCCATGGCCCGAGGGCAGGCGTTGTAAGTTATGCCCAGGGAAAGATATGGTTCTTATGGAAGGAATGCTCGTAAAAACTTCAGAGAGGGGTCATTTGATGGGAAATTGAAAGTTCTAGTTCAGTTTTTGAGAGTCAAAAGAGACTGCTACCCCCCCCCCCCCACGCCCCTTTTCCCCGAAATGCACCCGATAAAAATTTTAAGACGGCCATCAAGTTAAAAATTGTTTAAAAGTCAGATAACAAAAACTCAGGTGTCGACACAACCCCAGGGTCCGTGGGAAGGCGTTATAAGTTATGTCCTGGGGGTATATAAGGTTTTTATAGAAAGCTTTGTCGTAGAAACTTCAAAAAGGACTCATTCGATTGGAGATTCAAATGGCTAGTGCCCTTTTTAATAGTCGAAAGTGATTGGAGGCCAACTAACCCCCCTTTCATGCCCACCTTTTCCCCAAACACATCCAATCAAAATTTTGAGATAGCCATTATGTTCAACGTAGTTGAAAATTCTGGAAATTAGTCCTTTGAGGATGACAACCCCCCACAGCCCTCAGGGCAATGGTTGTAAGTTATGCCCTAGGGGCATATAAGGTTTTTACAAAATGTGTTGTTGTAGAAACTTCAAAAAGGGCTCATTCGATCGGAAATTTAAATGGCTAGTGCCCTTTTTAATTGTCGAAAGTGATAGGAAGGCAACTAAAACCCCTTCCACGCCCACAATTTCCCCAAACAAATCCAATCAAAATTTTGAGATAGCCACTTTGTTTTACGTAGTTGATTTCAAGATAGAAATTATGTTTTTGAGGAAGACACTCCCCACACAGCCCACAGTGCACAGGTTGTAAGTTATGCCCTTGGGGCAAACAGGGTTTGTTTGGAAAGCTTTGTCGTAAAAACTTCAAAAAGGACTCATTCGATTGGAAATTCAAAGGGTTAGTGCCCTTTTTAATAGTCGAAAGTGATTGGAGGTAACTAACCCCCCTCTCATGCCCACCTTTTCCCCAAACACATCCAATCAAAATTTTGAGATTGCCATTATGTTCAACGTAGTTGAAAATTCTGGATATTAGGTCTTTGAGGATGACAGTCCCCCCCACAGCCCCCAGGGCAAGGGTTGTAAGTTATACCCTGGGAGCATATAAGGTATGTATAGAAAGCGTTGTCATAGAAACTTCAAAAAGAGCTCATTCGATTGGAAATTTAAATGGCTAGTGCCCTTTTTAATGCTCAAAATAGATTGGAAGGCAATTAACACCCCTTCCATGCCCACCATTTCCCCAAACACATCCAATCAAAATTTTGATATAGCCGTTTTGTTCAACGTAATGGAAAGTTCTGGAAATTATATCTCTGAGCAGGACACTCCCCCCATAGTCTTCAGGGCAAGGGTTATAAATTATGGCCTGGAGGCAAATATGGTTCTTATGGAAGGAATACTCGGATAAAGCTCAGGGAGGGCTCATTTAATTGGAAATTGAAAGTTCTAGTTCACTTTTTAAGCGTAAAAAGATATCGGAGGGTTACAAGCCCCCCCCCCCCTAACCCTTTTTCCCCAGATGCATCCGAGAAAAATTTTGACATAGTTTCTTAAAAATAGTTCAAAGATCATATAGCAAAACCTCCGGTGTCGACACAACCCCCCAGGGCCCGGGGCCAGGCGTTGTAAGGTATGCCCTGGGGGCATATATGATTCTTATGGAAGGGATGCTCGTATAAACTTTAAAGAGGGCTCATTTGATAGGTAATTGAAACTTCTAGTTAACTTTTTAAGAGTCAAAAGAGATTGAAAAGCACCTAGCCCCCCCTCCTCTATGCCCTTTTTTCTTCAAACCCATCCGATAAGAATTTTGAGATAGCCATTTTTTAAAAATAGTTCAAAGACCATATAACGAAAACTCCGGGGTCGACACAGCCCCCCAGAACCCGAGGGCAGGCGTTATAAGTTATATCCTGGGGGAATATATGATTCTTATGGAAGGGATGCTCGTAAAAACTTCAGAGAGGGCTCATTTGATTGGAAATTGAAAGTTATAGTTCAGATTTTGAGAGTCGAAAGAGATTAGACGGCAACTACCCCCCCCCCCCGTCCCTTCTTCCCCAAAAACATCCGATAGAAATTTTGAGATAGCCATTAAGTTAAAAATTGTTTAAAAGTCAGATAACAAAAACACAGGTGTCAACACAACCCCCCAGGACCCGGGGGAAGGCGTTGTAAGTTATACCCTGGGGCATATATGGTTCTTATCAAAGGAATGCTCGTATAAACTTCGGAGAGGACTCATTTGATTGGAAATTGAAAGTTCGAGCTCACTTTTTAATAGAAAAAAGAGATCCGAAGGTAACTAGCCCCCCCCCCCCCAACGCTTTCTTTTTCAAAACCTATCTGATGAAAATTTTGAGATAGACATTTTGTTAAAAAAAAAAGTTTAAAGGTCGGATAAGAAAAACTCCGGTGTCAATACAGCCCCCAGGGCCCAGGGGAAGGCGTTCCCTAAAGGCATGTATGGTTCTCATGAAAGGGATGCTCGTATAAACTTTACAGAGGGCTCATTTGATTGGAAATTGAAAGTTCTAGTTCACTTGAGTCAAGAGCTCTAATGGCAACTAGACCCCCCACGCCCTTTTTTCCTCAAACCCATCCACTACAAATTTTGAGATAGCCAGTTTTTTGAAAATTGTTCAAAAATTAGATAACAACTCCAGTGTCAACACAACCCCCCAGGACCCGGGGGCCAGGCGTTGTAAGTGTTGTTTGGGGGAGGGGCGTATATGGTTCTAATGAAACGGATGCTCGTATAAACTTCAGAGAGGGCTCATTTGATTGAAAATTGAAAGTTCTTGTTCACTTTTTAAGAGTCAAAAGATATCCAAGGGTAACTACCCCCCCCCCCTCCCCCCAAACCCTTTTTTCCCCAAGCCCATCGGAAATTTTTTTGTAAAATAGCCATTTCATTAAAAATAGTTCAAAGGTCAGATAAGAAAAACTCATGTGTCGACGCAACCCCCCAGGGCCCGGAGACAGGCGTTATGAATAATGCTCTGGGGGCATACATATTTCTTATGGAAGGGATACTCGTATAAACTTCGGAGAGGGTTCATTTGTTTAGAAACTGAAAGTTCTTGCTCACTTTTTAATAATCAAAAGAGATCAGAGGGCAACTAGCCCCCCCCCCCCCTCCAAGCCCTAAATGCATCAGGTAAAAATTTTGTGATAGACATTTTGTTAAAAAAAAAATTCAAAGTTAAGATAACAAAAACTCCGGTGTCGACAAAGCCGCCCGGGCCCGGGGGTAGACGTTGTAAGTTATGCCCTGGGCGCATATATGGTTGTTATGGAAGGGATGCTCGTATAAACTTCATAGAGGGCTGCTTTGATTGGAAATTGAAAGAGTCAAATTTAAAGAGTCAAAAGTGATGGAAGAGCATAGCCTCCCCCCAAACTCCATTTATGTTTTTCCCAAAGGCACTTCATATAGAAGGGGTCGTCGTATAAACTTCAAAGAGGGATCATTCGATTGGAAATCGAGAGTTCTAGTGCCCTTTTTAAGAGTCAAAATTGATCGGAGAGCAAATAGCCCCCCCCCCTAGCCCTTTTTCCCAAAATACATCTGATAAAAAATTTGAGGTAGCCATTTTGTTAAAAATACTTCAAAGATCATATAACAAAAACTCTTTTACGGATAGCCATTTTGTTAAAAATAGCTCAAACGTCAGATAAGAAAAACTCCTGTGTCGACGCAACCACTCCAGGGCCCAGGGCAGGCGTTGTAAGTATTACTCAGGGGGCATATATGGTTCTTATGTAAGGTATGCTCGTCTAAACTTCGGAGAGGGATAATTTGATTGGAAACTGAGAGTTCTAGTTCACTTTTATAGAGTCAAAAGATATCGGAGGGCAACTAGCCCCCCCCCCCTCCATGCCCTTTTTTCTTCAAACCCATCCGATAAGAACTTTGAGATAGCTATTTTTTAAAAGTTAAAAGATCATAAAATGAAAACTCAGGGGTTGACACAAACCCCCCCCCAGGGCCTGGAGGCAGGTGTTGTAAGTAATGCTCTGGGGGCATATAGTTCTTATGGATAGGAAGCTCGCATAAACTTCGGAGAGGGCTCATATGAATGGAAACTGAAAGTTCTCGAAGGGCAACTAGCCCCCTCTCCGCGCCCTATTTTCCTCAAAACCAACCTATAAGAACTCTGAGAGAGCCATTTTGTTTCAAAATGGTTCAAAGATCATATAACGTAAACTCCGGGTTCGACACAATCCTTCAGGGCCCGGGGTAGGCGTTGTAAGTTATGCCTGGGAGGGGGGGGGCATATAAAGTTGTTCTGGAAGAGATGCTCGTATAAATTTCAGAGAAGGCTCATTTGATTGGAAATTCAAAGTTCTAGCTCAGTTTTTAAGAGTCAAAAGAGATCAGAGGGCAACTATCCCCCCATGCCCCTTTTCCCCTAAATGTATCCGATAAAAATTTTGGGATAGCCAGTTTGCCAAAAGTAGTTCGAAGATCAGACAAAAAAACTCCGTTGGCACCACAGCCACCCAGGGCCCGGGGGCAGGCGTTGCAAATTATACCCCGGGTGCATATATGGTTCTTATGGAAGGGATGCTCGTATAAACCTCAGAGAGGGCTGATTTCACTGGAAATTGAAAGTTCTAGTTTAATTTTCAAGAGTCAAAAGATATCGGAGGGCCCCTAGACACCCCCCCCGCCCTTTTTCCCCCAACCCATCCGATAAAAATTTTGAGATATCCATTTTTTAAAATAGTTCAAAGGTCAGATAACAAAACTCCGGTGTCGACACATTCCCCAGGGCCCGAGGGGCAGGCATTGTAAGCTATGTCCTGGGGCCGTATAGGGTTCTTATGAAAGAAATGCTCGTATAAACTTCAGCGAGGGCTCATTTGACTGGAAATTAAAAGTTCATGTTCATTTTCACAGAGTAAAAAAATGTCGGAGGGAAACTAGCCCCTTCCGCCCTCCGAGCCTTTGGGTTTCTCGGATAGATAAACCAGTCCGATAAAAATTTGAGGTGACTATTTTTGTTAAAAATAGTTCAAAATCAGATATTAGAACACCGGAGTCGACTCAACCCCCCCCCCAGGGCCCAGAGACAGGCGTTGCAAGTTATACTCTGGGGAGTTATACTATGGCTCTTATAGAAGGGATGCTCGTATAAACTTAAGAGAGGTCTCATTTGATTGAAAATAGAAAGTTCTATTTCACTTTTAAAGAGTCAAAATAGACCTAAGGGCAATTAGCCTCCCCCCCCCATGCCGTTTTTCTCCAAACCCATCCGATAAAAATTTTAAGATAGCCATTTTGTTAAAAATAGTTCAAACATGAGATAATAAAAACTCCGAAGTTGACGACACAAACCCATTTTTTCACTTTGATATTGTTACTTTGATACCAGTTTTGATACTTTGATGAACATTTGATTTTTTTTAGAAAAGTTTGATTTTGAAATAAGGAATTTTTAAAAACTAGAAACTTTTTGCAATCAAAATCGAACAGAACTTAATTAAAAAAAACTTTCCGAAAAACAAGTTTTTCAAAGAAAAGTAAAGGCCATTTTAAACTTAAGCTCAGCAGATACAAATACCCGTTAAAATTCAAACTCAAAACGACCAGAAATTACTATTAAAGAATAAATGAAACTCAAAATGAACAGAAATTGAATAAACAATCATAAGAAAAAAACATACAACAAGTAATAATACAAATGTATAAATAGATCTTAAAGCAAAAACAAAACAATAATTTGCTACTGAAGTATAAATGAAACTTAAAACGAACAGAAATTAAATAAACAATTAATGCAAACAAACATATCATAGTTATTAATGTAAATGAATAAATAAATCTTAAAACGATGAGTTTGGGTATCGCCTCCTTCTCTCACTGTAAAAGTCTAAAACCTACTGTGTCATTGGCGCTTTACTGAAAACTATATGCGTCTTGAACAGTCTTGGAAAGTACAAACAACATCAAATTGAATATTTAATGAGATTAATTGTTGAAAGATCCATCAGTTCAAGAATAATGGTAGCCTAAGCCACAACTGCCACCAGTATTCGTGTGGTAAGGCACGTTTGTCACCACTTATTGGTGCAAAAATGGTGCCACACCACTTACTCGAGGGGAAAGCCCCGCTGGCATCAAATATTATGCCCGCGCTTACCACAACGGTTCTGTAAATATAGGGTATGTTAATACCCAATTTACAATATACCCTGCCCCAGGGTATGATAGCAAGATCGAACGGTCAGACGGCCAATCTCTAAGGCCAAGGGTGCACCCAACCCGGGTCACCACTAAAATCTCTAACTATCTCCTTGGAAGGTTAACGGACCCCCCTGTCGATATAATAATTGACGGTATCTCGCAACTCTATTACTACCCTGTCTGGGTTCCTGAAAAAAATAGTCTACACAGCTGTAGAAAATTGCTTACTTGTAATCTTCCAAAAGGTCACTTGACAAAACAAAGATATATCAACTCTGACAAAAACAGACTCCCCCAAACGGGGTCTCAATGTAGACTCTCAATACAGACTAAATAAATAATATTAGGACACTTAAAGAATCTTGGCACTTGGGGTGTGGCTCAGTGTGACACGGACCAATCAAATGTATCAGGTCCCTCAATTGAATTCGCCCTACCTATATTTTCAGAATCAATGACTTGAATTTTAGCAAGCCCATGCGATGACTCATACTGAATTATAAGCAAAGCAATTTACTTTCTCTTGCAAAATCGATGCCTTGGTGACGAGAGTTAACTTACAATTGAAATTTATCTTGGAGGCAAATATAATTAGAGAAAAGAAAGTAGGTCATGTATCTGAAAAGAAAAGAAACAAGGGGTGGAACCCCAACACCTCCCCCCGTAAGATAAATGACCACCCTTGCGCCATGCTGGTCCACCCTTACAAACATAACACTGAACTTCAGATTTACAAAATCCATTTTTCTTCTTTCTTCCACAAATGTCTGTACTTCCACAGCTTGGCTCAGGATCTGTCGTCATTCACACGTCTCTACTGCAGAACCACCATGGTCTCTATAGTATGGCTTCCGCATTAGGTTTTGAAAATTGAAGTCTCCAAGATTCGCAGAAAATGACTGTGCTCAGCACAATCAAAAATACAACTTTTCTCGCTCTCACGAATTTACATTTGAGTTGAGCAGAGAATCAGTTTCCGGCACATTCGATGACGCCAGCCATCATAAAAAATTGACTGCACTAGCCACTTAAATTCCATCCGTGGAAACAACACCACATCTCAATTAAAATGTAAATTGCCCCTTGGCATAATTTCAAATAATCCAAGGCCGAAAAACACAGGCCAGTGAAAACGACAGGGGCTCAGGGAAATGAAGTAAAAATCTGAGCGAACCATGAATCGCTTTTTTCTGGGTCCCATCCCCTAAACTAATTGAATGAATAATGCTTGTCGATGCGGGCTGAAGATGAAATTGAAGGCTGGAAAGGAAAGGCCTCGGTAAAGGGATCACAACTTGTCCACCAGTTGTGCGCTGAGGAAAAGGGCTATCTTTCACATCTTCCCGCGGGGGATCTTCCCCAAGGAATTCCTCCCCCCCCCCCACAAAGGATCGAAATCTCTTTTGAGTTGATAAAACCAGTCTCAGATTTCTTCCCAATTTTTTTTTCAATCCAACCCAAAATTCAGTACCCGTTGTTGACAAGACGATTCTATTTCATGATTATCTATAGTTTCTCTTAATATGTCAAGGGTCTTTTCCTCCCTCCTAAGCTTTTTCGTCTCATTGTAACTTTCCCAGTGGGTCTTGGACCTCTTTATCCCCCCTATTATTTATGTTAGCTAGGCACAGCCCAGAAAATTTTTTTTATTTTTCACCACTGCAGGCTGAATCCGCAAATTTTGTCTCTTTTCTGCATTTCTCTTTTCATCTCTCATTTTCTCAATTTTGTCATTTGCGCAAAATATTAAATCATCGTTTAAATCTCAATTACATGTCCCCCGTCTTTGACTGCATTTCTTCATTTTAGCTCCGTTTGATATCTCTTTTCCCCCTCTTAGTTTTCTTTTCTTTTGTAGTAGCATTAAATAAATCGTCATGAAATATGAATTAGACTCTAGTGCCCATCATTTTTTATTGCCTTTCTTTATTGTAGTTCCGCTTTGCATCTTTTTTCTCTCTTTTTGTTTTCTCTACTTTTACTACAGAAACAAACATTTCGTCATTAAATGGGAACTGAATTCCAGCATTTGGTTTTTCATATTGTACAAAATTTCTCGAACTTTACGAGGAACAGCGCGTACAATAAATTTCGTCTCATTTTTCGCTAGCACAATGAGTGTTTCTCCTTGATATGTACTTTAGGGTATCTCATATTCGGTATAAGTGTTTTGGAGGTTTCTGTTTTCTAATAAAAATTTCGAAGAATCATTTTCGCGCGTCCTATTTTCAATATTACGTGGTCTTTTTACTTCCGCATCACATTTTTGTGGATTATCAACATTTCGAACACGAGTATCAAGCATTTCGTTTTTCCGACAGGGTGGCTCAGCCTCCCAATTTAAGTCATGGGCCGGTCCACCTTCTCCCCTTGTCAATGTTGCATGTTTTTCCGTCTTAGTGTAGTTTTGTAATTTTCCTACTGTTAAATAAGACGCTTTTAAGGATAGAAGATTTTCGATATCCCCAAGTGTCCTCCTACTAAAACATCCACTGCCAGAGTAGGTGCTAAGCCTACTTTTATCGTTTTTCTCTGGACTGTACCGTCCTTCTTTGCAATTTCTATTCTTACTCAAGCAGACGGGCATTGGTGCTTATCTCCATAATAACATATTGTTGTAATATTATATTTATGGTCTGTTTCTGTCTTTTTAATTAGGTCCATTCGCACAAAAGTTTGCTCACTCCCTGAGTCAATTACCATTTCGGTCAATTTTCCGTTTAATTTTCCTTCTATTTTATGTGATCTCACAAACTCGTTAATGTTTCCTTTATTATGGGCTATAGCCCAATTTTTTCTTTTGTAGGTTACTTTCTCATCTCTATTATGGCAATTTTTAGAAAAAGACTCCGAGGAATGACGTTTCACCGGGTTATCAACACTTTGAACTGGAGTATCAAGCATTTCGTCTTTTCAACAGGGTAGCTCAGCCTCCCCTTTTGTTTTTTGGCCGGTTCACCTCCCCCTGTAGTCAACGAAGTAGCATGTTTTCCCGTAAAAATGTTTAATGTCTGGTAATTTTCATTTTCTCGCGATTGATCCTTAGACAAATTATTATGGCTATCCGACGGCCTATAAGTGATAAAACGTCACTTTGCGAATTTCCCCAACGCGTTTTCATTAGTCTGTGAATTATTTTTGCAACATCCTGGTGATATTTGTTATAGGCTTCCTTACGGGCCTGTCTTTCTTCCTCTACATTTTCTTCAATTATTTTGTATAATTTAGAGGTGTATTCTTTTGGCAGTCTAGAATTTGTCTTAATTAATAGAAAAACCCTGCCAATAATTTCCATCTGAGATTTGTCATTCCTCTTATTCAACTCTTCGTAGGGCTGAAAATTTTCTCTGAGTGCTGTTGTGCAAGCCTCGTAAGCAATGTTTTCCTTTTCACCGGAGGGACGAACCCTCTCCAATTCATTATATAGATCCTCAATAATCTGTTGACGTTTAAGAGCAGTCTTTTCATCCTCCTTGTATCCTTCCATCTTTCCTCTTAAAATGTAAATATGACTCTGAATCATTTCAACAATGGCCGACCGTTCTTTTTAGTTTTCCTTAACAATTTCTTCATATATTTGTAATTGCTTTTTATCGGCCTCCGTAAGGATTTTGAAAGCAATATCTTCTGCCTTACAAGCTTCGTTGAATTCTGCTAGTTTTCTCAAAATCTCCCTATGGCTATGATTAAAGCCTTTAGACGAGATTCTTATTACAAGATCTTGGTTGCTAAATATCTTAGAACGACTATTTAATCTAGAGCTAGCGTTTTTAAGGTTAGTTGGTCTCCATATATCCGGAAAACAAAAATTTTTCGGTTGATCTCTCTCAAAAGCCTCCATATGGGCCTTTTTTCCTCTTTCTGCTTCATTTCTACGTTTCTTTTCTTTCATGCCTCTTTCTTTATAGGCTACTCTAGCCCTTTCGTCCTCTTTTCTATTTTCCTCCTTCTTTCGTTCTCTAGCTGTTCTAATATTCTCTTTTCTCTGCTCTCTAGCTATTCTCTCTTTCTCTCTTTCTTTTCTATCTTCCTCCTCTTTTCGTTCTCTGGCTATCCTATCAGCCTCTTCCTTTCATTCTCTGGCTATTCTATCAGCCTCTTCCTTTTTTTCTCTGGCTATTCTATCAGCCTCTTCTTTTTGTTCTCTAGCTATTCTGATATTCTCTCTTTCTTCTCTATCTTCCTTCTCTTTTCGTTCTCTGGCTATTCTACCAGCCTCTTCCTTTCGTTCTCTGACTATTCTATTAGCCTCTTCTTTTTGTTCTCTAGCTATTCTGATAGTCTCTCTTTCTTCTCAATCTTCTTTCTCTTTTCGTTCTCTGGCTATTTTTTCTTCCTTCATAAAATTTAGTATATATTGTGTCACATCTACATGACTACTTTTTCGTTAGCCCTTGCTGGATCTCGATTCAATACTACTCCTTCTATTCGGACTACTTTGATTCCGTCTGTCATTATTTCTTCTTAATTCATTTTCTGAATCTGTTCGTTCTCTATCCGTATTTTCTCTTACCCGCAACTACCCTTCATTTTGCACAGCATCTGAGGGGTGAGTTCGTCTTGTTTTTCATATATTATATCTTCCTTGTTTATTTCGTACCCTCTCATTTTACCGCATATACTCCTTCCCGATTATATTATCTCTGAATTAATTAGTCAATCGTGGCAAGTTCAACAATTGGCACACGCAAAAATTATGGCGAGCAATTACTATTGTGAATTATTAGCACCGTGTAATGAGATTCAACAGTTTTTCAAATAACCGGAATATCTAGACTTCATTTGGGATTAACGACTTCTTTCACAGCAAGCAATTTTAAATGAGTAAAATATATCTCCGAAAAACGAATTAACGGGGGTTGGACAAGAAAGTAAACTGAAAGACTGCGCGAATATTCCACTAGTGAATTAGCTGGACTAAAACTCAAGCAGGGGAACTACACTGTAAAACAAATCACGTATCCTCCCTTGATACTCGTACTCCATATGTAATCTCCTCTTAGGCTAATTACTTAGGCTGATTACTCAATAGGACAGTTGCCTCTCACCTTCCTTTTCCAATGTGCGCACAAATCTGGCAAATTCTCCTAATTTGTCGTCTTCAATAATCGTATAACCTTCGTCACTGAAAATTATATCTAAGTCTGCCAATTCATTCAAATAATAACCCGACTTTCACTTTTTTGTTATCCGTTCTTAAACCCTGTAATACTTTCTAATACGGAGAGATTCCCCCACTGTAAACTCAAAACTCGATTAATTTCACGTTATTTCTTTTTATTATTGTTTAACTATTCCCGCGAAAAACGCTCGATTTTAAGTGGGTGGCTCAGCCTCCCTTGTCTCACAAGCTACTTAATCGCGTGATATATTGATTCATAAATTTTATTTCTTATTTTTGTCTAACTAGACATAGCCCATTTAGATCTTCCTAATATTTTTAATTAATTTCCTTTTTTCCTTTATATGTAATCACAATAGACAACTTTGTAGGCAAAATTAAATTGTCTCTTCGAAAACACGGAATTCTTTTACTATCAGGTTTACCGATAGGATCTTTCTTGCTGCCACCAGTATTATAATGGCAAACCACGACTGCCACCAATATTAGTGTGGTAAGGTACGGGTGTCACCACTTATTGGTGCAAAAATGGTGCTACACCACTTTATGGAGGGGAAAGCCCTGCTGGCACCAAATATTATAATGGGATGCCCACGCTTACCACAACGGTTCTTTAAATATAGGGTGTGTTTATACCCAATTTACAATACACCCTGCCCCATGGTACGATAACGTGATCGAACGGTCAGACGGCCAATCTCTAAGGCCAAGGGTGCACCCAACCCGGTCACCACTAAAATCTCTAGCTATCTCCTTGGAAGGTAAACAAACCCCCCCCCCCCTGTCGATATAATAATTGACGGTATCTCGCAACTCTATTCCTACCCTGTCTAGGTTCCTGGAAAAAATAGTCTACACAGCTGTAGAAAATAGCTTACTTGTAATCTTTCAAAAGGTCACTTTATAAAATACAATATATCAACTCTGACAAAAACAGACTCCCCCAAACGGGGTCTCAATGTAGACTCTCAAAACAGACTAAATAAATAATATTAGGACATTTAGAGAATCTTGGCACTTGGGGTGTGGCTCAGTGTGACGCGGACCAATCAAATATATCAGGTCCCTCAATTGAATTGACCCTACATAAATTTTTAGAATCAATTACTTGAAAGTTAGCAAGCCCATGCGATGACTCATACTGAATTATAATCAAAGCAACTTACTTTCTCTTGCCAAATCGTTGCCTTCGCGACGAGAGTTAACTTACAATTGAAATTTATCTTGTAGACAAATATAATTACAAAAAAGGAAATAGGTCATTTATCTGAAAAGAAAAGAAACAAGGGGTGGATCCCCAACACTGTAATTTTATTTTTATTTTCAATGCTGTAAGAACTGGAAAAGAAAATATTTTCAATATAATTCGTTTTCAGTTAGGCGCCAATGACGCAGTAGGCTTTTGGCTTTTATTTACAGTTAAGGAAGGGGGCAGTATCCAAACTCTTGTTTGTAGTGAAACTATAGTCGTCTTGAACAACTTTAGAAAGAGCAAATAAATTAAACTGAATATTTGATGCATAATAATATTAATTGCTGAAAGCTCTTCAGTTCAAAAATTTACTATAACTTTAATGTTTATTTTCAATATTTAGTACAAAAGAAAATATTTATCGTAAAATTGGTTTTTAGTAAAGCGCCAATGAAGCAGTAGGTTTTAGACTTTTACAGTGAGAGAAGGAGGCGATAACCAAACTCTTGTTTGTAGTGATTTTTTTTAGTTTCAAGCTTGATTTGCATATTCAATTTAAGTTTCACTCGCTTTAAGATTTATTTATTCATTTACATTAATATCTATTATATGTTTGTTTGCACTGATTGTTTATTTAATTTCAGTTCGTTTTAAGTTTCATTTATACTTCAATAGCTAATTTTTTTTTTCGTTTTAAGCTTGATTTTCATATTCAATCTAAGCATTTATGGCTTTAAGATCTATTTATTCATTTATATTATTACTTGTTGTATGTTTTTTGCTATGATGGTTTGTTTAATTTCTGTTCGTTTTGGGTTTCATTTATTCTTTAATAGTAATTTCTGGTCGGTTGAGTTTGAATTTTAACAGGTATTTGTATCTGCTGAGCATAAGTTTAAAGTAGCCTTTACTTTTTTTTGAAAAACTTATTTTTCGGAAAGAAATTTTTTTAATTAATTCAACTAAAAAAGACAACTTACCCAAACGGTTGCGCCTTTCGAGGCAATGGAAAAATCTTCCGTTTGGCGCTATATTTATAAAACCATTTGTTCTTTTGGGTGGCAGACATTGTCAACTTTGGAAGAGGTTTATCAACATACACAACATTAAATTCAACAGGTATGCCACCCTTGATAACCTTGTGCTTCAAGACACGAATTGGCAAACACCACTGTAGATGTTGACTATGTTGAGAATTGTCACCAATTACTTTTAGCGCGCTTACTGAAATGACTATATCAGGCTCAAATGTAATGGCAAGATTTTGGGCGTTCATATCTTGACTGACCTTTAAAAAGAGGAATTTAGATATAAGTTATTATTTAGAAATATAAAGACCTAATCAAGGCATATTTTGCAGAAAAGGTCGTATCTGGTTTATCACACACCTGAGATAATTGTCAAAAAGAGTTTGCTAGGCTGCTGTTAAAGGAAGGATCAGCTGTCAGAGGAAGATAATGGATCTAAGGATCCGCACCGCTCCCCATGTTTTTTGGCATTTGAAAAAATTTTCGCCGCAGAAACTTTACAAAATATTTCCGCAGGAACTTTGCGAAATTCGTGATTTCTGCAGAAAATTCCGCAGAAATTAGGTAGCGATTCAGTAAAATTTATGAAGTTCGCCCCCCTCTCAACAAAAAGAGGCTCACGATTCCCCTGATTCCAGGTATATCGATTTCCGTGCTCGGACACTTGTCTCTCCAAAGATCTGTGCCCAGGCAGTTTCCACAAACCAAGCATTCAGGTCTGGAATCAAGAAAAAATCAGAATGAACTACGATAGCAAATTCTACCAACCAAGAAGCTTGTTTTGGTCCTATTATTATTACCTTGGTAATAACAATACCAAGGTATTTCTTATGAACGATAAGAGTATGTACAAAATAGGTTCTTTTGGGTGTCAAAGATATGATAAATGAACAACAAAAGCACAAAGAACAAAAGGGAAATCTTTTTGCAAGGCAGTGGAGATAATTTGAATGAATATTTCGGCCTTATGTCCAAGGGCCGTCCTCAGCAAGACAAAAATATATAAAAGAAAAAAGACAACAACATGCAACCAATAAAACCAAAAATTAAAAATTTTTCAAAGCAGTCCTAGCATCCTTACTTGAGCGAAGTTCAACAAGGAAAGAGTCCTGGTTGTTAGTTTTAACAAAATTGATAGAATAAACAAAATTGGTATTAGCAGCCCTTTATTTCTGCCTTTTCCACTGCGCACAAGGCCTTAGAAGCCAGAAAAAAAACCCACCTGTCACAACCCAAGGTAAACCTAGAAATGTTGGCAGTGGTAATTAAAAATTTGGAAAAATTTGGAAAAAATTTGGACAATGTATATTTTAGGAAAGAGTGAAAACAGTAAAATCTACGTTATATTTTGGATACGTTGTCTCAACATGCTGTTCTGTTTAATTCAGCAACTCGACCTCTGCTATAAGCAAACGATTTTCAGCTCATCTGTTGCGTTTTTATCTGACTATTATAAACTTTGCTTTAACCATCTCGACCTTATCGTAACAGGAAAATGATTGCCAAATATTAAGTTACTACGATTATTCTGTCGTTTGAGAAGTTATCCAATAAGCTGTCCGAAGGTGACTTTTCTAATTCAATGCTTCACCAGTTTCTAGTCTGTCTATTTGCAGAGTTGTGATTTTGTTCGTTGCGAGTCGTTCAGTTTACCACCATTTTCGCAGTTTTGCCTGTTTGCTGTTTTGCTTGTCTTTTGATGTTCGTTTCTTTTCCTTCCTTTTTATTTTTGCTTCTCCACTATCTTTTACAATTTAATACAGTGTTAAAACAACAAATTATTATCATTTAGTAGATATTGACCAACAGTTCTTTCTTGCGCAAGGACAGTTTTGTTTGGTCTCTGAGATAAGAAAAAACGATTCCGACATCAAAAGTTCCAACTTACAACTATTTTTGATTTAAGAAAAGACCTCATGACAACGCAGGGGATGAAGCGGCCCCTGGAAACTCTAAGGAATGGATTAAATATGCCATTCGTCTTGAGCTCAAGGAGTGACGATAATCCTAGAGTACAAAAGATAAGGAAATAACAGAGCTTTGTGCGTCTCTGCTGGCCTCTGACTGTTTTGAGCTACAATTTTGCTTATTCAGTTAAACGTACTTTGGAAAGAACAGAAATTTAACATTGCACATGTCACTAATATGTGGTAAAACAGATTAGCCCTATCGATGAAGAGCATTTTGCTTAATAATAATAATAATAATAATAAACAAAATCCTCCAGGGTCATTGATGGTATATAGGGCGTCGAATCAACGTTTCAATTGCCGGGTCTTTTTTACGAGGACAGGTAACAAGCCTGTGGCCCAACTTTGCTGTAGCTGGAACTGAGCCCTTGGCCCCGCATTACCAAGCAGATTATCAATTAACTGTGCTACTGCAGGATTTCACTTAACAAGATAACTCATGGATATCAGTTAGACAAAAAAAAAATCTTTAAAACAAAGACTGATGGACGAGACAGGAAATAGCCACGGAAGCTAGTATTAGATGAATACACCACAAGAACGACAATAGTTATTTGGAATTGTATCCCATTTTTATTCCTTAATCCGTAAGTTAAAGGTACACTTAAAGCACTTTGGGTTTCTATGCAGTAGGAAACTATAAGCAGTGAGTTCTTTTTTCCGAACCATGGAATATTTCCTGTATGTAGTAGCAGATTAAATAAAAATAAAAATTTTCAACTGAAAGTAAGGAGCAACATTAAAACTTACAACGAAAAGAAATTATTCCGTATAGTAAAAGGGCTGCCTCCTCCTCAATATCCCGCTCTTTACGCTAAAGTTTTTTAGTATTTAAAAAAAAGCTTTTGCTTTTAATTAAACGGCCCGGCCCTTGTATTTCAGGAGTCGTTCTTAAAGAATTAGGAGACAGCGAAATCTCCAAGAAAATTCCAACCACGCTGAAAATTTCCCCTGGACAATTCCCCCAGAACATTTCCACATGTACAATTAAGTCACCAAAAAAAGGTAAGATGATAAAACGAATTTCGTTTATGAATTCTAGGATATCTCCCGTCTAAAATTTCCCAAGGAAAGTTCGCCCCCAGAAACCCTCCATCCCCAACAACAAATTCTCCTCTTAGAAAATCCCTCGTGAAAAATGTCTATGTACTTCCCAATTACGAAGAGGCTACTGTATGTAAACAATAGGCAAATTTCAAAACTTGCAGCCCTTTCCCTGGGGGCTCTAGGAGGCCATGTCCTCCCCAAAGGCATAGTTATGGGACCTTTTAACTATGCTGAACAAGATGGCTGTCTAAAAATTTTGATCAGACGATTTTAGGGAAAAAGGGGCGTGAGAGGAGGGCTGGTTGCTCTCCAAGCTTTTTGGTTACTTAAAGGGAGAACTTCTAATGTCCATTCAAATGAGCCCTCTCCTGATCTTGTAAGAATATTGGTTCGATACGATCACCCCTGGGAAGAACAATAACAACAACAATATATATATATATATATATATATATATATATATATATATATATATATATATATGTATACATATATATATATATATATATATATATATATATATATATATATATATATATATATATATATATATATATAATATATATATATATATATATATATATATATATATATATATATATATATATATATATAATATATATATATATATATATATATATATATATATATATATATATATATATATATATATATATATAAATTATGTTTTTTGTTATTAAAGTTCTGTTTTTTTTTCTTTTTGCTTTTTTAGTTTCAGTGGCTATTGGGCCGAGCAACTCCAAACTTAGTTAGTTACCACCAACTGTTTGATTGCTTGGTGGATATTAGATTTTAGTCACTGGCTGGTCATTTTAAACATTTTTTTTTTTTACCTGGGGTCACAATTTTGACAAAAATCTACAAAAATGCACTAAAATAATTTTTCTTTTATAAACTACAGTAGAATCAGTAAAACTCTGGTAAAATCTTGGTATTCCATACCTTGATTTTTCAAAAAAAAAAAGATTCAAGGTTCTCATTAAGCGCAATCCAGCACTGTAACTTTTTTTTGTTCATTGTCGATTTTCAGTTTTGCAAATTTGAAAGTAGAACTTCTTAGATAGAGCTTGCCGTATGCTTGTCGACTCAAAATAATTTTCCCCTAGTATCTGCACACAAGAGGGGGATAGGGAGGAATCCCCAACTAAAATGAATAAAAAACAGTTTAGAAAGGACACTTTCGCGTCCCTTGTACCATAGAGCGCAGTAGGAGTCAACTTCAAAACCAGCCTTTTTGTTCAATGTCATAAAATCACATCGCTCTTGGATTTAAATTTACTGGCAAACATTACTTCGGAACAAAGAAGTCCTGAGACGAAAAAAACAAAATGCGATGACAAAATATGCCTTAACCTACCGGTAGATCTTTCTGAAAATATAGTCCATGAGTTTTCTTACTTCTCTGGGTGGCCACTAAACAGTAGTTATTGTTTTTCTGCTATACTAAGTTTATCTCAGGTTACTGTTCCCACATTCACTTCAAAATCTCTACAGTACTTCAAAAAACTTTTCGGATTACCACTTTAAAAAGTATTTGCTTACTTATTTCCAGCTATTCTGAATATTTAAACTCATCTTATAAAATTAATAAAAGTTATAAACAACTTACAGATGTTTTGTACACCGACAGGTGAGGCCTAAGGTTTTTTTCATTAATCTTTTCATATAAAATGACTTCATCGTAGGACTGGCTCACTTTAACATCTTCCACATCACCACCCATGGAGAGAAATACCGGTCTGAGAAGATTACCAAAGGACAATAATGCACGTTGACATTTTGATGCGATTTCTTCTTTCTTAACTGTATAAATAGATAAATTAAACAGAATAAAAGATATTAAGTCATTTGCCCTTATGTTAGGGTACCATGAGCAATCTAGAGAGGCGAGGGACGAAAAGATAAGTCTGCGGTCTTCATATTGTAGGCACTAGCTTTTAATACTTTTCAATCGCAGCTTCTTTAAGTTTTTTTTTTTTTTTTTAATTGAAGAAATCACTTCAACAAACTCCGACTGATCTACTAGGGTAACCCTCCTCCCCCTCTCCAATTGAAAGACCACAAGTAAACAAAAAGGGTGAAATCTTGTAATGTTTGCAAAAATAATCACCTTGGTTGAGAAAAACGCGTTTTCATCAAAGCTTGCTCCTGCCCAGACGAATTTTTGCCATGTTTAAGAAATTTCAAACTTGGCAAAATCTGGGGGAAGAGTAAACTTTACCATTACTTTACCAAGTAAGGGCCAATATAGGTAGAAAACTGTTCAAAAATCAAATTTATTGTAGTTCTTGCTAAAGAAACAAACTCGAGACCAGGGCCGTAATTTGCTACGGCCAAAATTTTAAAAATTTAGCGTCTTCTAAAATCCTGTCAAAACTAAGATAGGCCTACATAATTCAAACATCCACGGAAACATTTCGTTTTTCTTTAGTATACCCTTGTCTTTATATTAATTCAGAACGAATAACAAATTTATCTAATTTGTAACTTTTCTAGGTTTTTTCGGGCGGAGGGAGGTTTATCTGATTCAGAGTTGTCAGTCGTATGATTAATGGTCTTTTAAATAAAAGCAAGACGGTGCCACCAGCTGACCACACAAACAACTCCCTTAAATCAAAGAGTTGACTGAGAAAAACCCACACAGATTATCAAAAACACGCAACACACTTTGGTAAAAAAAAATATACTAAAATTGCAAAACTGAAACACTTTCGCCACCCTCATTACAACTCTTTATACCCTCTTTATCACCAAGTTACGCGCTTCTCTTGACAACCGCGCAAAAGACATTGACAAAGCACTCACCAAGAAAAGAGTGAGAACAATATTACAAAAACTTTTATGGTGCTGAATTAATTCGATACATCTTAGTTAAAATGAATTAAATAACGAACACAGATTATTTCTTAATTTTACACATTCAACATACAGTGCTGTTATACCCAAAATGCGGAATTGGAATTTCTTATCTTTTGAAAATACAAAAACAAAACTGTTAAATAACATTTAACTTAGACTGTGAAAGTACAATAGAAATTTATAGCATCCTATCTGGAACTCCTCTTCTACGAAATAACACATAAAAGAAAAAGAGCTGAAAAACTACATCCTAAGAAACAAAACAGAGTAAATATATAAACATAATATATGTATAAGGGAATTTTTGTTTTGCCTTTTTATATTTTATTTTCGCTTTTAGAATGGAATTTTTTCATCTAGTCCTTCCAGTGAAAAAGAATTCTGGACGAAATATCGATACGCCTAGGTTTTTCAGTGTTTTCTGATATTTAATACTGTGGTTTGTCAATAATGAAGTTACTTACCAGTTTTATTTTTCGTTTTTTTTTTTTTATTTGATTTGAAATTGAAGCCCAGAGTAACTTAAGAAATTATTTCGTCTATCAGTCTTAATATTTATTATTTTGATCCTACACCACTAATACACCACCTTGAAAAACCAAATTAATTTCTTGGTTATAGACAACTGAGCTAAGCATTGGGATGATTTTAGTAGAGATAATTGAGAAGTAAATAGCTCATGCAGCCGTGTTTTCTCTTTTTTTCTGTTTTTTCTTTTTTTTCTCTTTTGTTCATTTTCAATTTTTTGTTGTTATGGTCCTCAACAAGTTCGTTTCCAGGATCCTTATTATTATTGGTGTTATGTTTCATATTTTTTTCTTATTTCAATAAATTGAATTGAATTGAAATAGTATAAAAATAAAGTTAAAGGGCCAATTACCCGTTTTTCTTATTAGAAGGTTCGTAACTGAATCTAATCTTTTATGACATATGGACTAGGGTTCGTTCTTTACTAAATTACTAATAAGGTAACAAGAATGAGTGGAAGGATTTTAATCTTGAAACTTTTTTTTCAGGAAATCAAATAGAGTCTATTAGAAAAACTTTTTTTTAATGCCTTTCGAGCTAAAAAATATCTAATAGGACCTCATTAAAATTTCAAATTGAAAATCTTTTCTTCCTAAAAAGCCTTATATGTATCATATGCGTCTGAACCTAGAATAATATAAATTTACTGAAGATGTTTTCACAGGGAATTAGTCTATTTTCAGTGTATAATCCTTCTGCATCACTACGTCACTACTTGCGGTTTTAGATATCTTCCAATGGATCCTAAAAATTGGAAACCTTATGAACCCAAAACCATTTCCTTTTAGTTTTTTTTTGTATTCCTAATCTGAAAGAAAAAACGAAGACAGCTAGTGCATGATCTGTTTAAGCAGCTAAACAGTTGGATCACCTTTTTGGTGCTAAAACAATGTTTTGTTGCTAAGATATTGTTGGTATTAGTTATCATTGGTCATAAATAACAACAAAGACAACACTGCCTTTCCATTGTATGATTGAAAAAACGTTATTTTAGTTTAATTGTCGCGTATTTTAGGAAGTCAATTTTTATTTTCATCTATTTCTTTTGCTGATGACAGCTCTTATAGAGCCGAAGTACTAATTTAATAAAATTTTCTTAAAATAATTCATCGTTGTTTTATCTTTCGTCATAGATTGGTACCAATTTGACGTCAATACGTCATACGTCAAACGGATTGGTACCACACAAACGGTACTCGACTCACTGACCATACTGCAAACAGTAGGTTGTACGAAAAGTGTGGTTCAATCCCGCTTTCTAGGGCTATAAAGAAAGAAAGTTCGAGATGCCTAGGACATGTTCATCGGATGTATGATGACAGATTGCTAAAGATTGTCCTATTCGGCCAACCGTTTAGGGCCAAACGAAAAGCAGTTCGTCCCCAGTTGGGGTGGGAGGATGTCGTAAGGAAAGATTTAAGGAGAATGGGAACTTCCTGAGAGGGTGTAAAGAGGAAGGCTTTGAATATATTGGGATGAAGGAGCAGCGTGTGTAGCCGTGTTGCCCTCAGGCGGCTTGGTGCTGCAGTGAGTTATTAGTAGTAAGAGTAGTACTTGCACGTTGGTCATAATCTAATGTAGAGTTGATTTATTTGAATTTAACTCTTCTAATATTTCCTAAAAACTTAACTGGTAATCACAGTTCAAAAATCATGAATTTGATCCCATTTTTGTCAGTTTGGCTCGTTTTAGGCGTGCCGCGTGTTGGTATCTTTCAATTCTTTCTTTCCCTCTTCCAATGCTTCTAAATAGTAACAAGTGCCATCGACAGGGCTTCGTCTTAGCATGTCTATGGCTTTATCTATCTCTATGCCTATGATTTAGTAGTATAGCTTCGTCTTAGTAAAACATCTAAGATTAAATGTCTTAGTTTAGGGCAACGTTTGATGGCACAAACGTTGCTCGAGTTCTTTCTGTTGAGTGAGACTTTGGGTCTCACTCAGCCACTTTGAGTGAGATCTACATTATCCTACATGATCAAACAGTTTTGGGACCATCTGCGGTTTTGTGTTCATACAATTTCCAACTTTTAGGATCCATATGAAAATAACTAAAACTGTCAGCATTGGTATAGTTATGCAAAAGGATTATATACTAAAAACAAATTAATTTCCCGTGCATATATTGTCAGTAAATTTACATTAAGCGAAGTTCAGACGAATAAGATCCATATAAGGCTTTTCATGGCGACAGGATTTTCAACTAAAAACTTTATTGAGGTCCTGTTAGATATTTTCTTAGTGTGCTAGGCATAAAAAAAAACTTCCAAAGTTTTCCTCAATAGTCTTATTTGATTTCTTGATAAAAAGTTTAAAGATTACAATCCTTCAACTCTTCAACCCGGACCTTACAGGAATCCGGTGTCTGAACCAAGCTTTAGATTTTCCAATCTGAATGCAAGAAAAAACTGAAAAACATAATCTGTAATCTGTTCGTGTGAAAAAGAGACTTAAGTTTACTTCTGTTCCTGTTGGATGTGACTAGATATAAGATATAAGAAAAACACTTATAAAGTTTTGGGAAATGAAGAAGCCACATTAGCATGTTCACGACTTGTGATTGGTTCATGACTAGTAATATTAGTATGTTTGTGGTTTTGGTGATCTGCCTGTAGTTCAACGATTCTGGACGATTCATCTGTTTTTATATAGCTATTTCTCAGATGAAAACAAGAAAAATGTAAAAGTTATAAATTTTGGTTTGTTTCATATGCCCCATCTTCAAAATGGTATTCGCAGAGCTTTTTTTAAAACATTTGCCAAAATCGTTGCATACAAGGTAGACATGCATGCGTCTGATAATTGCCCTATATGTAACATGACCTTTGGCTGTCTTTTCATCTCCGAAATACTTACCACGACCTAAAGAGGGAAATACTTCTTTCTTAACGTAGAATGGAGGATAAGATTTGACTCTATCTAGTCGAGTTTGCCATGCCACTGCCACAAACTGATGGACATCTTTTAGTAATGTTTCATACATAACAGAAAATTTTTCTGCCGTCTTTCTTGCAGTCTGTTCAAACACTTTTTGTTCCCCTTTAACCATTGACTGTATTTTGAGGAAAATATTATATACTTCCAATTCATCTTCTCGAACTTGAGCCCCTTCGTGGCGAAACTTAATCAAATGAAAAAGAAATTGCGACTGATCGTATTTCGAAACTGATGAAGCATTCGCTGTCCAAGGCTCTGGAGGTTTAGCAACAGTGGCAAATAAACCGCCATGCTGCACACGATATCTTTGAGTGAGTTTTCTCCGAGTATCTGGATCCACTGCTAAATCTCTGCCTTTTTTTTCTTCAGTAGACAAGGGAGAAGAAAAAGTTCCATGTTGCCGTTGGTATAAAACTGAAAACTCTCGGATTGATTCAATTGATAGCCATTGTTTCTCACTGTCACAAACTGACGCACTCTCCCTGGAATAGGAAAAAAATGTTTGGTTTTAGTGCAAAAAAGAAACAGTTTCGGAGGGCAAACAAACCCAAATTCTGTTACCAATACCAACTTAAAGTCAGCTATCTAGAGCCTGTAAAAAAGATCATCAAAATTTCCACAGAGATGATGGTAAGAATGATCAATACTAGCCATTTGAAATATAAATTATGTGAAAAAGTAAAATTAAATAATAAAAAAAAAAAATCAGCCTCAAAATTTTGATGAAGACATCTGAACAGCGAAACATGAAAAAATCATTCTAGCTTCCTCGGATAAACCTCTTAATGACGATGTTTAAATGAATAGAACATACACTCCCAATTGAGGAAACATTCAGTCTTAGTTGTGCGAGAAAGTTTGCAGAGAAAGAGGTAAAAAAAAAGGTAAAGAATAACGGCATTGATTTTTACAGTCCCTACCGGCAGTGCTGATCTCCGTTTTTGGCCCTTCAGCCAGGAAGTGCAATGAGGGGTTGGGGGCCAACCATCCTGTGCTTTCCCACACCCTTCCTGTTTACCTTCCCCAGATTTCTCCTGGTACCCATTTAAAGCTGGGTCGACTCTAGCTGAGCTTACAGAGTCACGCCACTGACCCCCGTCCCAAACCAAATAATTGCGTACACTAGGATTCGAACCCTCCTTCTCTCGGACAAAGGATCCTAAATCCAGCGCACCAATCCACTCGGCTTGGTGCTTGGCTCGGCTCAGCAGAGAAAAAGAAGCAGGGTCAATACTCGTCTGTCAAAGGACAGTTTAAGGATCTGGGCCTTAAAAAACATAGATATTTCGAACCAAAAACACCTATATATCGTAAATCAAACATTAGTGCCGACCAAAAATATCTATATGTTTTGCTTTCTTTTTCTTTTTTTCAGGTCGATAAACCCAACTGTTTCAATAATTAGATATTTTAAGAAAGAAAGGTGTACTAGAAGACCAAAATTCCCAGAAATTCAAGACATTTCCCTAAAATTTCTTAAGTGGAATAGAGTGCTTTGATATTCAAAGTAAGGTTAGATTTTCTTAAACTATCCTATGGAAACACGTATTCTTATTTAAGTGCATTATGATTCCATCTTTTCTTAGCTTTCCTTCTTAATTTCTTACACCAAAATAAAAATTCTGCAACGTTACTGAATTTTTTCAAGGTAAACCTTGCAAATTTCATCCTTCTAACCATCTCATGGGTGTTTGAGACTCGGGACATTATGTTTAGAAGCATTAATTGCGTTCTAAAAGAAATACTGGCCTTCCACGCATTTGAATACCAATATCATTTAGTTCTTTTTGATGAGGTAACCTTCATTACCACAGTAAATGCTTTACAACAATCTTTTAGGGGAGCAATTGAAATACAAAAAATACATACATACACACCTCACTTCAAACAAACATACTAGGGATATATTTATAGACCCTATTAGCGATAATGTTAGTAGAGATGCCCCTATTGATCGTGTCCCTCACCCCTGCTGCCACCTACAACTTTTTTACATAGTTTAATGGGGACAGTGTCAATGACCTCTTTCTCCAGGTGTGTTTTTGGCCAAGTGTCCGCTATGGGAGAATGTTATGATCTAGGAAAGAGTATTTGTTGTTTTTGGCCAAGTGCCTGGGAAGAATGTTATGATCCAGCAATAGTATTTGTTGTTGTTGCTCGATGCAAATGTTATGATCCAGGAAAGAGTTTGTTGTTTTTGGCACGCTAGGGGAGAATGTTATGATCCAGAAATAGTATTTGTTGTTGTTGATCGAGGCAAATGTTATGAGTTTCCAGGAAACAGTTAGATCACGTGTTTCCTTCTCAGCCAATCAGAGGGCTTGTTTACATAACAATTTGACCTTGAGATTTCGTATATAATGGGCATGCAATGTGATTAAATTATCAGAAAGTATTTTGACATAGTTCAAACAACAATGGATAAATTTGATGAATTAGAAGCCATGCCAACTTCAATTTGCAATGTAAGTACATTTTTTATTTTCAAAATAAAATTATTTTCCTTGGTCACATTCCGGTATATTCACGTAAATCCCCCCCACTCTAGTACAAACATCACTATACAATCTTTATACTCGATAGAAAACGTAAAATATATTGTTTTTACCCTCGAAACCTAACCCCCTCCCCCATTGTTTTACAACCAAAATTCTCGCAAATAGAAATAATTTTCGTTTCGTTAAATTTTAGCCTTTCTCTAATGTGATTTAAAGTGTCTACTGACTTCTGTCAATTTTTAAGGAAAATGTCGCTCTGTTTTGACACAAGGCTCTATGCGAGGTTAAAATTAGCTGTCACCCTTTTCCCTCTGTGTTTACGAACGCGGCGGCCAAAGTCAAAGGAACTGTTCTTCCGTCAAAATTAAAACACTATGATGCATTTGCAATAATTAGGCACAGACGTGATGCTCTATTTTGGAGAAGTGAAACGGATTATTTTCAAATTAAGGTCTAACAATATATTTAGGACATTATGTAAAAGGGGGGGGGGGGTGGAGAGAGGGCAATGCCTCGCTTCTAACAGCTTCGTTGTAAGTAAATTATGTAAAAGGGAGAGGGAGGGGGCAATACCTCAATTCTATCGCCATCATTGTAAAATGAAACAAACTGTGCAATGCTGATATGCAGGGCTAGAAAGAAAAGTCTTTGGGAGTTGCATGAAGCTTATATTATGTGTAAATTGAATAGCATTTTAACCTATGTTTGCAAAATTTAGGCCTATAGGCCGCTGGGTTAACGATCTTTTTTTTATCTAGTGTTAAAGCCTATAGTCTGGAACATTTAATATTTTTCTAAATGGTAAAAATAGAAACATTGATTTCTATCCTAAGGCTATAGACTACTGATTCTCATGATTTATTTTTTTACAAGTTGTCTAATAAAAACGTTTGATTTCTAAGCCTAATATATTTCTCGCGAAATTTTTACTTTTTGCTTTGCTGAAAAAGGGTGGAGGAGGGGGCTTCTTTGAGATAAATGCTTTTCTAGACAAATTATGTCTGACAATAAATTCTGTAGAAGGGGGTACTAATTTCCTTCTTTAAAATAAAGGGGGAAATTATTTTGATACTAATTTTTTTCTCTTCTTTTTAAGGCAAATTATGAAGAATGTATTTCGGCCCCTCCAGCTGTAAAGAGAGCTAGGGGTAACGCAAATAGTGAAGAATGTTCCCCACCTCCATCTAAGAGAGCAAGAGAGGGTGAGGCAGCCCCTGTAAGAGCATCAGTTATACAATATGCTCGTCGGCCGAAACCCCCCAGCTCCACGCTGCCTGACCCAATGCAGCCTCTCAGAAAACCAAAGAGAGAGTGGGTGGATAGCTACAATGTCGAAGCCCCACCTACGCAAGATCATGAGGTTGTCTCTCATCATGCTTTTTCAATGGTCTCAGGAACTGTCCCGACTGCAGAGCCCTGTGCACAGCCCTGTGGCCCAGCTGCACAAGAAATTAACGTCACCGGTCCCTCCACCCTCCAACACACGTTACCTGGACCTTCGGGCACCCAAGTGCAGCCAGGATTTGCAAATGTGAGCATTTTTTTCCTCAAACTATCTTATAGAAATACATATCTATTTCTTCCAATGTTTTTTAGTCCTTTCTTTTCACTATTTTTCAACATTGTGTAAAAGTGTCTCTCTGAGATATTACCCCCCCCACCATTATTACATATCTAAATGTAATTTTTTTGTAAAATTACATGTCTAAATGTAATTTTTTTGCAAAATTACATATCTAAATGTAATTTTTTTGCAAAGAAACCGCTCTTTTTTCTTATCTTTGCTATTTTCTCTGTTGCTATCTCTTCACTATCACATATAGTTTTAGATACCTTTGAAACTCTGTGAATGCTATTTTTCACATAGTTTTAAGAGAGAGATTATTCCTTTTATCTATTGCACATATTGGCGTTCTAATTTGCACTAAATGTTTTAAAATAGCTTTCAATCGTGCCAAGATTTCAGCGAGGGGAAACCAAGTTAACGGTTCCCGGCATTTTCCTCGTCTGAAGTTCAATCTTGGAAATCGGAACACTCGCGCGCGATAGGTTACAATAATTGTGTGATGAGTTCACCGAACCAGTATGGAATTAGAGAGAAATAGCGATTATTTCAACTTTTGACGGACATTATGTAAAGGGGGCTGGGAGCCATGTGGTGGGGGGCCAGAGAAGCACCACGGGATGCGCCGCGGGATGTGCCGCAGGCCCGAGAAGCGCTGCAGGATGCGCTGCGGGCTAGAAAAGCGCCGCAAAAAATGCTGATTTGAACACTTTGAAATAAACTATTTTTGAACAAATTGCCGCCTTCTATGTAAAGCGATGTTTTAGATTGTAAATATCTTAAGTTGGAAATTGACTGCTTTCAGTTGAATTAACCAAATGCTATTAAGCGTGTTTTAAGCAATAATAATCCAAATTTTAACAATAGGGATGATTTGAACACTTTGAAAATAAGCTATTTTTCATTTATAGGTTGGTGCATTGGTCCCTTACTCGCCATCGTCATCGAGTGAAGGAGAGGAAGAACTCATTGAAGGGGCAATTTAGTTTCATGACATTCAGGAACATGAAACATCAACTATCAATGACTGGCATGGTATCATTAACTCTGATGAAATACCTTTTAATATTGACGCTTTTCTAAGTAATTATTTCAATGTAGAACCTAGCACAGTTGAGCAAGGTAATGTTCCTAGTTCAGAGGCTGACTTGCCAGTGCTAAGCCCAAACACTTTACAAATTTTAGAGGATTTTACTGGGAACCCTCCCCCCACTGATTACCTACTTCCACTTCAAACAACTGAAGTGGAACATAGCCCAAATATTGTTGAACAACTTGGGGGAGGGGGTAATATACAAGAGGGGGTACAACTTTTCCCGATTTTCAATTATCAAATTCAATATTAAATAATATAGTTGTTTTCACTGCGACTTTTGGGGATCCATTTAATTCACTTAGGGGGGGAAATTTTGTGTTTGATCCCGTAGAAATTGTGCATGCCTATGTAGATAAAATTCGTACACTACTGGAGAACCAAATTCAGTTGTGGGGGGGTAGGGATTCAATTAAGGTTTCTATTGTATTAAAGGTTTTTTATTTAAATGAGGGGAAAAGTGAAGTTTATTATCATTATATACATTCCGAGATGCGCGTAATTTATCCGAATTTAGAAAATTTTGAGAGAGTTTTTCCGAGCGGGTAGGGCAAATTATAGCGCATCTCGAGAACTATAACGAAAATGGGAGCGGGTCTGTAGTTTTATTTATTGAAAATTTAAGTGTAAATATATGTAAATTTAAGAAAGATTTTATTTTAAGAGGGGGGCAGGCGGGGGGTATGATAGGGATACAGTTTTAAAATATAATCCAGATCTAGAAGGTTGTAAAGGTGTCCAGCGGATTTGTTTTGAAACAGATCAAAAATGTTTCATGTATGCTTTCCTCATATCAGCATACGAGCCTCTAGCACGTGACGCTACCAAGACGAATTTAGATCACTGGGCTGTACATGGGAAGGACGGGTCCAATTTCCCAATTGTAGATTTCTCTTGTTTAGAAGGAAAATACCCAGTAACGCTACGATCTATAGATATTTTTGAAAGGGCTAATGCCCATTTAAATATCGGCGTTACTGTGGTACAGTATGAAACTGAATTTGAAGATGGGGCTCATTCTAAAAAGAAGGGGGTGGTTTTCCCCGTAAGGGGCTCGTCAATTGATTTGGTTAAACACTGGGTTTGGTTGTTATACACACCACCTAGTGAACCGAATGCAATTGGCCATTTGAATCCGATTACCGACATTAGTAGAGTTCTGGGGGAGGGTAAGAAACAGAGTGCCCGTTTCTACTGTCCAACATGCCTGTCTAGATTTTGGAGTGAATTAAAACTACGGGATCATATGAAGCACTGTAGACGGCATGGATATCAGAAAGTGGAAACGGTTTCAGGGGATAGGGCCATTCTATGCTTTAAAAATTTCCAAAACACCCTCCTCCAATGCAACAAAATATCTTTAGACTGTGAAGCTAAGCTGGTGGAGGTGAACGATCCCCAATATCCAAACCGTATCAAAGAACACCAGGCCATTGCAGTGTCCTATGATCATGCGCAAAGAGACAGTTCTAACACCATGCGGTTGTTAGAAATAGTTGAGACATTGGATGAGAACGAGTGTATGGTCAAGGCACTGACTAAACTAATTGGCACGGCTAATGGCGCTAATTCGCGTTTGAGAAATACCCATTATCCAATGGTTTTGTCTGCAGAGGATCGTCTCGCGATTAAAAATCAAAAAATATGTTGGGTTTGTAAGGGGGAGTTTGCAGAGGAGGATAAGGGGACTAAAGGGAAAAGAGGGGGGAGGGGGAAAGTCAGAGACCACGATCACTTGTGGCAGGAAATATCATCTGGGGGTAGTAATTTTAGGGGGGTTGCGCATCAATCGTGTAATTTAAATGTTAGCCAACAGTTTTTTATCCCTGTTTTTATCAATAATTCTAATTATGACTTAAAATTTATTTTACCGGCACTGGCACGTATGCACAGGGAGGGAGGGGGAGTAGACAGTCCATGGGTAAATAATTCATTTACCTATAACATTATTCCCAAATCGGCCGAGAAGTTGTTGCTTCTCGAACTGAAATGGCAGGTAGTGGATAATGGACATACGTGCTGGAATAAAATCAGATTTTTAGATTCTTTTAGTTTTTTTCCCAAGGCATTGAGTCAATTGATTCAAGTGCAGAAAAGCGACAATTTTGATAGCTTTCCCTTGCTTAAACAGCACTTTCCAGACAGTGAAATGTATGACTTATTAACCAGCAAAGGTATATACGCATATGATTATTACTGTTCTGGCGCTCGCTTAAGCGAGGTGAAACTACCTCCTATTGAAGCTTTTTACAATTCACTGACCAACAGTGAATGCACAGCCGAGGAGTATGAGTTTGCCAAGAAGGTGTGGGCTGAGGGGAATTGTAAAAATGGGTGGGATTATTGTAGACTGTACTTGGCCAGTGACGTTTTAACTCTGTTGGATATAGTCTGTAAGAACACAGACCAAATCTATTCAGAGTTCGGGTTAGATATAGGATATTATTTTTCCACACCCCATTTGGTGATGGATTTAATTTTAAAAATTAGTAGGGAGGAAATATGCCTAATCACAGATGTAGATCAACACCTTTTTGTAGAGCGTTCAATGAGGGGAGGGTATGTTTTTCACGGGGACCGCGTCTTGTCAACCGATCCGAGCGGACAAAGCACCGGTGTAAAGTCAAATGCAGTGTTCTTGGACATGAACTCGTTATACCCCTCGGCAATGTCCCACTACTCATTGCCGTGTGGGAACTATCAATGGCTTGAGAATCCTTGTGAGTTCCCCGACATTACCACCGTCGAGGACAACGGGCCACAAGGATGGTTCTTTGAAATTGACGGTCACATTCCGCTGGCGCTTCACGACTCAATCAAAGATTTTTTTTTCCCTGTATCAATCGACCAGTGACCAGGGACTCGCTGAGCCCCTACAATCGATCATTGGTTGAGGATATGGGGATGCATTGGACCCCCTCTAAAAAAAAACTGATTGCTGATTTGGACCCTAAGGAGAATATCGTTGTTCACCATGTGCTTTTGCGCTGGATGGTGAACAATGGTTTCAAGATCACCAAAATACATAGGGTCCTGCAGTTCAATCAGCGACCATACTTGAAAACGTTTATCGATACTTTTGTCGATAAACGCTCTAGGGCAAACTCCAAGGTAGAGAAGGAATTGTACAAGCTCATTCTAAATTCAGCGTTTGGCAAAATGTGTGAAAGCGTACGTAACAGATCTCGCTGCGACGTCGTGACTGACCCTCTAGAGTGTGCACGAATTATTGCCGATCCCAATTTTACATCATTCACGAGCATAGAGGCTAGCATGGTTCTTCTACACAGGAAAAAGCGAAATGTGGTACTGAACAAGAATATAGCAGGCGGTAGTTCAGTACTAGAAATTTCCAAAAAGCTCATGTTGTCGTTCTTTTACAATGTGTGCAAGGTGCAATGGCCACGGGAGGGGGAGGTTCAAGTTTACTATGGGGATACAGATTCTCTGCTGTTAAAGGTAAATGAGACTGGAGATTTATTGGGTGATTTAGAAAAGGGGGAACACATCAGCTCGCGGATGGATTTCACCAACTGGAATCCATCCCTCTACCCCAAGTTGGTGAAACGTCAAGCCCCCAACCAACTATTAATGTTAAAATCAGAGACGGGGAGTGATTTGATATCCAGGGGGGTGTTCCCGGGTCCCAAAGTTTATTGCGTTAAAACACACAGTGGGGATGAAAAGAAAACATGTAAAGGGGTGCCTACACATTTTGTAAAGAGCAATTTCAACATGAGCGTGTACAGAGACTGTGTAGAAAGTAGCCTAGTGCCGAGAGCACAAGTGCTTGCAATTCGCTCTCTACAGTATAGAAATTATACTGTGAGAGTGGAAAAAAATGCAATGTCATGTATATCTGACAAAGTCTATGTGCTCGAGAATGGTGTAAGTGTCCTGCCTCATGGCCACTACCGTATTTCAGACCGAGTTGAATGCATAGACTATCGCAATCAATTTGGTCTGGATAAACTAACCTAATCTGACTAACCCAACTAACCACCACCGCCAGCACTGACCCAACTAACCCAACCACTAACCTCTAGCAGTGACGACAACTATTGTTTTCCCATCGCGGCTCCCGGGGGTTGAGGGTCCCTCCCGCGGCCGCCCCCGGGGGGTGGGGGGGGGGTCCCGCCCGCGGCCAGCTCCTGGGTGGGGGGGGCCTACCTTTAAATTCACTGTAATGTTCAACTGTGCTAGTTCATGTTCCAAGTGTATTTTATTGTACAGAAAAGTGTTTAAAGACAATAAGTGCTGTAGATGGACAAAAGTGTTGTACAGAAAAGTGTTTAAAGACAATAAGTGTTATTGATGGACAAAAGTGTTGTACAGAAAAGTGTTTAAAGACAATAAGTGTTATTGATGGACAAAAGTGTTTATTTATAAAGTGTTATCATTGTTCATGTTGAACAAATAGAGTTTTCATGTTGACCATGAAATTTTGTCAGGTTCTTGTTGAACAAGTGTTATTTTTATCATTGCAGTTCATGTTGAACAAATATTTGTTTTCATATTGCCGTAATAAATGCTGCCATGAAATATTGTTTTTGTTGTTCTTGAATAGATAGATCTATGGGGAAATTACTACTTATTCATTGGACACGTATGATTTACAGTTAGTCATAGTCCGACTGTTGTCAACAGCATGTATCAATTTAAAACACCCTTCAGATCGTTTCTGTGTGGGCCCTCAATGTCGGGGAAAACAACACTTTTAGCTAAAATAATTCAAAATTGCGATAAAATGTTTTTGGAAAAACCGAAAAAAATCTATTATTGCTATAGTATTTGGCAGGAGTCGTATGATAAACTAAAAGCTATTGCCACAACCATACCAATACAATTCATACGAGGACTTGATGTTTTCAATAGTATTGAACCGAACTCGTGGCTGATTATTGATGATTTGGCTGAATCCATTGAACAGTTCTCACAGGAAATGCTACAACTGTTCACTGTCCGATCTCATCATGAACACATTTCTATAACCCTAGTTCTACACAATCTGTTTCATCAGAGCAAATGTATGCGAAACCTTTGCTTTGAATTGCACTATCTATATTATCTATCGAGTCGTTCGTGATTCTAGCTCACTCATAACTCTCAATAAACAGATATACCCTGGTGCCCCAAAATTTCTGTTGTCAGCGTACACTCAGGCGACTAGCAAGCCCTACGGTTACATTTTGCTGGATCTTAATCAGAGCACGCCCGAGGATCTACGTGTAGTCACCGACATTTTCGACAATGAAATTACAGTATATCTTCCAGTGAACAATAGAAAAGGCTATTAGTTGCCATTATGACACTGAAGAAACTACACGAACAACGGCATTTATTTTCCGTTTTAAGCACTTCAAAACCCTTGCTTAGTAAGGCCATACTCAAACACGGTGTTGACAATGATTTCATTAATCTAATATCTGAACTTTGTTTAAATTTAACTGAGGGCAATGTTCAACTGCCAGAAGGTGTTAGACAACAGACAAAGCAACATCGTTCCACTGTATGTGCCTTGGCTTGTAAAAACAAGGGAAACAAATTTAAAAGAAAACGGCTCCTTCAGGCAGGCGGTAGCTTTTTCACACTTTTACTGCCAATAATTGCAGGACTTGTAAACAGTTTTCTCTAGAGAATGGCAAAACCCTATAAATTGACACCATTTGAACTTGTCCTCTCGCCCGTCGAACATTTTGAAGACAATCTAAGCAAATTCATTAATGATGAGAATATTGCCGATGACAAAAAACTGCTTTTACTTCAAGATGCATTGCGACGTATGGACAAACATAAACCTTATCGTGAGAGACCCGCCGCCGATCCCTCTAAACAGGAAACATCTCTTCAAGATTCTGCACAATCAAAGGAGAAGGAATTGAATTCGATTGTATTGAAAATTGGAAACCTATTGCCACTGACCTATCGAGAACAGAGTAAAAGAGTATTATCTTATCTCATGTTGGAAACTGGTGATCAAGTTCAAGTCGAAAGCACAGGGAAACGAATTATAATTCAGGGAAAAAGTTATAATCTAGTTGATTTAATTTGTGATATGGTGACGAATCGTAAAGGACTCTTATCCTTTGACGATAATCTATACACCTTTCTAAGTGTATCAAACTTTCCCAAAAGTCTTATTGGCAATAAGCAAATTCTTAAGAAACTAAGAGAATATAGTCCTCCAACAACGCCAACACCATTTAAAAAAGAAGAAGATTCAATATTTGAAAATACTAGCACTACTGATTTTACAACACCTGTGGCTGCTAGTCAAAAGCGAAGACGAATTGATTCACCCTCCAGTGTGCAAAAGGGGAGTGGACATTACACTACGTGTATACGTTCAAAATGGATGAAGTTCTGAAAGGTGTCTATGAAAATATTGGTGAAGCGGGAAGTTTAAGTTCTCCCAAAACGCTTTCTAAAGTTGTCTCCGGCACCACATTGAAAAATGCAAAAGAGTATCTAGAGAATGAACCGAGTTACACACTACACCGGAATCACAGGCTTCGTGGCAAACAATATCGACAAACTAAAGCCTTTTTCCCTCTGCATATAATGCAAATGGATCTTTTAACTTTAGACGCAGTTCAACGGCGTCACAATGCGCCCTACAAATATATTTTGGTGGCAATCAGTGTCTTTAGTCGCTATGCCTATGCCATTCCACTACGGTCAAAGAGAGGTGTTGAAGTTGCTCGGGCCATTGAAAGTATTCTTGACCAGGATTCATATAGAAAAATTCAATCGGATCGTGGCAGTGAATTTGTTAATCCCCATGTGTAAAGGGTTCTATTGAAATATAATACAACATTATATCATAGTCACAGCCCGATAAAGGCTGCATTGGCCGAACGATTAACAAGAACGATTCGTCTATTAATTTCAAGATATTGTACATAAAAATACATCGGCTTTTATTCATGATTTAGATAAAATCATGCAGATATACAACCATCGACCTCATCGATCTCTGTCCAACTCAAGCCCTCGGGATGTTCATTACAGTGAAAATACATTTGATGCTTTTTCTAAAGCAATACTCCAATGGCAATGAGAAGAAAAAGAAGAAGAAATTCAATGTTGGTGATACTGTTCGAAATAATAGAACCACCAATATTTTTGAAACGGGGAAATATTTATGGAGCACTGAACTTTTTAAAGTGTCCAAAATCCTGGACACCGAGCCCACAACGTATCGACTACGAGAAACCAAAGATGATGAGATTCTCGGCGGTTTTTATGAATATGAACTGCAAAAAGTTAGAAACACTAGTGAAATTTATCAAGTTGAAAAGATATTAAAGAGTCGTACTCGTAGGGGCAAGAAACAGTTGCTTGTTCGCTGGCTAGGATACAACTCGGATTTTGATTCTTGGGTCAGTGCTGAAGATATTAACAATGCCCAATGATTTCTATGTGACTTTCATGTCCAATGTTTCTGATCCTCTCTACAATGATCTGAATAAAACAAGTGATTTTTGGACAAAACTCTCCCCCACCATCAAATTCGACGGAAAGTATGAAGTGGCTCTTGTCGACTGTATTCTCAAAAATACCTATGACATCCTGAGAAAGGATCGTAAATATGAAATAAAAATTAGACCCTATGATTGGCCGCCACCACCAGGTGATCAAGAACAAATTCAAAAAATCAATTGGATGGATTATCCATATATTGAATTACCCTACGAGGAACTCACCTGTATGAATGATTTATGTCGTACTATCAATAAAAGAATTTCCGCTCGTAAAAAAGGAGCTTTTCATTTCAACTATTCAAAGGAGGAGGGCAAGATCTACATTAGTTCACCTATTGCCAGCGAAAAGATTATTCTCAATGATAACCTAAAGGATGTTCTTGGCTTTAAGCTCAATATAATCAATGGTAAAAGTGCCGGAAACACTAATTTCATTTTTGCTGACTACCCACCTGCCTTCTCCACAGACACTTGTATATTTCTCTACGCCTCATTTGTGGAAACATCTCGGGTTGGTAATTCAAATGTCCCCCTCCTACGAGTTCTTGAACGAAAAACCAATCAAGAGCATATTCACCAATACAATATAAAGCATCTTCAGTATATTCCCGTAAACACTTCCTATTTGGAACTCTGTCAGTTAACACTAAGAACTGAATTAGGTGATCCCATAGCAATTTCAAAGGGTTTGGCTGTGATTAAATGTCATTTTCGGCCCATCGTTCAACAGCAAGATGTCTAATAGAAAAGTGGTATTCACTTGTCCTGATATTGACTGCTATGTTAATACTCTTGGCCCAAGACAACAGGGCAATGGAATGGACTATTACAAGGGTCGCTCGTCAATGTCTGGCTACGGTCTTGGCAGTTGGTTTGCTAAGCTGTTTCGCTCTTCACTACCACTGGCTAGAAAATATCTTGTACCGGCTGCGACAGATTTTGCATCCTCTACACTATACGATTGGGGCTCTGGCAAGGATTATAAAAAAAGTGCTACGGAAAATCTTAGGTCCAGTGCGCGAACCCTTGGCGGGAAATTAAAACAAAATGGTAAAGGTTTAAAAAGGTCAAGAAACAACGCATCACTCATCAGTCTCTACTCAGGACGGAAACGAAAGACATCATCCCTTTTGTCAAAGAAAAGAAGGAAAAAGCCGACACGTAGTGTAAACAGAAGCCCCAGGAAGAAAATTGTTAGATCAAAACTAGATTTCTTCTCTTAAGATGTCCTACCTGCCGCATAAGGATTCTCAACCTTCAATCACCGCCTCATTGAATCTATTCAATGCTGAAAATGTTGATGTGAGTGTCAAGCGTGGATACTATGAACAATTTTATCCACTACAACCCCTCTCTGATAATATCCACTTTCAAATTTATTCCAATGAAGACTACTTTATGGACATGTCTTCAACATTTATAGATTTACAAATGAAAGTCCGGAAATCCGATAATACAATGCCAGTTCGAGCCGATGGGATATCCTATGAAAATTGTATATTACATAATTTATTTCGTCAAATTAGTGTCTACATCAATGGCACGCTGGTGAGCACAAGCAACAATCTCTCAAACTATGCAAGCTATATGCAATTCATGCTGATGACACCCAAGTCATACAAGGAATTGAGAGGCGCCTCCAATGGATATGAATATATTACTAATACTGATAGTACAGATGCACTTAAAAATGCTACAACTAGTGAATTACATCTAGTTGGAAAAATATATCATGAAATATTTAATATACCCCAATGGCTGCCGCCGAATGTTAAAGTGGATATAAAATTGACGCTTGCACCATCCAATTTCATTTTGAGAAAAGAACTTGCTGCCAATCCCGATGTAAGTCTCTCCCTCACCTCGGCAATGCTTCATGTACGCAAACAACAGGTTATGAGCTCTGTTGCATTGGCAGTGGAAAAGCTAAGAACCATTGGTAACAACATTAAACTTCTTGTTCCCCATACGATCACCAATCAACGTCACATTGCCATGGGGTCACGCACCTTCACTGATTCATCCTTTATCAATGGCGAAATCCCCTCGAAACTTGCATTGGCATTTGTAAAGAGCGCCAGTGCAATAGGATCGTGGACTGAATGCCCACATAAATTCGAGATATTTGGACTTTCATCTCTTGTGTGCAAAGTAAACGGTATCCCACTCTACAATCTATCTTTTGATAAATCCTATAGAACATTGTATGAGTTGACCATGCAAACCCTAGATCATGATTCGCAACTATTTGAAAATGGAATAACCGAAGAAATGTTTGCTAAAACACATGGTATGATTGTACTGGATTTGTCTGGTACACAGGATATGAGTATAGTACGTACGGGGACTGTGCGTTTAGAGTGTACATTTGCCGACCCATTGGCTGAGAGTATTGCACTAATCTCACTAAATCAATATGAAACCTATTGGGAAATCACTCCCGAAGGCAGTGTTCTACTAGACTTGGCGCCATGAACACCAGTCAAATAATCAATGTATTTAATATGGATCCCTACATGTCCCAGTACAAATCCTATTGTCTGCCCTCAGACTATCTTGGAAAAATTCAAAGTGCGAACAATACCTTGATTATTGTTAATAGCAGTCGATCGACTGTGCTGACGGGTCATTGGCTGTGCATCTATCAAACAATGAAAACGATTGAATTTTTTGATCCTCTTGGCCTACCCTATACATTCTACACACCCCACATCAGCAACTATATTGAGAGCAGTGGGAAAACTATTATTCAAAATCGAAAGAGGGTGCAGGATCTAACGACTAAAAGCTGTGGCTTCCATGCACTACTATATTTTGTGTTCCGATGTCGCGGCTATACTTACAAGCAGTTTCTCCACATTTATGGTGACAATCCACGTCTGAACGACTTTCTAGTGGAAAATATCCTCTCAGAGCTATACAGTATTGATTTCAGTGCCCTAAGAGTAAAGTGCTTAAAAAATGTTTGTGAATTTGTTTATTAATATTTGCATATATATACAACAATGTCTTTAAATCTTCACTTTTAGATTTCTGCATCGGTGTATAGGCAACTGTCGTGAACCCCTAATGCTGGTAAATCATTTGGATTCACTGTATATTGATCTTGATTGACTGCAAAGTCAGGGTCACATTTTCTGCAGTACAATGTAACTTCACTCTTGTCATATCTCTTTGTATAGTCAATGATACTATTTGCATTCATATTATGAAATTCACGAGTTTCAATCTGTCTATTTGAAGCAATATCACATACAGTGTTTTCAAGTGGTGAATCACATTCGGTAACTGCCAAATAAAAATCACTTGATTTATAGTCATAGTAGGCAGTGTCGTCACAGCGATGACGTAGAAACCAGATTGTCTTGTTACCCCTACAGTTGAATCGTAGACCAGATTCCTCTTCCCAGAATAATTTAAATCCACGACGATACCAATCTCGTAGAAATAAACTAAAATCACGTTTAGGATTCTTTCCAATCATAGCGGGGTAAGTATTCTCCCACTGATCACATCTATCATAGTGACAATTGGAGCACAGGTGCCCTCTAGGGTGAGAGTCACACACCTCTTCCAGACATGAATTACATCCTTTAATTTGTACTGCATAGCCTCTATGTAATTTGCAAGGATTACATAATTTACATTTTTCACTATAGTCATCAATAATTGTACAATTCTCACATTGAGTCCAACTGCCAAGAGTGTACATGCACAATGGACATATATAGAACATTTTTTTGGTTTCCGATGTCAACTCTCTCACAGCTAAAACGAAACTGTTCGTCTTCGCTCGATAAATTCAAAGTGTAGGAAAGGGGAGAGGAGTAACTCTGTGACGTTACCTCTTTCGAAGGAGGAGCCATCTACATTGAATCCATTGGCAATGATTTCAAAAGTATATCCACAATATGATTCTGCTTTGTTCCAATTAATATATCAATAAATTGAGTATAAGCATTTGAATCACATTTTAAAAGTTTCATACAATAGTCCAATGCGGGAGAATCAGTTTTCATTATATTGTCAAGTGTTCCCTGAGAGAATATCCTGCGTTGAAGAGATAACTCGAGAAAATCATCATCCCAAATCAAATGTTTTTCCATAAACACTAGATTTGATCTAATTCTCTCCTTCTCAAATTTATTCATTTTTCAGTCCTTTCACTCTGACTGCTGACTCTAGACTAACCCAGATTCGTTAGTCCTAACCAGAAAAGAAAGGGAACATTTTCGATTTCGAAACAATTTTATTGAATAATTATAACATCAATAATACTATGCATGTACAATTAGCAATACTGTTTATTGTCTTCGATGTGTTTCACCAATGCACTTAAAGCACATTGAAGTCTATTCACATGTGCTATATCAACTTTAGCGGCGAAACATAATTGATCCTCCATTTTAAATTTGCTCAAGGACATCACATATCTTGCATATACTGCATCCCATTCCAGACAAAGCCGCGATCCTTTCGTGATTTCCACCGCAATGTTTGGCGCTCTTGTATTATTACCATCAACTTCACTATCAACTTCTAATATGGTAAACATTCCACTCATTATTACAAATATATATCCAAATGAGTATAGTCAAAACTGTTCTTCTCACTCCTTTGAATTCTATTCACAGACTAATAAAACTATATCAAAAATCCTTTCCTTATATTCCCTCCGCCGCTAATATGTAAACAAGCCCTCTGATTGGCTGAGAAGGAAACACGTGATCTAACTGTTTCCTGGAAACTCATAACATTTGCCTCGAGCAACAACAACAAATACTATTTCTGGATCATAACATTCTCCCCTAGCGTGCCAAAAACAACAAACTCTTTCCTGGATCATAACATTTGCATCGAGCAACAACAACAAATACTATTTCTGGATCATAACATTCTTCCCAGGCACTTGGCCAAAAACAACAAATACTCTTTCCTAGATCATAACATTCTCCCATAGCGGACACTTGGCCAAAAACACACCTGGAGAAAGAGACCTTGGAGAAAGAGGTCATTGACACAGTCCCCATTAAACTATGTAAAAAAGTTGTGGGTGGCAGCAGGGGTGAGGGACACGATCAATAGGGGCATCTCTACTAATGTTATTAAAACGACCAAGATCAATTAGTCGTCTTAATACAAATCAAATCAGTAGACAGGCTACATTAATAACCAGGGAAAGAATTCATGCCCTATCAGATTCTGGAATGGTGATCCATTGGTGGTTTATATTCTTCAGTCAAGTTTTTGCTACTGTATAGATTACTATGGACCCAGTATTCAAGCAAACCAATATTTTCCACAGTTTTTATTAATTTTGGTTTCCCTGATTCAAGAAATTCAGACCGAGTATGAAGCCAAATGAAAAAAATAATTTGTTGGTCAATTTTAAGGGGCCAGTGCTGGCAATCTATTTGTTGTGTTTGTACTTTGGTGTTCTCTTGATATAGGGAATTTACAGACGTATTTCCCAAAATATTAAGGAAAAACTATTTTTTTTTGGGGGGGGGGGCAATAAGGCTTTCTATTTTTCTTGTGGATTAGAGCCCATGTGGCCCAAGAACTTAAGAATACAAGTTTCAAGCTAATCCGGAAAATAAATTTATGTGGCCTTTTCTTGTCCCATTTTTGTGTGTGTGTGGGAGGGGGGGGGGGGTTACGCCTCCAAACTAATATGTTTCATTATATTCCTCTAAACGCCGGGGGCTAACGGCTTCAAACTTCAAACAAATCCGGGAAAACATGGTTTTCGGCCCGTTTTCTGGCTACATAACACCCTCCCTATAAAAAAAAACACTTTTAGTCTCCTTAGCCCAGGCAACAATACTTCGAACTTTTAATCCACCAGGAGAAAAGTGTCTTCCTTTTTTCGAGGGAACCAATACTTCTTTCCCCTTTCTTCTTGTGCATTAAAATCCTCTTGACCCAGAGACTTAAGAGTACGACTTTTGAATCAATCAGAAAAGGTTTCGACCCTTTTTGGGTCCTTTTTAGGATGGGCCGTGTCCCCCCCCCCCAAAAAAAAAAAAAATAAATAATTTTTTCATCAGGTTTCCCTTGGCCAACGAGCTAGTAGTTTTAAGTTCCAAGCCGTTCAGAAAAAAATTTTGTTAGCCTATTCTTAATTTCCTATTTCCCTTCCTGGTCAATCTTCAATCTCTTTTGATCCTTAGTGGCCTTAGAAAGGCCACTAGAATTGTAAATTTCCAATCGGGTGGACCTGTTAGGGAAGTTCTTACAGCCACGCATTTTTTTTTTTTTTTTTTTTCACATTCACAATGACTTTCCGCGTTTTATTTGTTGGTTTGTTCTTCGGCACTCGCACTGATTATATTTTTTCGTTTCGCGCTGAAGAAGAGAGGTGTTTGTCCCCTCGAAATATTCGCTTTGTAGTGTTTTTTCAGAAGTTCTCTAAAGTGTTATCTGATTAAATTCAGATAGAAAAGAGCGGTATGGACAAAATCTTTGCGGTAAACACTCGATGCACTGATTTCCGTTATACTATACAATCTAAAAATATAACTGTAAGGTGGGGCTAGAGGAACTTAGCGTGCAGTATTTCGCTTGCATTCTCTAGATTCTATAGCCACTATTATGGCTTGTCACATTTACCTGCATTATATAAACGTGGTTTTTAATAAAAAGATAAGAGGTGATAGGAGAAGGGTACACAGGAAAATGTATCCTCAAGACACACCCTCGACTCTCAACGGCCCTAGTCTGGCAATATTTCTAGTTAATAAGGTTATAATCCAGGAGCCAAGACACTACAAATTAAGATATAGAGATGAAAAAGATAAAATGATACAAATTGAAAATAAGAGGTCAGGAAAAAGAATGGCAATGGGCCCCGGCCGTCATCAACAATTTCCACTAATTTCATTACAGAATAAGAAGGCATGGATGTATTATAGTTTTTTTTTTTTTTTGGCTTGCTATGAAGAATACACTATCAGTTGGTATCCACCAAAATTGTCTAGACTTGCTCTGAAGGCATTGTGATGTCATGCTTTTGGTGTCTCATCTCTATTTTTTTTTTTTTTCCTTTTTGATTTAAAATTTGAGCATTTTACACTACGGATTAGAAAACTTCTCCTCCCTTGTAGCATGGCCTGTTGCAATCCTCTACCGATCCATCAACATGTCCTTTGAAATCCTTGAAAAAATTTATTGAAATCAATTTTTTATAATTTTCCGATTCTATATATCTAAAATGTTAATCATCTTTCCTTTCCGCTTTTAGACATGGCCCATTTCAATCCTCCTCCTATCCACCATCATCCAATTGCCACAACAACTTCAACATTGCTCTATCGCCAACAACCTTTCTCTACAGACCCCCATGCTTTTGATCTTCTCCTGTTAGAGCTATTTGCCAAGTTTAAACCCAATCAGTCCATGCGCTTAGGAATTTTAAGCAGACAGACAACAGAGTATGCTGTATAATATAACTAAATTGTCAATTTTTCAAAAATATTGATTCAAAATCACCTCCGCCTGAGACCTCGGTCCGATCCAATCCTTTTCATATCCATCAACACCCAATTACCGGCACATCGATGGACTTTAATGCCACTCTTCCACCAATTACCCTCAGACCTTACACATAAACTTTACCCAAACGGAACAACAGATCGATTACTAGAACCAAGATATCAACCTTAAGGAGCAAAGCGAGCTGAGGGAGGCAAAGAAAAAGCCCACGAATAAGACTATTTGGATCAGAATATTTTATCCAGTGAGATGACCAGCCAGCGAAATGCTAAATCCCACCTGGTTGGCTCTTCTGTCTGAAATTATAGCCAGTATAAAAGAATTAAGGTTTTTGAATCGAAAGATTTTTTCAAGTATTGCCTTTGTGTCTCTGTGTTCAAAAATTTCCCTTGAATATAAATGACTTGAACATAAACAAAGATATATACGCTACTGAAGCTAGGAGCTTTATTTCAAGAGCTGTAAAATAATTTTATCAAAATTAGATATAAGCTTTTTTGGTAAACTTATTATATCACCCTCGTTTTAGGAAGAAAACAGACCTTCAGATATTTTTATTTAAATATTTTTTTCTATTGTTTACTAGGCTAACTAATATGAGCACTAAATCTCCAACTACAAAGTTGTTTCACTGTTTGGATGATATATTACCGCCAATTTTCTTTCTACAGCAATGTGCTAGACATCTATAAAATGAGAAAAGAGGTAGAAAAGGAAGAGACAAAGTAAAAAAATAAAGTAAGAAAAGACAAATCAACTTACACCAAAGAAAGGGAAACGACACTCATAACATAAGAAAGATGGTAAAAGCACACAAATTAGGTAAAAGCAGATAAAAGAAAGACGGTAACCCTGATGCAAAGGTGATAACGCAAGAAAAAATGTAGAACAAATATACAAAAAATTGCTCTATATTTGAGTTTTTTTCTTGTGGCATCCTTAACCAATGCGGTATTAGAACTTATCTATGGAAAAAAAATCTACCAAAGACAATCTTCACTGATTTTTTTTTAGATTAGGTAGATTTATTCATATAAAGTAAACAAACGATAATAAACAAAAAAGACAATAAAGGCACATACACATACATCAACATGTACAAAATAATCTCCCCAGTCTCTAAGGTCAGGAATGAAAGGAAAAACAAAACTGAAAAAAAAACGAGAGACACACACACTCATGCCAAAAAGGAAAATGACAAGCAGTCCCCCTCCACTCACTGCCCGACGAAAATCAAGGGGGAGCAAAGTATCATGCATAATTAACAATGTAACACACAATTCCAACTTGGCCCAGAGACATCAACCGGGAACTAAAAAAAGAAAATGAAAAAAAAATACTCCACTTGCAGACCAGAAAAAACAGACAACACTTTTCACAGACAACACGCTGGTTCAAAAAATAAAGTTCACCTAACCGTTCAACTTACCAGTCTACTAGATAAAATGGGTCTTTGGTTTCACTATTTTCAGAGCCTTCCATTTAGAGCTCAAGACAAATACGGCAAGCAATGGCTATCTTCTCCCTATAAAAAAAAAAAAAAAAAAAAAAAAAAAAAAAAAAAAAAAAAAAAAAAAAAAAAAAAAAAAAAAAAAAAAAAAAAAAAAAAAAAAACAATAGTAGCCTAGTGACGAATATAATATAAATGACCTCAGAAATCAACGGGTCTAAATTGGTACGTATGCATTTTAGACAACCGTTTCTCCATTTTTCTAGGGAGATGTCTGCCAATATTTAGCACCACCCCTTCATGGACTTAGGTATGTTAATTAGGCTTCAACTAGCAAGTTACATACACCCAAATCCTCCCAAAGAATTTTTAATTTTTTCTATTTTCTATAAAATTTTAAGTTGCTAATTTAATTGCTTTAACGAGCATCTTTGTTTCCGCGGTTTGAGGGACCTCGGGCGCAGAATTCTCTATGACAGGGTATAAGACTAGCAGAAAATGATAATCAGTTCAAGAGTAGGTTGAAACGTCACTTTCTGGGAAGCTAATAATGCTTAAGTTTTTTTTTGTATATAAGTGAATATTTTGAATATGCAATTGATTGTAATGTTGGAAAAAAACTGTCATAAACTACCCAATGGTTTCCCTTATAGTTGTTGAAAGACGTTATTAACATTATCGACCTGTGCTCGACTAGTAAACTGTACTCGACCAATTATGACTACTCTGTCTTATTCTTATCTGGTTAGTTCACGATTTTTCTCAATGATGATATCCGAGTGCTGCATGCAGCACATTTTTTGTTGTTGCACATTTAATGTACAACAGTGCTGATATATCCGAGTGCTGCATGCAGGATATTTTTGGGATTCAAGATTCCAGCTGCATTTGCTGCCGTACCATGAGAACATAAAAACTGGACATTATTTAATGTTGCAAGTGTAACAACAAAGCGAGCCTTGCTATGCTGAGGAATGTCGAGTCTACTATTTTGAAGTTGGAACATTTTTGTGGTGCTTTTCCTCGTTTTTCAGCGAATTGATTGCAACGTTTTCTATTTTAGTTTCTTTTTTGTATCGCCAGAGGGCGATAGCCTCTGGAAAAAATAAAGCAGGAAAAAAGGAGACATCGGAGCTACCCAAGCAAAAGCGTGATTTTCGTTGTTGTTCAAGGTGGAGGATTTTCTTAATTCCACTTTTACTTATATAATATAATGGGTTCTCAATGAGTTACTATTATCATGTGTAACATACGGTAACATTTTTATTTTTAACATGAGACGTTGAAAATTATGACAGAACTTCAGGGAAAAACTTCTTTGCTGTTGCTACATAATTTAGTTCAAACACCTGCGATTGAGGATTACTAAAAACAATGCGAGTTTTAGGAGTACCCGACCCACTTCATTTAGATGCCTTTTTCCTCCAAAATTCAAACCAATGACGGAATCAGAGAGTTATTAAGCAAACTGTTATGTGTTTTTTTTTTAACGTATTTTGCAGTCTATAGCATTTTATTCTTATTTGGGCCAAACTTTATGTTTTGAAGCACAGAATAACACTTTGCTGTGGCGTGTCTTTTGTCTTACTTAAGAAGAGCATTACTTATTTTAATTTCTGTTCAAATCAGACCTCTCTCAGTATCCTAAATTCAATGACCACTGGATCAGGGCGATAGCCTCTGGAAAAAATAAAGCAGGAAAAAAGGAGACATCGGAGCTACCCAAGCAAAAGCGTGATTTTCGTTGTTGTTCAAGGTGGAGGATTTTAAACTTCTAGTCAGAGGTTTGGACAATGGGAATTTCAATGGCGAATTTTTATTGAGCGTTTAGGCTAGAAGAAATGACATGATGCTGAATTCTGAGGGAATTTTTAAGTTACTCGTGATTAAGTTATCAGAATTCGGTGAACCAAATATTGTAGCTTAAAGCAGGGACGCACATAAGGCAGAGGAACTCTCCCCAAGTTTCAAGGTGTTGACGCGCAGCGCCGACATCTTGATTTTGCTAGAATTCACCATCATGTCATTTCTTAAACAATAACTAATATACCCATAGACATAACACACTAAAGCACTCTCAGTAATGTATTACTATTTTTTATTGAACTATTATCAGGAATCATAAACAAAGTCATTGCAGTTAGATACAAATGTTTCACATAGGCTCATACTACTAGGAAATTTCTGACGAAATTTTTAAGTTGCTTGTGATTAAGTTATCAGAATTCGGTGAGCCCAATTTTGTAGCTGAAGGCAGGAACGCAGCTAAGGGAAGGGGGACTCCCCCCAAGTTCCAAGGTGTCCCAGAGCGCCGACACCCTGGCAGTTTCATTCATTTACCTTAGAAATTTAGCTTATATGTCCGTATTTGTTGGCACACTGGACGATTTTGTCAGCATATACTTTATATCCACCCTCCAAACTCAACACCCTAGCTGCACCCCTGGGTGAAAGTTAAAGTTTCCTCAGTGGTTCTGTTCTGTTACTTCAACAGTATTTAAGGATGTTTTGAAAAGTTTATTTATCTGGATTATAGTTTAAGAATATTAGGCTGTTATAATTTTAGCACTCTGGAGCACGACTCTTGGTGTTTAGGTTAAAATTGGTTTTCAAAATAATATTTTACTATTGCAACTAATTTAGATAAAGGTTATCATTCCTGAATCATCTAGAAATGGCGGCTTTTTCTCACTTCCCAGTTTCTGTCAAAACACGTTTTTTAGTTTTTGGTTACTACAGGCTGTTGTTTGACCTTTACTAGGTTGCAGTTGCCACTGGAACTATGATCTATCATGACAAGTGTTAGAATGTTACCAGGGGTTCTAATTCCAACAAAGGTGACTGGAACTTCTGGTAATTAATTGATAATATGTTTTCTACCATATCAAGAATGCATAGTTCTGTTGTTGCATCATATATTATTGATCATTTTCTGGTTCGTGTCATGTTTATTATTAGTGTTCTGTTGCAGTAACCTGTCCAATTAAGCACAAACAATTTAATATGAAATAAAGTATTTATAACGCAAAATACAAATACGAATTGCTAAGTTTCGAAATACCACTTTTTACTAAGATAAGAGAAAACACCCTTAGTTGAGGCTTTGAAAGGAAATTGACTAATAACCGCTTTCCTGGGTAAGTACGTCAATTGGCCAGATTTGATGTGGTTGATTTTTAGCATAAAATGTACAATTTTTGGGATGGATGTGGGACTAATCTATTTTTCGGGCTGACCTATGTCCGTTTATTTTTTGGGAATACCTTGGAAGATAGTGAGCGTTTAAGCATCTTATTGTATTGTATATCATCATAATATTATTATAATTGTTGCTACTCTGGGACAACAAGTCCCCGTGACTTATATATAGCCACAACTTGTATAGTGTATTGCATCAATAAAAGTATTATATTATAACCAAACTCTCCACAATGTTATTTAAGCTTCTCGTTAACTCCCAATAGATACGCTAAAGATAATTAGTAGGGCCAACCTAACGACACGTTACCCGAGTTTTAACCACCTTAGGACTGTAATTATACCCCCTACAAAGGGCAGAATAACGCCCAACATAAGCCTACTTTACTACACTGTGACGTAAGCCCAATCAACTCTTGTGTCCATCCAATTAAGCCTTTTCTTCGAATTAATCAAAAAAAACTTTTTCCACAAAAAAGATTTTTCAAAGCAAAGCAAAAAACTCCATTAAGCCAAAAATGAGCAAAAACAAAATTAAATAATCTACCAAGCGTGAAACTACCACAAACCAGCATCAATAAATAAATGAAACCCAAAACAAACAGAAATTAAAATTAATAACCGAGCCAAACTCAAAACAAGCAGAAATTAACATGAGTAGGGCTCAAAACCCCTATGGCTTCCCAAGGGCAAAACATAATTTGCACTTTACTAAAAAAAAATATAAATGTTTTTGCTTTTATAACTTTAATAAAACAAATAATATTAACATTTTGATTAATAAATATCAGTATATGTATATTAAACTGACAATGCACATTCATTTGTATTTTTTCAGTAAAGTACAAATTATGCTCTGCCCTTGGGAAGGTATAGGGGGTTTTGAGCCCTACTCATGATAATTTCTGCTTGTTTTGAAAATGACTTGGTTATTTATTGTAATTTCTGTTCGTTTTGGGTTTCATTCATTTATTGATGCTGATTTGTGGTAGTTTCACGCTTGGTAGATTATTTGGTTTGATTTTTGCTCATTTTTAGTTTAATGGAGTTCTTTACTTTTCTTTGAAAAACCTATTTAGTGAAAAAAGTTTTTTTAATTAATTTCTGTTTGTTTTATATTGACATAGTCTTTTCAGGAAAAAAGAAAATAATACTTTAAATCTTTTCGTTTTTTTTACCACTTTATAGTTTGGCCTGCTATTTGTAAAAACATGCACCCTTTTAAAAATCTGGACACAAATAGCAGTATTTAATTTAGTTTCATACCTCCTCTAGTTGACCTGAAATGGAAGGCTTGATACCATTTGCAAAAAAATCTGTTTACTTTCTTTGATAGCTTGGATACACTTACGCTATTTTGATTTGGCTAAATTTTAAGAGCAGAGGTAGCCCCAAAAGTTTAAACATAATACCCTCAGTCATACTTGGGATACTGCTGAGATGGCTTATTGGGAATTATCATTAACACAGTGCATTTTGATTTAATCTTAAGGCAACATTTAGTTTTTAAACATAATGGGCAAATGTGAGGGTGGGAGGGGGATTAGTTGCCCTCCAATCACTTTCAACTATTAAAAAGGACATCAGCCTTTTCTACTTGTTGCCCTAACAAGTTACCCCTCCCCCTGATGGTACTATATAAAGCCTAGTCCTTAATCATGTATTTATATGTTGTTGTTTTTTATCATCTTGAAATGCATCAGATATTCGTTGTTAATGAATAAGGAAGCAGTGAACTCCCTAAGTGAAGAAGCAGTCTCAGCCCCTAGTGTAGAAGCCTTCAAGGGAGCTTTGGACTAAGATTGGTCTTCCAAGCCATGGCTTTGGGAATGTTATATAGCCAAAGCATTGGATCAACATCTTCACTAATCAGCACCTACAGGTAGATGCCTCATTTGCTGGACAATGCAATTAAAGGTAAGATAATGTGTAATTCTTGACCCATGAAAACCACTCTGAACAACTAGGTGATTCTAACTGAATTATTGGAAATAGGTGCCACTTTAGGATCAATTTAAGGGTTTTGAGGTACTTATGTACTAAGCCTCTTCCCTATGTGATATAGCATGTGTGTTCCAAACAGTAGGGGAGAGGGGTCCATACTGAGCAGGATTTTGGAAAAGTGGATTTTCTTGCTACCTGTTGAGTGTTTTGTTAATTATCTTGCATCATAACGTAGAACATAACAAGCAGTTTTTTTTTATAATTTTTGCAGATTTTAATACTGGCTCTATCTAGGGAAAAATCTCAGTGGATCACTATGTACCACCTGGTTCAGTATGGACCAGGGGTGGTGCATAGTGAACCATCCTATGGTACATACTGGGCTGCTTGAAAACCTTCACATAAAAAATCATTTGCTTATTGTGTTAAAACAGTACAAAGGTAAACAAAACTTCAAAACAGATGACAGTCATTCATTTATAATGTTAAAGCACTAGAAAAGTAAGAAAAATAAAATGGTATGCTATAAAAAAAAAGTGTTTGGCAAGAAATGGAAACTACAGAAGTTTACCAATCCTCAAAATTAAAGAAAGAAGATGCCCTTCAAGCTGTCCCTTTTGCTGGGATTGGGTTTGAAATCTTCTTCAGAATAACTTCATGGGGATATACAATGCCATCTTCTGTTTTGGGCCACTTCCACCTATTCACTCTCACCATGCTCAGCACACTAACTTGGGCAGAGTCTTTGTTCTTTACCTGAACCACTCCGGGGAAGTATTTGCCTTCATAAAAATTTTTCACAAAATCACCAACTATAATTGTGTCAAACAGTCTGTCGACTGGACATAGCTTGTCTTCTTCCTCCTGTCCAATGTGAAGGGATGAATCATCACTGTCATCATGGAGTGAAGGGCTTCCATCACTGTCTTCATCAAACTGTGAAACCTGCTTTGCTGCTTTCTTTTCCACTCTTCTTGGCTTTGGCTTTTAAGCTTTTCCCTTTCTGCTGGCTTGTGCTACTTCACTGCTTTGATTTATTGTTTTACAGGCGTATCAGTCAAGATTTTGCATGAGCCTTGCTTCCTACCTTGGAGAGACTGCTTCCAAGGAGCAGCTTTAGCAAAAGGCCTCACCCATTCTGGACTGAAGGAGATGGAAGATGAGGGTATGTGCATCTGTCTTAGATTGTTGGTCATGCTTGCTCTTTGAAGTTGACGTCTGGTACTGGCACCTGTGCTGTTAGCCTCTGGGCAAGAGTCCACAGCTTCCATGTCATGATTTGTGGTACTGCTTGATCTGTTCTCCTCACTTTTGGGTCTGTCTGTGACATATGAGCACAGAAAATCTTGTTATGTAAATACCCCTGGGTTGTAAGGCCAAATGACTGATCTAGCAAACCCACTCTGGATGTTGGAAGGGGTAAATGTGAGTGGAAAGGCTGAACCAACTAGTCCAGCAATATTGTAGATCAAGACGGTTTTTCCCAGATTGCTCAACATCCAATCATCCATTGCCCTGTTATACTGGGCCTTGAATGAGAAATAGACACTGATATCAAGGGGTTGTAGCCTGTGGCTGCAGTGTGAGGGAATAGTCAGTAGAACTATGCCATTTTTTTTGGCAAATTCCACTGCATTTACTAAGATAAGGGATCCGTGATTGTCTAGTATGAGCAGCTTTTTCTGCTCAATTGAAGCATGTGAATGTTTGGCGAAATGTTGCAAGTAGTCACAAAACAGTTCTTGGGATAACCATCCAGATGGGTTTGCTCCTCCTGCCAATCCAGCAGGGCTTTCATTCAGTATATGTGGCTGAAATTTCTTTCTGGGAAAGATCAAGTACAGAGGCAAGAAATGTCCAGTTGCAGCAACTGTTCTGATCTCTGTCACTAGAGTTCCTCTTTCTGCTGAAGTGACTTTACCTACTATTTTGCTTCCTATCTTGGCAAGGACTTTTGGGGCTTGTGAACTGTCATCACACCTGTTTGATCTATGTTGCAAATATCAGCTGCATCAAAGCAGTTTTTTTCAAGCACACAGCACAGGTTGTTGAAAAATGCATCACATTGTGAGGATTGAAGCTGGTTGCTTGACTGAGGCTGGTTGCTTCTGGTTTCCACAGTAATAAAGTAGGATTCTGAGATTTGAAACCACACATCCATTCTTTACCAGCTTTTTTGTGGTCAACCCATGCCTGAAACACTTTTTTTTTTATTTGCAGATGCAAACTGATATGCCAGTTTCCTGGCCTCTATTTCAGTAAGCCCATAACACATGTTCAAAGCAGTGATTAAGTAAGTGACCAAAGCCGCTTCTTCATCAGGAGAAAACACAGAGACAAATCCATACTTTCTGGCAAGACTGGCTGAGACCTTCTGGTCATCACTGAAATTATTGTATTCATTGTACTGTTGCTGGAGCATTGCTCTGGGAATGCTAAACATATTTCCAGCCTTTTGGACATTGAGACCTACACAGACCTTATTCAAAGCTAGTCTGGTATTATCTTTTGATTTCAGCCTGCTGTTCTGCTGCATCCTGTCTGTACTGTTCTATCTGGCCCCTTGGGACTCTTGGCATTTTGACACTTCTTTCTGGTTGTAGATCAGTTCCCAGAACAAAAGTACTTTGATTAACAAATCAGTTTCTAGAAGAAACTTGAGCAAAAAATTATATGGTACATAGTGAGCCACTTACCTAGTATGTACTGCTTCTGAGTGGCTTAGTATGTACCACAGACCATTTTTTCTTTAAAAGTGAAACTGCCTGAAGCTGGTTGTAAGAATAGGTAAAAGATGGCACTGCTTATACTCTCTGATGACAAGAATTCAAAAACAAGGTAAAAAACAACCTTCTAGGATAAAACATAGCAGAGAAAGATGAAAAAGTGCATACAAAAAATATTTTTCCTAGGGTATCACAAAAAGCTTAAAGAGAGCTGGTGAAAATCAAAGATAGAAACATACCTTCAAAAGTGGACAAAAAGTCAGCCATCTTGTAAACTATGTCACATTGCTTGGGGGTCTTATTTCAACTCAGTAGATGGTGGTTAAGCTTAGTGGCTCACTAAGTACCTATGCTCAGTGTGTAGCACTTAACTCTACATAAGTACAAGTTTTAAATTGGATTATAATGTGAAATGATTATTATGATCATCTCTGAACTTCAAGTTTTGAGATTTTTTTTTTAGGTTAGAGCTTCCTTTGAATGTGCCCATTTTCTTAAGATGTACTGTTCATCTGCCCCTAAAAATAGGGAAGGAGGATCTACAGGCTAGGTGCCAAAAACTACCTTCCTAGGGAATATTTAAGCTCTAATTTTATATCCTGAAGTTTTGGTAAATTTCCAGTGGGCCACATAATTTAGCTAAGATGAAAATGAAAATGTCATTTGGTGCCTTTTGTTTATGCTCTTTCATAATTCAAGAATTGCTTCAGGGGCTAGTTGCATCTTCAGCCCTTAAAGGGGCCTCAAAGGTATTTCATTTTTGTAACCACACAAAGAAGTTATCAACACTAAGTAAGTTATTGAAAAGTAGTTAAAAAACATATCACTAGTTTATAAATAAGTTGTTCAAGAGTAAAATATTCCAAAAATACTTATTTATAACAGTTCAAATCTCATTTATTAGGCAACTCAAATTAAAAAAATGTTCTAACTGTTCCAAGTTTTTTGAATGCTGTTGACAAAAATAGCACTGAATTTTGTGATTCAAAATGTTGCCATCAACAATTCATGGTATATTCCAATTCAGGGCATATAATAGCACATTAGGGGGGTGGTGTGGGTAAAATTTCATGTTAAATTTGCAGTTGGCCATAAATAATTTAGCTAGGATGAAAGTGAAAACATCATTTGATGTTTTTTATGCTCTTTCATTATTCATATAAAATACCTTCAGGGTTGCTTTAAGGGCTCAAGATGCAACTAGCCCCAGAAGCAATTCTTGAATTATGAAAGAGCATAAAAAGGCATCAAATGACATTTTCACTTTCATCTTAGCTAAATTATGTGGCCCACTGCAAATTTACAAAAGTTTCATAGGTAAAATTCTTGTTTAGCTACTTTTTGCAATCTTGGAAAGGGGTTAGGTTAGGAAAACGAAACTTTTAGGGATGGGTCTACAGACTAAAGTATGTTCTGGGAAGGGTTTTGAAGTACCTACCACCACTGCTTTTCCTTATAGGCCTACAGGGCCATGGCCTTTGATGATCTTTAAAAGTCTTTGTTTTATAAAATTGAAACCTTGCAAAATAAATCTTTTGCTTAAATGAAGCACAAAAAAGCTGTTTTCAGCTTCATAACTTGGTCAATATATACAAAATCATATTATTGAGTTAGGACTAAAGTGAATACACTATTCGATGCCTTTTTTTATGCTGATTACAAATATAATAATCATTCCTATCGGAAATTCAAATTTAAGCCATTTTTGAGCTCTTGAAAATGACAAAAAATAGGGTGTAAAATGTGTAAAATGTTTTTTATGCTGATTACGAGTATAATAATCATTCCTATCGGAAATTCAAATTTAAGCCATTTTTGAGCTCTTGAAAATGACAAAAAATAGGGTGTAAAAAGGCTAATATAGCGTGGAAAAAGGCTTAAAACCTTTGTTTTAAACTTACTGTTTCATAATAAATCCTTATTTTAATCCATAAGCACTGACTTTCCATGAGTAACAAGTATATAAGTTCCAAAAATTCATTTTCCAAATATTATGTTTTTTTTTCTTCCTTAACGCCGAATGTTCAAGAATGCGTTTTTGACGAAACTTCGAAAATATTAAACCTAACCAAACCTAACCAAACCTAACCTAACCTAACCTAACCTAATCCTTTAATATTTTCGACGGTTTGTCAAAAACGCATTCTTGAACATTCAGCATTAAGGAAGAAAAAAATACATAATATTTGCAAAATGAATTCTTGGAACATATATACTTGTGATTATCCAACTTACTCATGGAAAGTCAGTGCTTATGGATTAAAATAAGTATTTATTATGAAACAGTAAGTTTAAAACAAAGGTTTTAAGCCTTTTTCCACGCTATATTAGCCTTTTTACACCCTATTTTTTGTCATTTTCAAGAGCTCAAAAATGGCTTAAATTTGAATTTCCGATAGGAATGATTATTATATTCGTAATCAGCATAAAAAAAGGCATCGAATGGTGTATTCACTTTAGTCCTAACTCAATAATATGATTTCGTATATATTGACCCATAACTTTCCTCAATCCCAATATATGAGGTTTTAAAAATATATTTCCTAAATTTTGAAAAGTCATTGGCTTGAAATTCTACTCAAATAACAGGAATTGCATTTTCATAACTAAAACCAGATAAAAAGAAACTGATTACTGAAAATTAAGGTAAAATGTTGTTTTGTCAAAGTTTCAATATGTTATCAACCTTTGAAGTAGGCAAATTTCTTACGGACAGCATTTACAATGTTCAAAAATATTGCGTATTAAGTCAGTATTGCCGCATAAAATTTGTGACCTCAACGCTTCGTTGTAGCTATTTTTTTGCCAAGAGACATTGAAAAATTCTTGAAATCAAAATATGAAGCACGAAGATGTTACTAATTTTCAATAGATAATTTAATAAAACAAAAATATCCATATAGCTTCGTTGAAGTCGATTCTTCAAATGTATGTTGTAATCAGACAAACAATGGAAAGGGAAAGACAGGATCATTCAAAGGCAAGGGTAGCCGCCAAGTCGAACTGCCGCAAGCACTTTCGCAGTGGGGGAGTGAAGCAAGGGTAGATTTTATTGAGAGATCACCAAAGGGTATTGACCATGTTTCTGTTTACTGGCTCAGACGTTAATTTTTTTGAGGGAGGGGGCTGATTTTCGTGTAGCACCTTACTTGAAATAATTCTTTTGTAAGACTGCAGAAATTTACCTATCGCCTATTTTAGGAGTCTTGTTCTATTTATCGATTCATAGAATTTATAAGTCATGTCCCATCTTACTCACTTCAATAATGCAGTTTGGAAAAAATCACTAGCTAACAGAATAAAAAAAAAATCAGGCTCTCCCATGTGTACAGAAAAAAAAAGTTGCTTTAATCATTATAGCTCATCAAGGCCAACTACCCTCTTACAAGGTCCCGACCAAATGGTGATTTATCGGTGGCACGCAACCACTGAAGGACGTCCCGACTGGGAGAAAATTTTCGTTAACGCACCGGCATACCATCTGTACCATCAGCGCAGCGGAACGCCATCGGTCTGTCTGTATTTAGCAATATATTTTTGCATTTATTTATTTATTTTGCTGCTCTACATAAGTTAACATGCTAATGTTAACTTATTTGTTAACTTGTGTTATTTAATGTTAACTTATGTTAACTTATGAATTTATAAGTCATGTCCCATCTTACTCACTTCAATAATGCAGTTTGGAAAAAATCACTAGCTAACAGAATAAAAAAAAAAATCAGGCTCTCCCATCTGTACAGAAAAAAAAAGTTGCTTTACTCATTATAGCTCATCAAGGCCAACTACCCTCTTACAAGGTCCCGACCCAATGGTGATTTATCAGGGGCACGCAACCACTGAAGGACGTCCCGACTGGGAGAAAATTTTCGTTAACGCACCGGCATACCATCTGTACCATCAGCGCAGCGGAATGCCATCGGTCTGTCTGTATTTAGCAATATATTTTTGCATTTATTTATTTATTTTGCTGCTCTACATTAGTTAACATGCTAATTTAAACTTCCTATATATTAAGACAGGAAATCTGATTAGTTGAACTGCATACATATCCTTGTGCAATTTGCGGTTATTAATACGTTGTATTCCCATCTTGGCTTCATACCTAAATTCATCGTGATGATAAAAGATAAACAATTCTGACTGCATTCCTTTCCTCGTTCTGAATTTACCCGTGACGCACTCCTAACCATACCCGTCTTGGCATAGTTGACAAGATCCCAGATACCTATAAGCTACATGTTATTAACCTGTTTGAATATCTAGTTCCAAAATACAGCGTGTTTAGTTGCATTCGGAAACCTTCCATCGGACTGAGTATATCGATGCTACTGAAAACACCTTTATACTTCCCAATAACCAATACTATATGTAAACATTGGGCAAAGTTCATAACTTGCAGCCCTTCCCCTGGGGACTGTGGGGGATTAAGTCATTCTCAAGGACATAGTTATTATATTTCTTGACCATGTTGAACAAAATGGCTTTCTCAAAATTTCGATCAGGTGACTTTGGGAAAATGTGAGCGTGGGAGGGGGCCAAGTTGCCCTCCATTTTTTTGTCACTTAAAAAGGGTGCTAGTACTCTTAATTTCTGTTTGAATGAGCCCTCCTGTGATATTCTAGGACCATTGGGTTGATACAATCATCCTTGGGGTAAAAAAAAACAAATAAACACGCATCTGTGATCTTTCTTCTGGCTATAAATACAAAATTTCACATTTTTGCAGATAGGAGTTTGAAACCTCTACAGTTGGGTTCTCTGATACGCTGAATCTGATGGTGTGATTTTCATTCCGGTTCTATTACTTTAGGTTGTGTTTCCCCTTTTTTCGTATATAAGGCAAATTTTCTCAGGCGTATAACTTTTGATTGGTAAGACTAAACTTGATGAAATTTATGTACTTGAAATCAGCATATAAATCTGATTCTCTTGATGCATCCATTGGTATCAAAGTTCCGTGTTTTAAAGTTTTGGTTACTATTGAGCCGAGTCGCTCCTTACTTACAGTTCGTTACCACGAACTGTTTGACAAGCATTTTGAATTATTCAGATAAACTTTATTTTGGGAAAAAAAAATTAAATTCAAGACTTTTAAACGCCGTAAGACGTATATATTATGAACCAGAGAAAAAAGGACTTTCAAATAAGCTACTAGTTAAGCAGATATTGTGTAGTCCCTAAAAATAGCATCTGATCCCTGAAAATCGCCTCTGCTCTGAGCTAATTGAGTTTGTGCTCCGAATTTTGTCGAGTGACAGCTCATTTGAAATGTTTCATCTGTCTGATGATAGTACTCCAAGTTTGGAGATAAATATGAACCTTGTTCTAATTCTTTGACCTTAAAGATGTTCATGACCAGGGCCCTAAAAAACTGTTTTGTTAAATGAGAAAGTCCCAAAGTCCGGTGACAATGGGGCACATGTTTAGGGCCCCTAAAAAAAAGTATATGAACCCTGAAAATCGCCTCTGCTCTGAGCTAATTGAGTTTGTGCTCCGAATTTTGTCGAGTGACAGCTCATTTGAAATGTTTCATCTGTCTGATGATAGGACTCCAAGTTTTGAGATGAATAGGAACCTTGTTCTAGTTCTTTGGCCTTAAAGATGGAATTTTATGACTAGGGCACTAAAAAAACTGGTTTTGTTAAATAGGAAAGTCACAAAGTCCTGTAACAATGGGGCATGTATTGCATTTTATGATCAATCCTAGGGATACTGTTTTTCACTTAATAAAAACACTGTATATGGCATAATAAGCCAAAGCAAGGCCAACCCACGCCTGTAATTAAAAATGTATATTTGTAATTATTTGTAAACGTGACTGCTAGACCTTTGAGACTTTTAAGTACGGTAAGACATATATATTACGAATCAGGGAAAAAAGGGCTTTCTTATGAGCTACTAGTAAAGCATATATGGTTTAGTCCCTAAAAAAAGTATATGACCCCTCAAAATCACCTCCGCCATGAGCTAATTGAGTTTGTGCTCCGAATCGTGTTGAGTGGCAGCTCATTTAAAATTTTTCATCTGTCTGATGATATCATTCCACGTTTTGAGATGAATAGGAGCCCTGTTTTAATTAACTGGCCTTAAAGATGGAATTTTATGACCAGGGCACTAAAAAAACTGGTTTTGTTAAATAAAAAAGTCGCAAAGTCCTCTAACAATGGGTCAAATATTGCACTTTAATAAATCCTAGGAGTATTATTTTTCACTTAACTATAATACTGTATATGGCATAATAAGCCTAACCAAGGCGAACGCCCGTCTTTGATTTAAAATATATATTTTAATTACTTTTAAACGCGACTTATAGAATTTCAAGACTCGTAAATGCGGTAAGACTTATTTTTTATGAATAAGAGGAAAAAGGGCTTTCAAATGAGCTACTAGTCAAGGAGATATGGTTTAGTCCCTAAATAAGTATGCGACCCCTGAAAATCGCCTCTGCTCTGAGCTAATGGAGTTTGTGCTCCAAATTTTGTCGAGTGACAGCTCATTTGAAATATTTAATCTGTCTGATGATAGCACTCCACGTTTTGAGATGATATAGGAACCTTGTTCTAATTCTTTGGCCTTAAAGATGGGATTCTATGACCAGGGCATTAAAAAAATGGTTTTGTTCAATAAGAAAGTCACAAAGTCCAGTAACAATGGGGCTTATATTGCATTTTATGAGACATTCTAGGGATATTGCTTTTCACTTAATAAAACACTGTTTATGGCATAATAAGCCAAAGCAAGGCCAATGCCCGCCTGTAATTAGAAATATATATTTGTAATTACTTTTAAATGTGACTTCTAGACTTTCAAGACTTTTAAACGTGGTAAGACGTATATATTATGAATCAGAGGAAAAAGGGCTTTCAAATGAGCTACTAGTCAAGGAGATATGGTTTAGTCCCTAAACAAGTATGTGACCCCTCAGAATCGCCTCTGCTCTGAGCTAATGGAGTTTGTGCTCCAAATTTTGTTGAGTGACAGCTCATTTGAAATTTTTCATCTGTCTGATGATAGCACTCCACATTTAGAGATAAATAGGAACCTTGTTCTGGTTATTTGGAATTAAAGATGGAATTTTTTGAATAGGGCACTAAAAAAACTGGTTTTGATAAATATGAAAGTCACAAAGTCCTGTAACAACGGGGTACATATTGCATTTTATGATAAATCCTAGGGATATTGTTTTTCATTTAAGAAAAACATAAAAACATATTGGCTTATATGGCATAATAAGCCTGAACAAGGCCGACACCTGCCTTTTGTGTAATACAAGCATTTTGAGTTATTCAGAACTCAAAACTGAATGACATACTTGGAATATTTGTGAATGCCCAGAAAGAACCCAAAGTTGGTCTCTCCTTTAAAGTTGGTCTTCTCTTTGTGAAATATATTTGCTGACAGAAGCCAAATCTCCCCACCTATAACTTGATATGATCTGTCTTTGTGAAATTCCGTTTGCCACCACATTGCTTTTGCTGACATAAATTGAATGAATCTTTCTGACTAGTACACTAGTAGTATCATACGTTTCCTTTGAAGGTAGCTTGCACCAATGGCCATTCATCTTGTGATCAGTTTCAATTAGAGGTCCCGAATTGGAGTCAGTATTCCCCCTATGCATACCCCTTTACTGACACTCCGCCGTGGGAAATGAGTCCACATATTTGTCAAGGAAAACTTATTCCTATAAATAAAAATGAAATTCCAAATCATGAGATTCAGACTATTCTGGCTGAACAGATTTAAAAGTTCTAATCACAGGAAAATCTATTCAGATGCATCTGTTCAGGGTGTGAGAGCTGGAGCAGGAGTATGTATTCCATCACTGAACCTTAACCTTTTTTCACCCCTTCCCTTGGGATCTTCCATTTTGTTAGCTGAATTATGTGCCATTCGCTTGGCCTTAGATGTTCTCATAAATTATAGCATTGTAGAGGAGAATATTCTTTGCCTTTCTGACTTCAAATGGGCAATACTGTTGCTTAAATAAATTAACAGAAGTGCCAATGACAAGGACCTATTGTTTTTAAGTAATACCGGAATTCCGGCTCTCTCTCTATGATAAATTCTGGTATTTGCGTGTTATACGTCACTCACCCAAGTTTACTATGTTTAAAACCGAGAACAAACTGGTGGTTTCTTCGTTAGTTTCTTCATTACTTTTGAAACAAATTTTGGCTATATATTTGCACATTAGGGGGAGGGGGGTAAAGCATGGTGGGTCTGCATTCAACATGTATTAGGTGCGACTATTCTACATATCGTGTACTAAGAATTGTTTTTCTGAATTCAAACTGTCCAAATACTTTACCCCTCCCCCCTCTTATGCAGGCCAAACTAGCAGGCCAAACTATAAAGTCCTAAGAAAACGAAAAGATTTAAAGTATTATTTCCTTTTTCCCTGACAAGGCTATGTCAATATAAAACAAATAGAAATTAATTAAAAAGCTTTTCCCACAAAATAAATTTTTCAAAGAAAAGTAAAGAACTCCATTAAACAAAAAATGAGCAAACATAAAATCAAATAATCTACCAAGCATGAAACTACCACAAATCAGCATCGATAAATAAATGAAACCCAAAACAAACAGAAATTACAATATATAGCCGAGTCAAACTCAAAACGAGCAGAAATTAACATAAGCTGGGCTCAAAACCCCTATGCCATCCCAAGGCCAGAACATAATTTGCACTTTACTGAAAAAAATACAAATGAATGTGCATTGTCAGTTTAATAAACATCTACTCATATTTACTAATCCAAATGTTAATATTATTTGATTTATCAAAGTTATAAAAGTAAAAATATTTATATTTTTCAGTAAAGATCAAGTTATGTTCTGGACTTGGGAAGGCATAGGGGGTTTCGAGCCCTACTCATGTTAGTTTCTGCTTGTTTTGAGTTTGAAAAAGTTTGCTAAAGACTGCCAAGTTTGTAATTGGTCGTAATTGGCCGAAAAACAATGACTTTTGGTGGCCTGTAGTAAAATGGATCTTTTATAATATGCGTTACTCCGAACAATTTCTTCAAGTACTGTCAGGAGTCATATACTGTATTAGAAGAGAAAGAAAAACAAAGGAATGGAGAAAGAAATTGAATGAATGTGTCTTATGCAAAATTTTCATAGGTAGTACTTTATGTCACTGACGATCCGTTTGGTACGCTTTGCGTAACACGTGGATAAAATTTTGGATATGGCAGATTTTTTTGGTCTTTGGTACATTCTTCATGCAATTTGTGGTATATTTTGCTTTGAGGTATTGGTAACAGCGGTGAAGGTAGTTCTTGCTTGACATCGTTAAATGAAATTAAAAAGTATCAGACAAAAATAAAATGATGGCGGCACAGAATAGAGATCCAATATAAAGGCTGAACTTCTGAACCAATTCCCACCAGAAAAACAGTTAGGCTAGGCCTAATCGGGAAATTATTAGTTCACAACATAATTTAACTAGGATGAAGGTGGATATATCACTTGATGCTTTTTTTATACTGTATCATCATTCAATAATTGATTCTGAAGAAAATTGTATTTTCAGCCCTTAAAAGGTTAAAAGGGTTCAATAGTCCATAGTAACAAAACTTTAAAAACGTCTCTATAAAAAAAAACAAAAACTGGCTCGTTGGATAAAATTGCCATTTGTAGCTGATTCAGGAATGATAATTATGATTTTCCTTAGTCTTAATAGTCTAATTTTGATTGGAGTATCTTCCTTTTCCCTGGGAAATTATTCACTTAATTAAAAAAACCTAGCCTAGGCGGATAAATCTATATTCATGTGTGGCTGTGCTTACTTTATCTGAAAAATTATTTCTATACCGTTTTTGTGGCTTAGTCCGTTACTAGCATGCATGAGACATGATATTTATTTTGAATTTGTAGCTGTTATCAACCGGAATGTCAAACAGACTTTGGCAAGCCCAAAATAACGCCATTGTTTTGTAAGATTAATTAAAAAAACTTTTTCCACAAAATAAGTTTTTCAAAGAAAAGTAAAGAACTGCATTAAACAAAAAATGAGCCAAACTAAAATCAAATAATCTACAAAGCGTGAAACTACCACAAATCAGCATTGATAAATAAATGAAACCCAAAACTAACAGAGATTACAATAATTAACCGAGTCAAACTCAAAACAAGCAGAAATTAACATAAGCTGGGCGCAAAACCCTTATGCCTACCCAAGGCCAGAACAAAATTTGCACTTTACTGAAAAAATATAAATGTTTTTACTTTTATAACTTTAATAAATCAAATAATATTAACATTTTGATTACTAAATATCAGTATATGTATATTAAACTGACAATGCACTTTCATTTGTATTTTTTCAGTAAAGTGCAAAATTTGTTCTGGCCTTGGGAAGGCATAGGGGTTTTGCGCCAAACTTATGTTAATTTCTGCTCGTTTTGAGTTTGACTCGGTTAATTATTGTAATTTCTGTTCGTTTTTGGTATCATTTATTTATCAATGCTGATTAATGGTAGTTTCACGCTTGGTAGATTATTTGATTTTAGTTTTGCTCATTTTTTGTTTAATGGAGTTCATTACTTTTCTTTGAAAAACTTATTTTGCGGAAAAAATTTTTTTAATTAATTTCTGTTCGTTTTATATTGACATAGTCTTTTCAGGAAAAAAGAAAATAATACTTTAAATCTTTTCATTTTTTAAGACTTTATAGTTTGGCCTGCTATTTGTATGCCGGAGAAAAATTTTCAGCAATTTTTAACAGCATACACCCTTTTAAAAATCTGGACACAAATAGTACTGTTTAATTTAGTTTCATAACTCCTCTAGTTGACCTGTAGTAAAACTTGATACCGTTCGCAAAAAAATCTGTTTACTTTCTTTGATAGCTTGGATACACTTACGCTATTTGGATTTGGTTAAATTTTAAGAGCAGAAGTAGCCCCGAACGTTTGAACATAATACCCTCAGTCGTTCTTGGGATACTGCTGAGATGCCTTACTGGGAACTAGCATTATCACAGTGCATTTTAATTTAATCTTAAGTCAACATTTAGTTTTTAAACATATAAAAATTGGATTTGAGGAAGACTAAAATCTATTCCATAAATCATATACAACAACTTTCTATATAAACCTGATATACCCCCAGGGCATAACTTACAACCCTTGCTTTCAGGGGTGGCTCGAAGGGGGGTGGGGGGGGGGGATTTGATACACCCCCCTGGCTCTTGCTAAGTTGTATCAGTCGTTTATTTTGGCGTCATCCAGGTCCCGGGCGCTCATCTCAGTCAGTGACAGTCCGAGTCGTTTTTCTTCCTCCTGGAAAGACTTTCACTCAAAGACAAGGTCGTTTAAATTAAACCAGGTTTCATAACCCCGTTAGGTCTCTGGTGAAATGATTCCCAAAGGGACTGGACTGGCAGCAACTCGCTTTGTTTCAAAACCTGTTCTTATTCGCATATAATTTTTGTCCCAAAGGGACTGGACTGGCAGCAACTCACTTTTGTTTCAAAACCTGTTCTTACTCACACATAATTTGTGTCTGTCTCAGATACATCGTTCAGATTTAGCCTGTCAACATTATTGTAGGCTAGTTGTTAAAGTAAAGTCTGACTGGATAACATGAATAAACCGAAAGTGAGAGACAAGGTTACGTGCATGGACTGTGGGTCAAACTTTGACCACGAGTGGAAAAGAAGGCATGAAATTTCTAAACACAATGGAAAAGCAATCAAAATTCAAATGACAGGAGCCCCGCGAAACCCCTTTGAAGCAAGTGTATCTAGGACAGTGAAAAAGACTCGATTACAAAACGAGTCTGAGGTTGAGGTGGATACAGCGCTTGAAAAGGACAAGGAAGATTTGGCCATGTACCCAGAATTTGTTTCCCAGGGCAGGGGTGGTTCTGAAGACGCTGGAATAGCTCATTCAAGTCGGGAGATAAGTTTTTGGCTACGACTCTAGTGAAACATAGTTACAAACTCGGCTTGTCTGCGAAACTTTCCGTGGAGATGTCCCCATAACATAATTTCCTCTTGGCGAAACGTCCCCAAACATAAATTTAGTACTTCGCCTTGGTCTTAAGGCGCATTGTCGTTAAATAGCAGCCGAATTTGTTTTAAAAGTGAAAAGAAGAAAAGGTAAATTTAAAAAGTGTTATCATTATAACTTTCTTCGATGTTTTTTTGTTTGTTTGTTTTTGCGTATATATTATGGTGGTTTCTTGTGTTAAAGAAAGTTATAATGATAGAAATATTTCTTTAGGTTTTGTTATTGTTATTAAATTTAATAGTTTGTTTTAGTTCCTTTTTTTGGGGGGGGGGACATGACGGGTCACTATTTGGAAAATTTTTATGAGTTGGTAAGAGATAGCCACCGTAAGAAGAGTTTCCTGTGGGGGAACGACACCCTTTTCTATGGTTAAGGCAAGTTTTCTATAATGGAAAAGTTTTAGGTAGTGTATGGTGACTTATTGTGTGTCCAGTTCGGCTGCTAATTGATATTTAAAAAAGTGTAGGTGACGCATAAAAGTTAAGAATTAGATTTGTTGCTTAAAGTAAATTTGTTGTCACTGAGAGGAGAGGAGGTGGGATTTAAAAAAAAAAATAGGCGTATTGTCGATGTAAAAACAAGACCAAAGATTTCGATGGGATCCCGAAAATGGAATATTTATTGGACTTCTTGGTCCAGACAATCGGGTTTGTAGATTTCCGGTCTTCGCCAGACCCGTAAGCATGTCAGCATTTATCCCTAATCAACCGCTTGAAAATGTAAAAAAAAATGATACCGAAGTGGGGTTTTCGACAGATTACGACCAAACGGCTATTCCGCTGAGAAGACCAAGTTCAGATATGGATTCAGCAGCAATGTTTACGCCTAAATATCATCTTCAGTCGACAATCGAATTTAGAAAAATCTTTTACTTTTACTGAATTCCCGATTTTAGCAATTCCCTGCGAACTACTTGTTCGGCAGGAAAATAAAGTTCAAAAACAGATTCAGCGTGTTTCATTACCCCTATATCGAAACTCTAATTAAGATCAGAAAAATATTTTGACCAATTTTGGCCGGATACCGGGCAAACTAACTGTCCGGCAAAAATATAAAGTGACGGATGAGCAAGTATGGATTCAGTATGCAATTTTACTCTATTTCGAATTTATAATTGACTTCATAACAAACTTTTATTTCTAGTACGCTAAATTTCCGGTTAAAAACGAATGCAGTATGTCTCCTTACCCCTTACACTTCGGATTTTGTTTTCGTTTTACCAAATTTCCGGTTTTGGCAGGATTCTGAGCGAACTACTTGTCCGGCCCAAAAAAAACTTCAGGTACAGATTTAGTATGTATCTTTACCCCTGTACCGAATCTGTAATCGGCTTGCAGACACAGTTTTATTTCTTCCAGATTTCCAGTTTCAGACGCATTCCGGGCTAAATACTTGTCCGGGAAGAAAATAACGGTCGAAAACGAATTCAGTAAGTGTCCTTACCCCTACATCGAACCTCTAATCAACTGCAGATACAACTTTTACTGTTAATCATTTTTCCGGTTTTGGCTGGATTCCGGGCGAACTATTTGCCCAGCGAGAAAATTAGTTTCAGATATGGATTCAGCATGTCTCCTTACACCTCTAAATCGACTATGTTATTTACTTTTAAAATATCTTTAACTGACCCCCACCCCTAGATATAGAGCTACATAGCCCATCTACGAAACTGACCTGTACTTTGACCCAAAGAATCCTCACACCAAGTTTGACCAAAACATCTATAGGCCTACCTCTTCGAGAGTTATCATGCTTACAGATGGACAAATTGTACAAAGTCATAGATATCCCGTCACTTATGTTTGGGATCCTAAAGTTTTAAGATTTTGCATCGAATATTTAGGAACAGTCTTATAGGCACGAAAAAGGGGATATGGGACCAGTTGCGTAGGATATTCACCGTTTCCCTCAAAATATACAGTCTTGTCCTGGACTGGCCTCGTACATTAGTGATCCTAGGTCGTTTAAAGCAAAGGTTGCAGTAGTAGCAGTGCTTTCTGTATTTACCGCGGAAAACTTGAAAACCCGGTATTTCTGATTAGCTGTCTCCTCGTAGTCAAGCAGACCAAAGGTTTCGATGGGATCCCAAATAGTGTAATATTTATTAGACTTCTTTGTCCAGACAATCGGGTCTTGTAGATTTCCAATCATCGCCAGACTCCGTAAACATGTTAACATTTATCCCTAATAACCACCTGAAAATTTACTTCTGCATCGCAATCCAAATCAAAGCTCTATAAGACTTCGGAATTAATTTTAGCTTTTTATCCAATTTCCGGATTGCAGGATTCCATACGAATTCCTTGTCCAGTGAAAAAAATAAAGTTTAGCTAATACGGATTCAGTATTTATTTTTACTCCGAACTCGAATCTCTAATCGACTTCAAAAGAAACTTTTACCTATAGCCAATTTCCGGTTTTGGCCGGATTCCGGGTGAACTGCTTATCTGTCAAAGAAATAAAGTTCAAAAATGAATTCAGCATTTCTCCTTATCCCTATATCGAATCTCTAATCGACTTTAGAAATAAACTTTAATTCTACCAAATTCCCGGTTTTGGCATTTACGAACTTGACCTGTACTTTGACTCAAAGGATTCTCACACCGATTTTGAACAAAATATCTCAATCCCTTGCTAGGTATCCGTCACTAACGTTTTAGGAACAGAAAAAGCGGAAGCCTAACCTGGCTCGAAAAGAGTCAAACAAGGAGAATGCAAATCAGTGTAGTTCCGTTAGGGTGGATAAGAATGGCCTAAGAAGTTCGAGATCTCGGAGTCTGACGTAAGTAAGATAGGGCGGGTCTGATGCTTTGATAAAACCAATCAGACAGATAAAAAAATCAATCAACTAAATATCGCAGAAAAGCCTGATCAAGGAGTTATGTCACAAACATGAAAACAAACGAGAGATCAACTGATATAGCCCACAAATAAGCCAATAAAATATAGCACAAAAATAAGAAAGGACACACTACAAAATTTCGTGGTCTTAAATTAATCCGCTTTGAAAGAATATTATTATATTTTAGCCGTGGACGTTTTTTTTGGGATCCCAAAACGTAAGTGACAAATACCAATTTGTCCGTCTGTCCGTCTGTTAGCACTATAACTCTCGAAGGGGTTGAGATATTTTGTTCAAACTTGGTGCCTTTTGGTCAAAGTGAAGGTCAAGTTCGTAGATGGGCTCCCTAGCTCTATATTTGGGTGTGAGGGAGGAGGCTTCAAGTTAAGGGGCGAACAAATATTTTTTAAATGCCAATGAAATTGTCACTTTAGGGGTAAGTAGAAATGCTGAATAAAAAGCTGAAATTTATTTTGACGCCGGACAATTGGTTCGCCCAGAATCCGGCCAAAAAATGGAAATTTGGAGGATGTTCCTGAAGCTGATTAGAGGGTCGACATAAGGGTAAGGAGATATTCTGAATCCGTTTTTCGACTTCATTTTCTTACCGGACAAGCACTTCGCCCGGAATCCGGTTTGGAAGAAGGTAAAAGTGGTTCCTGAAGCTGATAGAGGGTCGATATAGGGGTAAGGAGACATTCTGAATCCGTTTTTCAGCTTCTTTTTCTTACCGGACAAGCAGTTCTCCCGGAAAGCCAAAACCGGTAATTTGGCGGAAGGTAAAAGTTGTTCCTGAATCTTATTAGAGGGTCGACATAGGGGTAAGTAGACATGCTGAATCCAAACCTGAAATTTATTTTGACGCCGGAACATTGAGTTCGCCCGGAATCCGGTTTGGAAGAAGGTAAAAGTTGTAACTGAAACTGATTAGAGGGTCGATATAGGGGTAAGGAGCCATTCTGAATCCGTTTTTCAGCTTCATTTCTTACCGGACAAGTAGTTCACCCAGTAGGCCAAAACCGGTTTTGGTGCGGTCTCCGGCGAAATTGTGTTTACTGACAATTTTGTTTCAGGAAATGCATGTTACAATTACCAAGGAAACACTTGGCGTTAGAACACCGACCTTGACAGAACACCTAGCGACAGAAACGAGAGATAAATTCGAAACCGGAGAAGACTTCATGCCATCGGTCAACACAAATGATAAGAAGGAGTCAGATATAGGGCAAGAGGTCTCCGGTCAAAGACACAACATGAAACTCTTTTAATGTGTCGCCAAGCTGGAGTACATTATATCAGTTGTTGCGGGTTCCAATGACATAGTTAAGACCGTCCGGGAAAATTCTGCTTTGAATGCAAGAGATATCTTGGTGAAAATACAATCTACATCATCTTCTGTGTTTGAGCTGTGCAAGGAACTAACAGTCGATTGCACTGAAGAACTTCTTAACATTTCGGCAACTAGTGGAGTTGTTGTCGAAAATCACAGTGACGACTCCGAAAGTGTAGTTCACAAGGATCCTGGAATAAGGAAGCCAATCTCTAGCAAAAACCAAAGGAAATACCTGATTTCATGTGGTCCTAATCAACCAAAGCTGAGTGTGTTCCCAGCTGATCCGTCAATATCAAAAAAGAAACAGTGTCGTTTTCACCCCGGCTGGTATGAAGATTACCAGTTCTTAGAGTACAGTATCGAGAAACATGCTGCCTTCTGCTTCGTTTGCTCGCTTTTTCCTAGTGGTCCGGGGCAAGACCAGTCCGAAAACGCTTGGGTGGAAGACGGTGTGCGGCAATGGCACAAATTGAAGAGCCAAGGAAAAGCAAAGAAAGGAAAACTGGCTAGTCACTTCTCTTCCGGATCACACAAAGCAGCTTTGTCGGATTATTGTCACTTCGTCGGCAGTAATGGTCATGTTGATTTCCTACTTGATAGAAGAACTCGAGCTAAGCTTTTGCAGCAAGCAAAAGATGAAGAGACAAACAGAAAAATTGTGACAATTCTTTTTGACGTTGCAAGAACCCTAGCGAGACAAGGCATTGCATTTAGAAGAACGGAAGAACAAGACTGCAACTTTGTTCAATTTGTTCAACTTCTAGCGAGATATGTGCCTGCTCTTGAAGCTTGGTTAAATGATTCTCGGCATAGACCACACAAAGTTACCTATCTACATAAAATGTCCCAGAACGACTTTATTGAATTGCTTTCAGCAGAAGTCAGGGAGAAGTTCCTTGACGAAGTCCTGGATTCAGAATATTATTCTGTGATGGCGGATACGACACCCGATGCTTCACATTCTGATAAGCTTGCAGTCGTAATCTGCACCATCAGCTCAGAAGGGATGCCTAGAGAGAGACTATTAGATGTTAGCGAGGCAAATGACAAAACTGGTCAGGATATGGCAGAAATTATAATAGGAACACTGACAAGGAGATGAATTCCGCTGGATAAACTAGCTTTTCATTCGTATGACTATGCAAGTGCATTGTCTGGTCAGTTTAATGGAGCCCAGCAGAAAGTATCGGAATTTCTCAGTCGCCGTGTGCCTTATATACCCTGCCAGGCCCACAGACTAAACACCGTGATAGAGCATAGTTGAAATTCATCTCTCTTGATAGCCGAGCTTTTCAATATCCTCGAAGAAATGTATGTGTTCTTCTCTTCATCTACAAAGCGTTTTGCCGCCCTTAAAGAAAAACTCTTCGATTGAAAACAGCCTTAATCTCCGAAAATTATCACGGACCCGGTGGACCGCAAGGGCTGAAACCACACAAGCAGTGGTTACTTCGTTTGAAGCAATAGTTTCAGCCCTTGACGAAATAAAACAGATGAAGAACGCCGATACGAAGACGAAAGCACAAGCCAGCGGCCTCCTGAAAAGGATTCTCAACTTTGATTTTATTGCCTGCCTCATGTTCATGAAAAATATCATATACAAGGCCAGGATTGCAACAGAAAAGCTTGAAGAAGAGGAGATGAACATCATCGACGCAATTGAGATGCTAGACGCTACGAAGAAACTTTTTGAAAGAATATCTTGTGAGGAAATGAACAGTTTAATTGACAGTGCAGCACAGTTTGCCAAAAGGATGAAAGTGGACTCAGAGGCTGATTTCATCAGACGCCATCGTCGGAGACTTGGACCATCTCGTTATGACAGCCGAGCTCAAAGTCAAGCCGATATCTCAATGCATCAGTTCTATAGACAACATTTCAGAATATTGCTTGACAAGTTGACTACAATGATGGGAGATAATCTCAGAACTTGTCTTACCGATTTTCTGCCATTTTGCACCTTACTCCAGCCTCCTTTGAACGAAAGTATCTCAGTTGCAGATATTGAGCAAGCAACAAAGTTTTTCCCAAGCCAGGAAAGAGCTCCAGACGCTACTGCTCTTCAAGTAGAGCTTGAAGTTTTGCTCCAGTTTTTCCAAGGCGCTGCTTGCTTCCGAGAAGTCCTTGGTGAAGGGCATCGCCGGAACCGTGAGCTTAAGCAAGCCAATCGTCTCTGCAAATTGGCAGTGACTGCAACTGTTGCAGTTACAGCTGCCGAAAGAACATTCAGCAAACTCAAGTTTGTGAAAAATTGGCTGAGAACTGCCATGCTTGATTCTCGACTGGCATATTGTTGGCGAGTGAGAAAGACCTCACCGATGGTATAGACTTAAACAAGATTGTTCAGCGTTGGTCCATTTTGAAGAAGAGGCGAATCCAGATTTAAGCTTTTCTTAGTTGTGTATTTGCGCATGTAGTGTTCCGTTTTTGTCCTTCTTTGTTCCCGTAGATAAGTATAAATGATAAAACACTATTGTCTATGAAATTTGTAGGTAATGACGAGTCGTAGAATATGATCTACAAGTCGTTTAAATGAGGGCTCTTGTCCCCCCCCCCTCCCCCTGGCCTTAGGGCTTCGAGCCACCCCTGCTTGCACTGAGGGCTCTGAGGGGTTTATCATCCTAAAAGACCTAATTTCCAGAACTTTCAACTACGTTGAACAAAATGGATATATCAAAATTTTGATTGGATGTGTTTGGAAAAATGGTGGCCGTGAGGGGGGCGTTAGTCGCTTTCCAATCACTTTCAACTATTAAAAAAGGCACTAGCCCTTTCAATTTCCAATTGAATGAGCCCTTTTGAAGTTTCTACGACAACGCTTTCAATAAAAACTTTATATGCCCCCAGGGCATAACTTGCAACCCCTGCCCTGAGGGCTGTTGGGGGAGGGGTTTTCATCCTTAAAGACCGAATTTCCAAAACTTTTAACTACGTTGAATAAAATGGCTATCTAAAAAATTTGATTGGATGTGTTTCGGGAAAAGGTGGGCGAGAGAGGGGGGTTAGTTGCCCTCAAATCACTTTTGACTATTAAAAAGATTACTAGTCCTTTGAATTTCAAATCGAATGAGCCCTTTTTCAAGTTTCTACGACAAAGATTTCAATAAAAACCTTATATGCCCCCAGGGCATTACTTAGAATCCTTTCCCTGAGGGTTGTGGGTGAGTGTCCTCCTTAAAAATATGTTTTCTATCTGGAAATCAACTACGCTGAACAAAATGGCTATCTCAAAATTTTTATTGGATGTGTTTGGGGGAATGATGGGTGAGCGGAGGGGCTAGTTGCCTACCAATTACTTTCGACTATTAAAAAGGGCACTAGCCCTTTGAATTTCCAGTCGAATGAGCTTTTATTGAAGTTTCTACGAAAACGCCTTCTATAAAAACCTTATATACCCCCAGGGCATAACTTACAACCCTTGCCCTGAGGGATGTGGGGGAGTGTCCTCCTCGAAAAAATATTTTCTCTCTGGAAATCAACTACGCTGAACAAAATGGCTATCTCAAAATTTTGATTGGATTTGTTTGGGGGAATGAAGGGCGTGAGGGGGGGGGGGCTAGTTGCATTCGAATCACTTTTGACTATTAAAAAGGGTACTAGCCCTTTGAATTTCCAATCGAATGAGCCTGTTTTGAAGTTTCTACAACAACACCTTATATAAAAACCTTATATGCCCCCAAGGCATAACTTAAAAACCTTGCTATAAGGGTTGTGGGGGAGTTTCCACCTCAAAAACAAATTTTCTACCTGGAAATCAACTACGCTGAACAAAATGGCTATCTCAAAATTTTGATTGGATGTGTTTGGGGGAATGATGGGCGTGGGGAGGGGGCTAGTTGCCCTCCACTCACTTTTGACTATTAAAAAGGGTACTAGCGCTTTGAATTTCCAATCGAATGAGCCTGTTTTGAAGTTTCTACGACAACGCCTTCTATAAAAACCTCATATGCCCCCAGGGCATAACACAAAACCCTTGCCCTGAGGGTTGTGGGGGAGTGTCCTCCTCGAAAACATATTTTCTATCTGGAAATCAACTATGCTGAACGAAATGGCTTTTCTAAAAATTTTGATTGGATGTGTTTGGGGGAATGATGGGCGTGGGGGGGCTAGTCGCTCTCCAATCACTTTCGACTATTAAAAAGGGTACTAGCCCTTTGAATTTCCAATCGAATGAGCCTGTTTTGAAGTTTCTACGACAACACCTTCTATAAAAACCTTATATACCCCCAGGGCATAACTTAAAACCCTTGCCCCGAGGGTTGTAGGGAAGTGTCCTCCTCAAAAACATACTTTCTATCTAGAAATCAACTACGCTAGACAAAATGGTTATCTCAAAATTTTGATTGGATGTGTTTGGGGGAATGATGGGTGCGGGGGGGGGGCTAGTTTCCCTCTAATCACTTTCGACTTTTAAAACGGGCACTAGCCCTTTGAATTTCCAATCTAATGAGCCTTTTTTGAAGTTGCTACGACAACGCCTTCTATAAAAACCTTATATGCCCCTAGAGCATAACTTAAAACCCTTGCCCTGAGGGTTTTTGGGGAGTGTCTTCTTCAAAAACAAATTTTCTAAGGGGAAATCAACTACGCTGAACAAAATGGCTATCTCAAAATTATGATTGGATGCGTTTGGGGGAATGATGGGCGTGGGGGAGGGGGCTAGTTGCCCTCCAATCACTTTCGACTATTAAAAAGGGTACTAGCCCTTTGAATTTCCAATTGAATGAGCCTGTTTTGACGTTTCTAAGACAATACCTTCTATAAAAAGCTCATATGCCCAAAGGGCATAACTTAAAACCCTTGCCCTGAGGGTTGTGGGGGAGTATCCTCCTCAAAAACATATTTTCTATCTGGAAATAAACTACGCTGAACAAAATGGCTAGCTAAAAATTTTGATTGGAAGTGTTTGGGGGAATGATGGGCGTGGGGGTGGGCTAGTTGCCCTCCAATCACTTTCGACCATTAAAAAGGGTACTAGCCCTTTGAATTTCCAATCGAATGAGCCTGTTTTTAAGATTCTACGACAACGCCTTCTATAAAAACCTTATATGCCCCCAGGGTATAACTTCAAACCCTTGCCCTGAGGGTTGTGGTGAGTGTCCTCCTCGAATTCATATTTTCTATCTGGAAATCAAGTACGCTGAAAAAAATGGCTATCTGAAAATTTTGATTGGAAGTGTTTGGGGGAATGATTGGCGTGGGGGGGGGCTAGTTGCCCTCCAATCACTTTCGACTATTAGAAAAGGGTACTAGCCCTTTGAATTTCCAATCGAACGAGCCTTTTCTAAAATTTCTACGAAAACGCCATCTATAAAAAAACTCATATGCCCCCAGGGGATAACTTAAAACCCTTGCCCCGAGGGTTGTAGGGAAGTGTCGTCCTCAAAAGCATATTTTCTATCTGGAAATCAACTACGCTTGACAAAATTGCTATCTCAAAATTTTGATTATATGTGTTTGGGGGAATGATGGGCGTGGGGGGGGGGTAGTTGCCCTCCAATTACTTTCGACTATTAGAAAAGAGTACTAGCCCTTTGAATTTCCAATCAAATGAGCCTGTTTTGAAGTTTCTATGACAATACCTTCTAGAAAAACCTTATACCCCCAGGGCATAACCTAAAACCCTGGCCCCGAGGGTTGTAGGGAAGTGTCCTCCTCAAAAAAATATTTTCTATCTGGAAATCAACTACGCTGGACAAAATGGCTATCTCAAAATTTTGATTGGTTGTGTTTGGGGGAATGATGGGCGTGGGGGGGGGGCTAGTTGCCCTCCAATCACTTTCGACTATTAGAAAAGGGTACTAGCCCTTTGAATTTCCAATCGAATGAGCCTGTTTTGAAGTTTCTATGACAATGCCTTCTATAAAAACCTTATACCCACAGGGCATAACTTAAAACCCTGGCCCCGAGGGTTGTAGGGAAGTGTCCTCCTCAAAAAAATATTTTCTATTTGGAAATCAACTACGCTGGACAAAATGGCTATCTCAAAATTTTGATTGGTTGTGTTTGGGGGAATGATGGGCGTGGAGGGGGGCTAGTTGCCCTCCAATACCTTTTGACTGCTAAAAAGTGCACTAGCCCTTTGAATTTCCAATCGAATGAGCCTTTTTTGAAATTTCTACGACAATGCCTTCTATAAAAAACTTATATGCCCCCAGGGCATAACTTAAAACCCTTGCCCCGAGGGTTGTAGGGAAGTGTCCTCCTCAAAAACATATTTTCTAACTGGAAATCAACTATGCTGGACAAAATGGCTATCTCAAAATTTTGATTGGATGTGTTTGAGGGAATGATGGGTGGGGGGGGGGCTAGTTGCCCTCCAATCACTTTCGACTATTAAAACGGGCACTAGCCCTTTGAATCTCCAATCGAATGAGCCTTTTTTTAAGTTTCTATGACAACGCCTTCTTTAAAAACCTTATACGCCCCCAGGGCATAACTTAAAACCCTTGTCCCGAGGGTTGTGGGGGAGTGTCCTCCTCAAAAAGATATTCGCTATCTGGAAATCAACTACGCTGAATAAAATGGCTATATCAAAAGTTTGATTTGAAGTATTTGGGGGAATGATGGGCGTTGGGGGGGGGGGGCTAGTTGCCCTCCAATCACTTTCGACTATTAAAAAGGGCCCTAGCCCTTTGAATTTCCAATCGAATGAGCCTTTTTTGAAGTTTCTACAACAACACCTTCTATAAAAACCTTATATGCCCTCAGGGCATAACTTAAAAACCCTTGCCCCGAGGGTTGTGGGGCATTGACCTCCTCAAAAAGATATTTTCCATTTGTAAATCAACTACGCTGAACAAAATGGCTATCTCAAAATTTTGATTGGATGTATTTGGGGGAATGATGGGCGTGGGGGGGTAGTTGCCCTTCAATCACTTTCGACTATTAAAAAGGGTACTAGCCCTTTGAATTTCCGATTGAATGAGCCTGTTTTTAAGTTTCTACGACAACGCCTTCTATAAAAGCCTTATATGCCCCCAGGGCATAACTTAAAAACCCTTGCCCTGAGGGTTGTGGGGGAGTGTCCTCTTCAAAAACAAATTTTCTATCTAGAAATCAACTACGCTGAACAAAATGGCTATCTCAAAATTTTGATTGGATGTATTTGGGGGAATTATGGGCGTGGGGGGGGGGGGCAATTTGCCCTCCAATCACTTTCGACTATTAAAAAGGGCACTAGCCCTTGGAATTTCCAATCGAATGAGCCTTTTTTGAAGTTTCTACGACAACACCTTCTATAAAAACCTTATGTGCCCTCAGGGCATATCTTAAAACCCTTGCCCCGTGGGTTGTGGGGGAGTGTCCTCCTCAAAAGATATTTTCTATCTGTAAATCAACTATGCTGAACAAAATGGCTATCTCAAAATTTTGATTGGACGTATTTGGGGGAATAATGGGCGTGGGGGGGGGTAGTTGCCCTCCAATCACTTTCGACTATTAAAAAGGGCACTAACTACTCCAATTTCCAATCGAATGAGCCTTTTTTGAATTTTCTGCTGTTTTTGATGAATAGTCATCGACTATTTCACCACAGCAAAAAGAACCATTAATAAAATGCCAGCCACTTTTGTAGAAAATCACCAAATTAAATGAAAATGACCAAAAAACGAATTCAAAATAGCTTAAATTCATCCAGGTTGACAACATATCGAGGCGGGATTAGGGTAGAGAACAGGGTATAAAGTAGAAGCTTTCACCGAAGGTATGTGTTACTTTAAAACGAAGTCAGAAGCAGCGTTGCCAACGCGGTACAATTGTACCGTTTTCGGTACAATATAGAGGTCCTGGTACAATATGGTTCATTTGAAAAATTTTGGTACAATCCAAATTTTAACATCGCTCACATCTCTTGAACAACGTTGTTGGTGAATTCGGTTTCGAAGATCTGTGCAAAATCATCAAGAAGTAGATATTATCAATAATACTTGATGAAAGCGCAGACTTGAGTAACAAAAAGAGCCTGGTTATAGTTGGTCGCCATCTTAATCTGAACAGTTTTAATCGAGAAGACAGTTTTCCTGCAAGAGACTCCACCTTGTGACTTATAGAAGTTCAGTAATGTACAGCTGAAGATATTCATCAGCCCATAACTAAACTGCTTTTCCAAGAAATTTAAGCTCCAAAGGCAAACCTAATAGGATTTGCTGCAGACAATGCGTTGGTTATGATGGGGGAACAAGGTGGTGTTTAGGCGAAACTGTCGGAAGACTGCTCAAGTTAATTTGTACTTGGTTGTTCATGTCATTCCATTCACATACGTGCTAGTGCTGCCGGCAAACAATTGCAGAAAGAAATTGAAGATTTTTATCAGGATGTATGCAGCTATATTCGTCACATACCAAAACGGGCCAGTGAGATTTTAGAATTGGAAAAATAAATGGAATTGAAAGAACATCGAATTTTTAGACATATAGCAACTCGATGGTTGTCTAGACACGCCGTTGTAGCTCGATATTTGGAGTAGTGGGATTGCTTGACTTTATTCTTCCGTGCGGAAAGTCGGAAAGAGGTCAACAAGCTGGGGAAGGCCACTGCCATACTGAAAAATCTAGTGTCATTGGTTTTCAAGGCTTACCTCTCCTTTCTGGTGTATATTTTGAAGTACATTGAAGACCTGAAAAAGCAATTTCAGGCAGAAGACCAGGTTCTTCTTGTCTATAATTCTTTTTCTCAAGTGTAATAGACAATATCATCCATCTTTTTGTTGCCTAGTTATAGCAAAGAAAGGGATTTACGCCTCATAAACCCACTTAACACCAACTACTGTTTCGATGTCAAGGACGGGGAATGTGGGGGCCAAGTGGGACTGATTTTTGCCAAAAAAAAAGGTATCTCTATCTGCTACAGTTGTGTTTAAAGAGAGTGTAGGAAATTTTTGATCGTGCTCTGTGATGAGATGAGAAAGCATTTTTTCAATCCCAGGCATTCACCTGTAAGAAACTTCAATAGAAGTTTCATTCACGCTATACTATGGGAGTAGAGTAAAATCAGCCAAACCTGACTCCACTTCTGGCTCAGTTTCTGAATTTAGTGAGTGACAGACCTGGAAGATATTGTCCTAGTGTGGAAAAGATTAGCCTTTTGCTCTGAGTTTGGTACTTTGATTGACTCAGATCCAGCCGTGTTTTCGACTCGGGTTTACATGCAAAAAGATTTTAATGGGTCAAAGTGTTTTCCTCTGCTTGGACGTTTCACTTTAAGCCTGATTGTTCTCCCATACGCTTCTGCTGCCGCTGAGCAAACTTTCTCAGCTGTCAATATGAACAAAACTAGTATTAAAATCGTTTTGGTTTCACCACCATGAACAGGCTTCTCAGTGCAAAACGGTTTCCAATTCTCAAAGAATTGGAAACCACCCTTGGAAACGGTTAAATAGTTGGGGTTGCAAGAAGAAACAGCAGAAAAAATGAAAAACTAGCACAAATGTTCCTCTTTTTTTTAATGTTACAGTTTTATTACCTTTGTATGGTTTAACCTGATTTCTTGTGGAATATAGTCGAAATACTTGTGTTAAATTAATTTAGTTCTGATTAGTAAAATCGACCAATTACTTGTGTTGGATGACCAGTGAATTATGTGGTTAACGCGTAGCTCGCCGGTGAGTTGCTTTGTCCGTGGACCCATGGGAATTTGTGGTGTTAGCCACTTTCATGGCGTGATTGCTGATATGTTTTGTTTGTAGCTTCTGGTGCTCGTTACTCATCCTATAGGTGGATTATAAGTTGTTGACACTATATTATTGGCCTTCTTACTTTAAACATTATTCGCCTTAAAGCCAAAAATTTTGAAAGAACGGATTAACCCCAACAATCAGATTCGAGAACGCTTTCAAAAAAAATTTCACTGAAACGTTCCTCTAAAATGCTTTTAGTGGTTTGGGTCTGCTATTTTGTTAAGCTAAGAAAGCCTATAGAAGCACTCTTCATATTTTAAGCTATGAGGTTGCTACTGCCTTGGCTCTTTTTTTCCTGCTCTTGCCCTAGAACTTTTTCTTAGTTTTCAGCAAAACTAATTAAACATAACTACCGGTGAGCATCGATAAGCAACGCAAGCGGTGAATTAGTCACTGTAGGCTAGATAGAACTGATAGTCACTGTTTGTGAAAGTTATCACTGTCTATTAAAAGGGTCTTATCCCTATTTGAACTTTCATTTAAAGTACTGACAAAGCCACAGAAGCCTTCTTTTAAACCTATTAAATGAAAGATTAAATTGTAAGTAAGATGGTCCTTACCTTAGTCTGATCTGTAAAAGTATAGGTGAGAGTATAGATTATGTTTGTGCATGTATAATTGAGTGATTTGAGAAATAAAGTTTATTGAAAATACAGGTTTGATGGGAGATGGCTTGTGAATATAATCAGGGAATAAATATTCTGCAAGATTTAAAAACTTAGGACAATTGCTCAAGTTGGCAATGGAGCACAGATGAAGAATTTTATAATTTGTATTTCTTTGTTTCTTTTTTGGGTCTTGTTTTTCATTGTTTCTTTGTTTTTGCAATGTAAAATAATTAAAAGTTATTTTTAATTCTTTGTTTTGCATTGCCAAGGCCCTAGGATGTTAGTGCAATAAAACCTATTTATGTGTATCCATTTTCTTTAAAGAGACAGGGGGTCTATACCTCCTAGCTTCAACAAATTCAAATGTAATTTCAAGGTGAGGGATTCTAAAGTAGGTCATCAACTTGTAAATGAGCCTCTGATATAAATGAGTCATTTGTAAAAAAAAAACACTCTTGTAGAAAACAAGCAAGACAAATTATGGGTGAAAAAGTACCATTTTTCATCCATCAAATGTAGGGTCATAAATGTAGGGCACCCTTAAGATAGAAATGAACAAAGCTTCCATTATGCATCTGTGTTCCTTAAACAGACAGAAGGGATAAATTTTCAAGCTTTGACATATTCAATCTCACTTTTAGGCTCTTTCTTTTCCAGGGAGACTTTCTTTGGATTTTTTTCTCATCTAATTAAAAGCAGTAGGGACAGCATCAGATTCAAATGACCATCCACTTAGCATACATATCAAGGGGAAAATCATGCAGCTCTCCCATACTTCACCCCAACCCCCCTAATGTGCAAATATATAGCCAAAAATATATATTTTAAATGCATTCTACTGCCTGTCACTCTTTTTCTAGTTCATGTAACAGTTGATTGAATTTACAGGTACATGCATTAAAACAAAAGAGACAGATTTGCAGAGAAAATAGCAAATGTGTAATTTCAGGTATAGATTTGAACATAAAGAGGGTTGGGGGGTAAATTTTTTTGCAAATCTTATTATTAACTTACGAATAAAGTGAATATACCTTTTTATGCAATTTTTTATGCTCTTTATAAATATAATAATCACTTCTATCGGAAATTCAAATTTAAGCCCTTTTTGAGCTCTTGAAAATGACAAAAATATAAAAACCTAACCTAGGTACCTTCCCCCCCCCCAAAAAAAAAAAACACAAAAACAACACTTTAAATATCGTATACGCAATTAAAACCACGCTATACATTGTATTTCTCTATAGTGGTGTCTTGCATCATTCCATCAAAACGGGTTTTTCATTTAGTCTTCAGTTTGAGATATATAAAAGATTGGGTATATCAAAGGAGTGCCTGCAAAATTTATTGTTATAATTTTTATTTATCTAGCTTAATTGTGGAAATTCAGTGCTTGTGGATTAAAAGAAAGGATTTATTAAGAAACAGTAAGTTTAAAACAGATATTTTAAGCCTTAATACACCCTATATATTTTTATATTTTTGTCATTTTCAAATGCTCAAAAAGGGTTTAAATTTGAATTGCCGATAGAAGTATTAACTTTATTCGTAAGTCAATAATATGTTTTGCGAAAAATTTACCAGTTGGGGTAAAGTAGAGCAGAGTTGCAGGCAAAATGTGTTAGCCATAATTATTCTGCATAGTATGCTTTAGAATAAAATATTTTTCTGTATAGGTTTTTGGAATAAAGTATCGTAAATATTTTTTGGAGGGGAGGAGGGTTAGGCAAAGGAGGGCCAGGAGTTATCTCCCATATGTTTTGGAAAGTAATTGTAATCTCTGATATGGAAGAATTCCTCTTAAGATTTTCCAAAGTACACCTCAGAACTTTTTAGGGTAATTTTGAAAAGAACTTGATGCTAAAACTGCTTCCACAAACTTTTTAAAAGATATTAAAGCTGTGACACACCTGCAAAACAAATTCCTACTATTTTTAGATGAAACGTCCTATCCATGAAATCTACAAAGTTAAACAAATCAATTCACTGGCTGGTAGTTTTTCTTGCATCGTTTTCGATTTTAAATTATGGCGCTCAAAAATAAAACTAAAAGCCAGTCTCCATTTGGCAGATTCTGCAGATCTGCACCGTCAATCTGCAAATTTTATTTCAATGGAGACTTCTTTTCCGGTTCCGTATTGGCAGTTTGCAGATAATGCTACCTTCGACGTTGCTTTTTCTGCAAGACAGCAGAATGGCAGATTTTGCCAAACAGAGACTGGCTTTAAAGTAGTGAGACGGAGTATGAGACTCAGTTCGTCGTCCTAAGAACGACGTACAAAGAACGAAGAGCGGCATTTCAAAGAACGGCTTATACGCGCAAAATAAAACCAAACGGCGAAAACGAACGGCTTATTTGTAAAATGGAGGATTGAATTTCCATAGAACGGCAAAAACGAACGCAGCTATCAACTCAGTTTGCGCAGTCTTTGAATAAAACACACATGACCTGTAACCACACAAGAATAGTTTTGCACATTGAAGAAAGAGTAGGCTAATAACACGGGATCTGATCGCAAGGTCCTTGAAGACATGAGGTGACCTCAACTCAAGAATAGTTTAAATAGAATTGGAATGAGTATAGATCTCAATTAGGCCTAAGTTAGTTTTTAATCATGTTCAGTAGCCTATTGCTTATTAGGCTACAGTTTATCTTTAGTGTTCAAGAGCGAGTTTGGTAATTACAGAGGCATTAGCCATTAAAGTGATTAGTGCCAGCCTATGTACAAGAATGAAACTGCTGCAGTTAAGGTAGAAAATGAGGTTGGCAGCTGGCACCATGTTTAATCAGAAGTTAAGCAGGGCTGCATTCTATTCCCCTCTATATGGATCATTTTGATGGACTTAGACTTAAGGAACACATGAAAAGCAATGGGAAAATATGGAACCAAATGGGGAAGAAAAACTTTTTCAAACTTAGATCATGCTGATAATTTAAGCATCCTAGGTGAAGGTGTGATCAAAATGAATGAACTTTTAGAGATTATGCTAGTTCAGGGTTCAAGAATTGATTTTAAAGTTAATGTTAAGAAGACTTAAGGGTAAAGTTCTATGAAATCATATTATTGAGTTAGGACTAAAGTGAATACATCATTTGATGCCTTTTTTTTATGCTGATTACAAATATAATAAGCATTTCTATTGGAAATGAATTTCAGCCCCCCCCCCCTATATAGGCTATACCTAACCTAACCCTGAATTGGCATATATATAGGGGGGGGGGGAGGGGCTGAAATTCATTTCCAATAGAAATGCTTATTATATTTGTAATCAGCATAAAAAAAGGCATCAATTGGTGTATTCACTTTATTCCTAACTCAATAATATGATTTCATAGAACTTTACCAACTTCAGTCACTAAGGCTAGGAATAAATGATGAAGAATAGGTAACATTAGGTTATAAAAAGATTAATTGAGTAGACAGCTTCACTTATGCCTACCTTGGTAGTATCATTAGTAAAGACAATGGGAGCAGTGCAGATATGAAAAGTAGAATAGGCAAGGCTCATGGTGTTTTTTTACACAGTTGAAAAAAGTTTAGAAGAATAGGAAGATAAGTCTGCAAAAAAGATTAGAATATTAGAAGCTACATTGATGACTGTGGTCAAATATGGTTCTGAAGCAGGGGCTCTCCAAAAAACAGACAAAGATTTTCTAGATCTTTTCTAGAAAAAGATCAGGTACCCAATTGTTTTGGGTACCTGGCTGAACCAACAATACTTTAAAGCCCAGTGCCCAAAGAACCTAAAAGCACCCAGAACCCACAGCTCCCAACTTGAAAAATAAATGTTAGCATACCTAAGCCTCAATTCATAAAACTAAACATTAAGTTATTTTACCTTTATTACAGCAAATTTAATGTCCATATCTTCTTTAAATAGATATTTAAAAAAGTATCATAACTTAAGTTTATAAATCACAGATGGTGCAGGCATACACAAAAGAATTCTACTAGATAAATTCAAATTATGTCAGCCAGTGCAATGTGTTGGCAAGGTGAATCTGACAAAGAGAGATCATTATCAATTTACAGGAGGGGAGATTTGACTTCTGTCAACAATATTCAGTGTTGGGTCCTGACAAATTAAAATACTTGTATTACATACATGTGGGCTTTGGCCTTGCTTGGGCTTATTATACCATACACATTGTTTTTATTAAGTGAAAAACAATGTCCCAAGGATTAACCATAAAATGCAATATGTGCCCCATTGTTAAAGGACTTTGTGACTTTTTCATTTAACAAAACCAGTTGCCCAGTGCCCAAGAACCCAAACAAAGAGAGATCATATCAAGTTACAGGAGGGGAGATTTGACTTCTGTCAGCAAACACATTTCACAAAGAGACATATCAAGTTACAGGAAAGATCACCTTTTGGGTATTACAAATATTCAAAATATTTCATGGGAATTTTCTGCAGGATCAACTTTATACTAGGGGTAGGGTATTTGCAGGAAAACTTTTCCACAGAGAAAGGGATTTTTTGCAGGATTTAAAATACAAACAGAAATTCTTTCATTGCTGTTCTATTAACTGGACTCTTTTTATATCTGAAACTCGAGCGCGTTGAAAAACCCGTTTTTCAACGGGATGATACAAGACACCACTGTAGAGAAATACAATGTATAGCATGGTTTTAATTGCATATACAATAGGGTAAAAGTACCAATGATTCAACAGTTTTTGTAAAAAGCCAGTTTTTCTACTCTAGAAGTCTTAATTTAAAGACTTTCGGTTTGAAAAGGGTTTCACTATGTAGGAAAAACATCTAGGAATCTAACTGTTTGATGAGAAGTTTGAAGTTTTGTCTGGAAAGGGTAAAACACTCCAATTTTCCGAAATTAGAACATTTTCACCTACAAATTTGACAGAACAAAAAAGTTGCCTGTTTTTGATGCAAGTCGGAATCCAATTCAACACCTGTATTGGGTGTCAAACCAATGATTCGACAGTTTTTGTAAAAAACCAGTTTTTCTACTCTAGAAGTCTTAATTTAAAGACTTTCGGTTTGAAAAGGGTTTCAGTATGTAGGAAAAACATCTAGGAATCTAACTGTTTGATGAGAAGTTTGAAGTTTTGTCTGGAAAGGGTAAAACACTCCAATTTTCCGAAATTAGAACATTTTCACCTACAAATTTGACAGAACAAAAAGTTACCTGTTTTTGATGCAAGTTGGAACCCAATTTGACACCTGTCTGAATACTTGTGGGTGGAACCTGGTGTATTTGACATGTATATTCTTGTTTCTTTGTTTTTCTTCAACTTCATTTAATGTATAAAAGTATAAAAGACTATGCAAAAAGTAGAAGTAATAAAACTAACAAAATCGTTTCAAGTATGTAGTATTTGGTATAACAAAATCAGTACAACAAATTTTAATATACATTATTAAATACAAATAGTATTTAGTATAACAAAATTGTTTCACTAGCATTTTGGAAGGGATAGGGTCTAGGAAAACGGGAGTGGATTTCAAGAAATTTAAGAAGTTTATTTAATTTAGTGGATTTTATTTTCATATGCAGATTCTTAGTTTTGTCCAAAACATAGGTCTATGCGTCATTTTGTATAAGATTTTGTATTCGATAAAATTTGTATGTTTTATTTGGATGAAGGATAAATAAGGGTATAATCTAAAAAAATCTGGGGGGGGCAAAATCAGGTCTGGGGGGGGGGCAAAACGAGGTCGGGGGGGGGGGGCAAAACGAGGTCGGGGGGGGGGGGGGGGGCAAAACGAGGTCTGGGGGGGGCAACTGCCCCCCTGCCCCATAGCAATTTAGACCCCTGCATGGTATGAGGCCTAGCAGCAGTTCCTCAGATGATGGAAAAATCCAGTGTCTGTAAGTAAAACTTCAAAGTTTAAAAAAAACCTTTTGTTTAAATGTTCTTTCATCTGAAATATTATTAGAAATAATAATCATCAAAATCTCTCATTGCACAGAAAGCACCCGTAAATTCGACAGCTATGGTGCCTATGGTTTTGTCAGTGGATCCTGGAATTTCGACACCTATTATTTCTCATCTGTTTTACATGTTCAGTGAAGTTTCAACAAAGTCACCTATGTTTTGACAGGGCCTGTTGCTGTCTGTCCAAAATTTCGTCAAGGTTACTACGAGATATTTGCCAAAGAAATAAATCCCTTGATAGAAGCCGATATTTACGCTTGAATGCGGCTGAAGGTAACATTTTTAGTCCGCCTGGTATTCCACTACATTGAACAAGAATTTTTGACACTTGGAACCTAGTTTCGACAATGCAATTTCTGTTGCCATTTTCATTTAATTTGATCAAGAAAAAGCTAATGTAGCTACATTTCAGAGAAGATCAGATGTATCTTGACACATTAGCGCTTATCCCAACTTTTTCTTGCAATAAATAACCAAGTAATGACAGTTTGAACATTACATACGTGAAAAATTGTTGGGAGCTCCTTTCGTGTCAAAAACAGGAAACTGACCAAATTGAATGTTCTTTTCTTATCTGGGTGTACTGGATATAGTGTCCACGTTTCGCACCGTCGAAATATAACGACGGCTCCAAGAGAAGGCGCTCTAAGTCATGGCTAAGCAGAGCTATCCTGTTTTGAAGGAAAATTTTGACAGTGGTTCCAAAATTGCACTGTCGAATCATTGGTGCCTCTACCCTATTTAAAGTGTTGGTTTTTTTTTGGGGGGGGGGAGAGGTACCTAGGTTAGGTTACATATTTAATACATGCTATGCTTTGCCCCACCCCCCCTAATGTGCAAATATGTATGAACTTGGGTAAGTCCGACACCGGGGTAACTCTGTCACCCCTGTCTTATCTGATTCAGTGAAGACAGAAATCTGTGGTTCTGTACTTCATTTTCTTCCTGTGGCTTGGTACTTGACAACAGTGTTCAGTATTGCCGCCATTTTTAACCCCTCTTGTGGTGACGAAATTCAGAAATTTCGAGGAGGGCATCTTTGCTGGCCACAAGGTGGGTAGTAATTTTTAACTGATAGTGCGGAAAATTAAAGAGAGGATAGAATGATTGTAAATAGCTGATGAGTTAATAGGATAGTTGAAGTATTTACTGTAATTTATTAGTATTTTATCCTCAAGCCAGTCAGGAGATACAAGGGGTGTCGGACTTACCCCAGAAAAACCCCCGTTTGGGGTAACTCCAGCATGTCGGACTTGCCCTGTACAGGGTAAATTCTGACACGGAGGGCCGGACTTACCCCGTGTATACGATTGGCTAGTCTTTTGCAGTTCTAGCCTAGATCTCAGTGAATTGTATTTGTCAACTATTCCTTGATCCCAAGATCTTGACGAAAAGGAGCAATATCAACTGAAAAATGAAACTGGAAAAGAAGGATTATGCCAAAAATATACTTAACGTTATGAGAAAACCTTGAATAAATTCCTTTTTTGATTTTAATTTGATCGAAAATACTTTTTTCAGATTTGAGTGTCTTAATTTTTTGCATAAGATTTTGCTTTCATATTTTTCACTTTTTATGTAATTTTCTTGCATCTTCCAGTTGTTTATTATGTTTTTTTCCAATAATAAAGGTTTCCACACATGAAACTGATATATACGAGTCTTTTTTAGTTTAGTTTATTCACTGTCTTGACCCAAGTTGATAGTGTGATGGAGTTTTATCAACTGCTTTTTCCAAACCATCTGCTTTTTCAGCCATATCTAATGTAAATTTGAAGGTCTGGAGGGGGGAGGGCAGCTGCCTCCCCCCCTACACCCATGAAAATCAATACTATTATTAACAGCTAAATCTGTCAAAGCTGAAAGTAATTAGACATTGAAGAATTGCATTGTGCCAAGTTAATACTAAACCTAGTATCATCGGATTGCTTTCCAATGAAACACTAGGTAACATCGGATTTTTGGTTCTAACAGAAAAACAAATGCATGGTAGACACGTTTAGGGGAATATATTTGAGTGTGAAGGGGGTTGGGGTCGAAAATACCAAAATACTGCCTGTGATTGATATGAATTTTTTCTAAACTTTGTCAATCAGTAACAATATAGCTGAATTCACAAGTACCCATAGGGAATAAACACAATTTCTGATGTTTTTCTCAGGATGCAAAGGCCAACAATTTTCTCATGAGAGAAAATTTGTTGCTCCCCATCTTCAAGAGATTTTCCCTCCCCAACGAGGCCAGGTGATAAGTGGAAAATAAAAATTGTTTTTTTAATGTGGTTTAGAACAAAAAAAAGGTAAGTTGTCTAACTGAGGCTCAAATTGTTTTCTGTAGGTTTTGGCTAATAAAAAACCTTGATGAGGATATCTGATAAACTTGTACAGATATTTTTTAAAAAAACGTTAAGTCTGGACAGCTTTTCCTGCTTCCAATTTTCCGTCCCATTTTTCCAGAAAACGGATAGTCTGGACGCGCTACAAGCTTGAATTTGTCAATATGGCTTGTCGTTTCTTATACACTAGCTACGTTTTACTATTGTTACTATAAACCTGCATTTTTTCCAGATGCCACGCAAGTACAAGCGAAAAACCAACAAGGGGGCAGGAGGATGATATACTGCTGAACAGCTTAAACAAGCCAAAGATAAAGTTCTATAATGTCGAATGTCTTTAAAAAAAGCTGCGAAATTTTACAACATACCGAGGACAACACTAATGGATCAGACAAAGAAGCAAAGGACTTTCCCCGAATCGCCTGCTGTTACTCTCGGGAGAGCTCCGGACCTACCTCCTGATGTTGAGCAGAGTATGGCAAATTTGCTGAAGGTCATGGAAAAGTGGGGCATGGGGCTTACCAAACAACAGTTCCTAGACGAAGTGCAAAAATATGTCAGCATGAACAAAATCAGTACTCGTTTCACGAACAACCGGCCAGGTGAGGACTGGTGGCTTGGGTTTAAGAAAAGAAACAACATCTCGCTTAAGAAACCTGAGCATCTTGAAAACCTGAGGGCTGTGCAACAAGCAGATCCTTTTATCATTTTAGGATTTTATGACCTGCTACAAAAAATAGCAGAAGAGCTTGACATCTTAGACAAACCAGAATGTTGGTTCAACTTGGACGAAACTTCGTTTTGTCGCGATCCCGGTAGCCTTAAAATCGCTGGCACAAAAGGATCCCCAGCAACGTGGCGAACTGGTGGCAATGGGCGTGATAACACAACTGTGCTCGCATGTGTTAATGCATCAGGTGAGAAGCTGCCACCACTGGTAGTCTTCTCGGGAAAAAACACTTGGAGTTCATGGCTACCCGTTCAGGACCATCCAGATGCATGTTATTCAGCTACTAAGAAAGGATGGATGACTGCGGACCTTTTCTATGACTGGTTTAAAGATGTTTTACTGCCTCAGGTGAAAGAAAAAGCACTTCTTTATCTTGATGGCCATGGCTCCTATTTATCCTTGGCTCTTGCAAAGCTCGCTTCAGAGAAGAACGTTACCATCCTCAAGTTGCCAGCCCATGTATCCCATGTTCTGCAGCCCCTTGAAAGGGTTATTTTCAAAGGGCTGAAATCATCCTATGAGCAGAAGCTCGTGAACTGGCAACGAGCACACCCAGGTGACGTCTTGTCACGACCAGGCCTCGTGAAAATTTTATGTCAGTTCTGGGAGACTTACCTTACCCCTTCACTGATTCAAAAATCATTTCAAGCGACAGGAATTTACGATTCCGCTACTCCAGCGCGTATCAACCGCGACGTGGTCGACAATGCAAAGTTTGATCCAGCCAAGTTCAAACGATATATTGGGAGTAAGAAATCGGAGACTCAGACTTTAACAAGAGTGACTACCAGGGTGAATACTGCAACTGAACAGATTACCATTTCGGTGTTGGTTAGTCCGAAGAAGAATCATACGCATGACAAATCCTTTGAAGAACTTCTCTTGGACTCAGTACGTCGCCCTTCTCTTGATGCCTCAGCATCCGGGACATCCGGTAGGCAGAGAGTTGCCCGGGAAGCTGAAGTAATCACATCTGCAGAGGCTTTGAGAGTGCTTGAACAAAGAGAGAAAGAGAAAAAGAAAAGCTAGAGAACAAAAAGGGAAAGTAAAAAAGAACACGCTCAAGCCAAAACTGAAAAAGAAAAAGAAAGATGATCTTTCCAGTGAAGACTCTGACGTTGATGTCTCATCGGGTTCCTCAACTGACGAAATGGATATCCGTGATACTGTTGGCAGTGAGCATGAAGAGGAGGAGGAAAAGAAGCTAAACATACAGCTAAATGAGTACTATGCTGTAGCATACGATACCAAACGAGATCAACAAGGCTGGAATATCGGAAGGGTGCTTGATTTTCGCGATGAAAATCTTGTTCGTATAAAATATCTTCGCTGCCTGAGCCTAGCCGACTATTCATACGATTGGCCAAAAAAAGATGACATTGACGAAGTCGAAGAAAACTACATCTTTGCCGGACCATTGAGACTCTCTGGAGCTGGTCCCTTCACTCTACCACCATTCCAAATTCGGCACATCATCAACCTGTACAAGAAGCACACTAGTGCCTGCAAGTGATCAAAAGTTTGCTTTCTCGAATCTCTCTGATACTAATTGAAACTGCTTTTTTTTATCCTATTATTTGAAGTATGTCGTTACCTTTTTCATATTTACAATAAAAAATTTGAAAAAATACCTTTCTCAGAGACTTCTCCTATGTACGGGGTAAAACCAGCACTGTCGGAGTTACCCCATGATAAGCAGAAAGCTGATGTTCCGCTGTGGCACATACAAACCATTAACGAGAGTTTTTGGTTTGTATGGTTTTTCCGTACATAGAGAGACCCTCTATCATGTCTTAGTGTGAAATAATTTTTATCTCTACATACATAAGATTTACCTGGGAGGTGCCGGATTTACCCCAGACTTGGGGTAAGTTCGGCCTCCCTGAGATGGGTTACATTGGTGTAGCAACTCATGGAAACAACAAAACTTGGGGACTTTCTGGATTGTGCGGAATATTACTAGTATGATCAAGAGCAACATCAAATAGTTTTTATTGTGGCAGAAACTCCAAAACAATCTTGGGACCAGATTAAGCTGAAAAAAACTTGATAAAGGGCTGGACTTACCCCAGTTCACCCTAGCCCAAATTTTTTTCTAAACTATTATATATATATATATATATATATATATATATATATATATATATATATATATATATATATATATATATATATATATATATATATATATATATATATATATATATATATATATATATATATATATGTGTGTGTGTGTATATATATGTATATATATATATATGTATATATATATATATATATTATATATATATATATATATATATATATATATATATATATATATATATATATATACATATATATATATATACATATTAAGTTCGGTTACGAGCTATACAGAGTTATATATATATATATATATATTAAGGGATTAAGTTCGGTTACGAGCTCTACAGAGTTGAGAAAGACAAGGTGCTTCCAAAACGATGTTTCGCATGTCAAAGTCCCTCTCACACCGAAAAAAACTGTGATTCTTCTACTCTGAAGTGTGCTCGTTGCAGTGGAAATCATAGATCAACGAAGAATACTCCATGTACTAACCCCATTTGTTGTGCAAATTGCAACTCAACTAACCACCCGTCTTACAGTTTCAGTTGCCCTGCTATGATAAAGCTTTTTAAATGAATATTGGTTCTACGATTACGTCCTTTAATTCGAATGGAGTCATTGGCAAATTTGTAGTGCTGAATGAATTTGTTTCTGAAAATAGTTCAATACTATGTTTGCAAGAGCATCATTTGTTGGACCATTCTTTGAATATGTTAAGTTCCCTTTCAAGTCTACATGATATATTTACCGTTCCTGCGAGGCCTACCGGAGGCCGCCCTGCGGGTGGCATTGCTACATTTGTTCCTAAAGAATTTAGTGCTATTTTATCTTGTGCTGATGAGTCTTTTCTTGCCTGCAAACTTTTTGATTGTGTTTTGGTCAATTGCTATTTGCCTACTGACTATCATGTTGATTCGTCTTTTGAAGCCTTTACGTCAGCTTGCCATAGACTTAGTAGCTTTATTGCCCTATTAGATTCGAGTTTACGTATTTTTATTTTTGGTGATTTTAACTGTGATCTTGAGAGTGTAAATGAACGTAGCACAATTTTATTTTCGTCTTTACCAAATTTTAATATCTGCCGTAAGACACTTGATTTTACTTATTCTCATTGGAGTGGGAGTACGAGTAATATTGACCATGTACTTTTTAATTTTTCCCCATCTATTATAGTAAAAGTTATCCCGGATTTCCCGATAAGTGATCATTTACCTATTCAGTTTTTGACATCGTTTTCTGTAATTCATGATTCTGTTTCTGCTTCTAATTTTATTCCAATTCGCCCTAAATATTTTGAGAGAATTATCTGGGATGAAAAACTGATTCCGGCTTACCAAGATAAAGTTGATTCTTTAGCTCGAAAAGTAGTTGTACCTGATATTCTGAAGTGTCATAAAGATAACATAGAGCTTGAGCTTAATTGCATATATCTTCAGTTATTACATTGCTTAAAATATGGTGCTAAAGAAACTTTTGGAGTTAAAAAGTGTAAACCCAATGTTGAAAAACCTTTTTGGTCGTCAAATCCGTTTCTTGTACATGCTAATCATGAATCTAAATTAGCTTTTAGACATTGGAAAAATAGTGGAAAACCGCGTGATCTTCATCCGGCTTTTCTATGCATGAAAAAAAAGAAGGCAATTTTCCAGTCGGAGCTTCGTCGTCATAATAATATTTTGCTTATGGATGCTTCGTCTGAAGTTGATATGAATAACAAGAAACTTTGGAAAGCTCTACGTTCAACAAAGAGAGTTAATGAACCTTCTAAAAAGAATGGCCCTTCTCTTGTTGAGTGGGAAACTCATTTTGCAAACCTTTCGAAATCTTGTGATGATCCTGAACAACTTTCGCATGTTGATATAATTTTAAACAGTTCTTTTAATTCGCATGATTTTTCTATTTCGTTTGATTCTTTGTTGGGTGCATGCCGTAAATTAAAGCCACAATCCTCTAAAGACCATGATGGGATTTTTTCAAATCATGTGAAATTTGCTCCAACTTCTTTTCTTCTTCTTCTTTTGACTTTTTTTAATCTTATTCTCAAGTTTGGTATTGTTCCTCCGTCTTTTAGGATTGGGGTGGTAACTCCTATTCTAAAATCTGGTAAAAGAGATCTCCGTTCTTGTGATTCGTATAGGCCGATAACGAAGGGTTCTATGATTGGTAAACTTTTTGAATTATGTATAAAGGATCTTTTTGATTATTTGGATGTTGGTCTTAATCAAGTAGGGTTCAAAAAAGGAATGGGTTGCGACCATGCGCATGCAACGTTTGATACTATAATTAAGCAGTCAAGATCTACTGGCTCCCCACTTTATACACTATTAATTGATATAAAAGGAGCTTTTGACAATATTTCGCATGCTTCCGCTCTTTCAGCTCTTATTTCTGGTGGGATTCCCCTTTCTGTGGTTAGAGTTCTTAGATCTTGGTATTCGGGGCTTAGGATAAAAATTTTTGCACATACTTCTGATTCTCTTTCTAATCCAATTTCCGTGGGTCGGGGCGTGAGACAGGGTGGGGTTTTATCTCCTTATATTTTTAACGCATGTCTGGCGGAGTGTCTTCGTTCTTTATCTACAACCCTTATTTCTTGGGGACGGGATGTGTCTTTTCTTGCATATGCTGATGATATTATCCTATTGAGCCGTTCTAAAGCTAGTCTAATTAAGAATTTTAATTCCCTTTCTAGTCTGCTTAATGTTCGTGGCCTTTCTATTAGTATTAAAAAATGTCAATATTTTCCCGTTAATGTTAATGACCGAGCTGAATTAATTTGCGATAGAAATATATCATTTCCGGTTTCTGATGCTGTTGTTTATCTTGGGTTACCTTATTCTGCTTCAGCTCGTGAATCTAAGTCGATGCTAATTTTACATATTCAAGAAAAAATTAGAAAGGCGTTTGGTTCCATAATACGGCTACGTGGTGTTTATCGTCGTGAAATTCTAGGTTCTCTTTTTAATGCAGTTGCCCTCCCGCATGTTCTTTATCCTTCCCTTCTTCTTCGAGATTTTAAAATTTGTGATTTTTCAGCAATTCGCGTTTGTTATTTTAAATATTGTAAGTTTTTACTTGGTTTTCCAATTTCCTTTAGTAATTCTGAATTAGTTTCAAAATTTAAAATTAAAGAGCCGTTGGAAATAGCCAAGGTAAAAATAAATAATTTTTACCGTAAATCTGAAAATATACTTTATGTTCATAATCTTTTTCCTTTTTTTTCTATAGTTTAAAAAGTGCATGATTTCATTATTACTATTTGTTGCATTTGATTAAGTTTTCTTTTGGGCAACTTGTAAATTGTTGCTATGTTTGATGGTGTGTTATTTGGATTTTTGAAGAGTTATTTAATTATCTTTTATACTCCTCGTTTTTGAGGGAAATAAATAAATAAATAAATAAATATATATATATATATATATATATATATATATATATATATATATATATATATATATATATATATATATATATATATATATATATATATATATATATATATATATATATATATATATATATATATATATATATATATATATATATATATATAATATATATATATATATATATATATATATATATATATGTATATATATATATATATATATATATATATATATATATATATATATATATATATATATATATATATATATATATATATATATATATATATATATATATATTATATATATATATATATATAATATATATATATATATATATATATATATATATATATATATATATATATATATATATATATATATATATGTATATGCTGGATCGAGTTACAGAGGAATTGCAACAAATTTTTGCATTGATCAATTTTCTCACATTAAAATGCTTTTGCAAAAGGGCGTATTAGCAATTCCTTGTTAACCACTTTGAGCATTATATTGGAACTTTCAGGTATGTTGAACTAACAAAAAGGCACTCTGTAGACCTACCTAGTGATAATACTACTACCTACTGATAACACTACTTCTACTGCTACGACTACCCTGTTGTAGGAGCCCTATCCTAGGTTCTGTAGTAGGCTAGGGCTTCTTGATTTTCTTGAAAATAAATTATTCCTGCAGTCCAAACTGCATACAATAAAGCACAATAATTGCACTTATTTAATGTCATTGCAATAATTGCTGCAAGCTATGGGCTATGCTTAATTTTCCATCATTTGAATTGTTTTATTTTTGTTAGGTAAGTATTTAGTAGTTTCACTGGTAAATTTGCACATTTTAACTTAATTTATCTAGGATGAAAGTGAATATATCATTTGCTGCCTTTTATGCTATTTCCTAATTCAATAATTGCTTCTGGGGGAAATTACATTTTGAGCCCTTGAAAGGCTGAAAAGATCCCAGGGTAACCAAAAGTTTAAAAACATGATTCTAAAAAAACTGTCTGATGATTAAAAAATTGCCATTTGTAGTCAATTCAGGAATGATGATTATTATTTTCCTTACTCTTAATAGTAAATGGTATTGTGAAAACAAAATTGCAGAAATTTAAAAAAAAGAGCTAGAAACTAAAAATGACGTCAGTTTTGGTGTAATTTCAACAGGCTACTTTTAAAAATTCTTGCAAATTTGTTTCCAAAATAATATTTTAGCCCACTATTAAGACTAAGGAAAATGATAATTACCATTCCTGAATCAACTGCAAATTGCAATTTTTTCACTAGACAATTTTGTTAGAAACATGTTTTTAAACTTTAGGTTACTATGGACTGTTTTAACTTTTGGGGCCCTGTTAATTGCTCAAAATTGAGTTTCCCCCCAGAAAAAATGTTTATTTATAAAAGAGCACAAGAAAAGGCATCAAGTGATGTATTCACTTTCATCCCAGCTATCTTGAAAACTGCTTATTTCCTGTTCAAGTTTCCATACAGAAAAAAAAATCTGGAAACTACCTTAAAGTATTCAAAAATAATTACTTATATCATTCCTAAAAATAAATGTCTTAACTCCACTACCAGTCACCCTCATCTAAAGAGCCTATATAGCCTGTAACCCAAATTATATATACTCAATGAATTTTCAATAGTTCCCTCTTCTCTTCTTATTCACTTAATAGTAGCAGGAAGACAAGAGTTGTGCTATTGAAAATGCATTGACTATATTTAATTGGACATTAGAAGGAAGTAATGTAAAGTAATGTACTTTTAGGAATGATATAAGTTAGCATTTTATAACATAGTTACCAGAAATTGTTAGGATTATCTTATGGAGAAATGTGCTACTAAATATTTTCCCTTTGTTGTCTAAAGGGCATCTGTATTTGTTAAAGTCAGTTGGTTGATCATGTATAAACTACTAGTGCTGCTAACAATTCAATACACCATCAAACCACCTTAGGTCAACACAGCTGCACATGCCTCTCCTTCATCCCAATATATTCAAATTTTCCTTCTTTATACCCTCCCAAAGAAGTCCCAATTACCTCTAGATCCTTCCTTATAACTGTTTCCCACTCCATTTGTGGATGACCTGCAGTTTATTTAGCCCTAGATGGTTGGCTAAAAATTATGTTGTTTGGCAAATTGTCATCCTTCATCTACAGAACGTGTCCTAGCCATGTCAACCCTTCTCTTGTTATAGCAACAGAAGTTGGGATTGAACCATATTTTTTGTACAGCTTAATCTGAATTATGGTCAGTCAGATAAGTACCCTAAAGAATCTTTAGCTTTTTCCTCTTGAAAATATCTAACAAATCTTCCTACATATGTCATAGCACCCATGTTTCAGAACCACGTTTGATCACTATAGCTTCTAACATTCTAATCTTGGTTCATAGACTTATCTTCCCACTCTTTCAAACTTTTTTCAAACACAAAAAGAACCCCCTTGGTCATGATTATTCTGCTTTTAGCATCTTCACTGTGTCCACCATCTCTACTAATAATGCTACCTAGGTAACTGAAGCTCTCCACTTGATCAATCTTCTCGTTAGGCAAAATCACCTCTTCACCTTCATTAATTCCCAGTCTAAGTAGCTTAGTCTTTTTAACGTTAATTTTCAAGCCTATTCTTGCTTCATGAACTCTCAAAACCTCAAAAAATCATCCATTGTGCTAACATTTTCATCTAGGGGGCTCAAACCATTAATATAATCTAAGTCTAGGAGAGTTTTACTGTACCATTTGATTCCATACTCTCAGATAACCCTTGCTATGTTCTTTAGGAAAAAGTCCATCAAAATGATCCATATAAATTGGATGGGACTGATATCAGTACTGCTGATCTGGGCTATAAAAAAGTGCAATGAATGTTTTTTGCCTAATCCAACAGTTGTATTGAAATCACTCAGATGGAATCTTCAATAAGACAAACTAGTTAACAAAGAGCACATGACATCACAAGATGCAAAGCAATGGAAAAATATATTATTTAGGGCTATATCTCTGGGATCATCAGGGCATTGGGGGACATGGTCAGAAAGGGAGCAAGGACGAACAACAAGAAAAAGCCATGGGTGTAACTCCTTTTGAAACACTGACTCCAAAAGCCAAATGGATACCTCTGAGAATAATGCTAGTTCATGAAAATAACTTAGATGTGTAAAACTTAAGAAGAGTAAATTTTTTAGCCATACAGCCTAATTTTTCACTGTATATATTGAAATTTGGAGTGGTTGATTTCTATCTCCAAGATAGCATTGCTGAAGTGAAGATTAAAAAATTAGAAAAAATTCTTAGAATGTAATAATAATAGAAAATCTAACACAAGCCTAAAAAACATTTTATAGAATAGTTGTATCTTCTTCTTCTATTTAACAGCAGGCGGGCTTTTCAGTAAAACTATTTAGCCCTTTTCCTTTTGCTTCACTCTGTGGGCTACAGAGCTACTGGCTTGATTGCCTCATATTTATTAGATATATTCAGATATCTTTCAGCAGATCTTTTGACTCTAGGAGTTCAAATATAAGATGATAGATGTCAATTTCTATGCTCTGTGTGCAGGTATAGTTGGCTAGGCTCTTGGCTGATAGTGGGATTTTGTGGTGTTTGAAGTATTTTAACAGTTTACAAAGCAAGGTATGTTGTGCAGACGTCAGCATATTACATTCAAATAGGCAATGGTCAATTGTTTCATTATTCATATTACAATGCCTGCAAAGAGGGGACAGGGGAATTGAACCACTTGAATTAGAAAACTTATATGAGAATGCAAGGAAATTTAGTCCATTTGTTCCAGAACGAATTCTATGATAAATTTTAGAAAGATACTTATTGGGAAAGGGGGAAAGGATAGGATTAATCTTATTCAAATTAATATCTGATAGCCTCCATCGGTAAATATCTCTAACTGGGATTGGTCTCCCACTTGGCTGGTCAATATTTATAGCATTTTTTGCTATTTCATCAACCTGATGATTACCACTTATGCCAGAGCGGCTAGGAATGTACTGAAAATAAGTTTTTATGCCACTTGAAGCAAGATTATCAATACTACTGAGACAATGATAAGTGTCAATGTCCAACTTATATTGAGGAGCTGAGGCCAGCAACTCAAGGCTTGATAGAGAGTCGGAATATATGATAATATTATTTGAATTTGCAATCAAAGGTTGGTTTTCCTTAAGGTGTTCTAATGCCATGATTATGGCATTTAACTCAGCAGACATTATAGATAAATTATTATATAATCTCTCGCCCATTGCAATTTTCAGGTGAGGAAGGAAAACACCACTTGCAACCTTCTCATTCATTTTTGATCCATCAACAAATATTTGGAAGTGATTTTTATAGGTAATTGTATTAAGTTCTGCAAATTTTTTTGGACAAAAGCAATGGGGGTTAAATCTTTATTCCACTCTGAGAATCCATTATTTATTGTGGGAATTGACCAATTCCATGGGGGGGATCGGGGGAAAGTGGGTGCAATAGACTTTGCTGGTATGGGGAACTTCTTCTGAATATTGGCATACTCATCTGCAATGCCTCTATACTTGGCTGGATTTCTTAACCAATTATGTAATGTGTGTGAGCTATTTGATTCAATTTTTGTAAGATGTTCTGTCAAGAGAAACCTACGTCTCTCCCTTATTGTTGTTAATCCACTCTCCATAAGCAGAAACTTGGTGCTTGTGGGTTTCCTAAGACCAAATATGAGACGTATTATATCATTTTGTGTTGTTTCAATTTTTGCATCTGGGTCATTGCACATGCACCATAGACGATGAGCCCATAGTCAATATGGGGTCTTATATGTGATTTATAAAACTGGAGTAAGGTTTTCTCCTTACAGCCCCAGGGTGTGGAAAGAAGTCTTTTTAGTATATTTGTTTTTCTATAGCATTTTTTTATTGTGTTTGAAATGTGGAGGTGGAAATTAAGTTTTTGGTCAAGCATGAGACCTAGGTAATTAATATGATTATCTTCTGGAATAGTTGTTTTATTTAGAGTTAGTTTTGCATTAACATGGTTTCGCTTCCGGTGAAATTGGATTATTTTTGACTTGGTGGGTGCAATGGGTAAATCTGAATGTTGAGAGAATTTTTCAAATTGGAAAAGTGACTTTTGCAGATTTGACTGTGCTATCTGAAAGGTGTTGCCAGATGACCATAGCACCAGATCATCAGCATATTGTAGATTTGTGTGGGGTAGGTTCATGTCCCAGAGATATAGGGCAAATAGGAGGCAACTGAGGACTGCTCTCTGAGGTAGGCCTTTGGTTATTGTCTTTTGGGGTGAAGAGGCTGAACCAACACAAACGATGAAACTTCGCACTTCTATGAAGGATTTAATAAAAGATACTAGCTTAAGGGGTACTCCAAGGTTTGCAAGTTTGTTTAAGAGGATTTGGTGGTTCACATTGTCATGTGCCCCTTCAAAATCTAGGAAAGCTGCAACTAGGACATTATTTTTTGAGAAAGATTCATTTATTGCATTTGTTAGCAAAATGAAAGCATCTGTTGAGGAGTGGTGTTTCCTGAATCCAGTTTGAGTGTGAGGGATCATATTATTTTTTTTCAACAAACCAGAGGAGTCTGTGATATATCGTTTTCTCCATTATTTTCCCCATCACAGGAGTAATCATTATGGGCCTATAAGACTCAGGATTATCTTTTGGTTTATTTTTCTTCAGGATTGGTAGGAGGGACGAACATTTCCATATATTGGGGAACCTAGAAGATGCCCAAGCGTGATTATAACAATTTAGCAGTTCTTGTTTGTATGAAGATGTGAGATTCTTTATCCATGTAGGGTGTATATTGTCATAGCTGCCGCAAGTTTTGGTCCTAATATGATGTATTGCATTTTTCAATTCCTGGATTGAAAATGGATTAGTTATGTACTCGGATCCTGGGCGTGGTTGGTAACTTGGGTTCATAGGAATTGTGGACAGTTTGCTTTGATTATTTGATGTTAGCTTATCAACAAAGAGAGTTGCAAATAGGTTAGCTTTTTCATTATCATTGTCATTATGGGTATTATTATGTATAAGCTCATACAGGAGTGGGTTGGGGGAAGTCTTTTTCCCACAGATGTGGCTTATGACTTTATGTATAATTGGCTCATGTGTTTCTCTGGAGAGATTATTTGCAAAATTATTCCAGTATTTATATTTAGCATCTATTATAGTCCTTTTTAGATTAGATTCTGCTTGTAATTTTTTTAAATATGTAGTAGGTGATGGTTTTTTTATGAATTCTGTCCTAGCTGCCTTTTTTATCCTCCATTTATTTAGGCACTCATTTGTTCACCATACTTTAGGAATTTGTTTAGGGAATGTTTTCTTAGGTGTTGTCCTGGGGATAGCATGATTAGCTGTATTTATTAGTAAAGATGTCAAGGCTTCAGTATGTGTGTCAACTGTTGTGTTAGAAATGCATGACCTTTGGGTGAAACTTGTAATTTCATCATTTAGCTTATTTTGGAACATAGACCAATTTGCTTTAGTGTTGATATATTTGGAGGTATGAGATAAAGTTTCAGAAGGTTCATTTAGGAAGCAGACTATAGCAAAGTGGTCAGTACATAGACTATCAATTTTATTCATGTAAATTTTGTTCAAAAAATTTAATGACACAATTTGTAGGTCAATTGTGGAGAATCTGCCACTTTTGGGGTTGAAATATGTATTCAGGTTTGGAGGGGTAGCAACAGCTAATTCATTATTAATTGAAGTCATATGCTCAATGAATTTACCAGCTTTATTTGCTGGTTTATTCCCCCGCAAAAGGCTGTGGGTATTGAAATCTCCTCAAATAATGATATTTTTTAACATATTAGAATTATTTATATAATTAAAGAAATCCTTGGCATCTGTAGTTTGGCCATTAGGGTTATAAAAGCTTATTATGTAGGTTTTTAGATTATTCAGCCAAACACTGATACCAATTACATCAACAACATTTGCAAAATCTGGAAAATTGATGCCACAAAATTTCATATTATTTTTAACTAATAAAGCTACCCCACCTCCTTTTCTCTCTGAAGATCTATCCTTTCTGAGGATAGTATATCCCAGAGACTTAATTTGTTGATTTTGGGTTAAATGAGTTTCCTGGAGACAAGCAATATTAATGGAATTATTATTCATGAAAGATATTAGTTCATTTAGCTTATTTTCTGTGAGTGATCTTACATTCCATTGGAGTATTGATATATGTTGTGTTGTTGATTTATTCTTCATATGACTGTGTATCAATGTTCAGCTTTGTTAAAAGTAAAGCAAGATCTTTTTTTGCTTGAATGAGCATATCATCTGGGATGTAGATTTTTGCCAATTCTGCAATGATTTTTGTTTTCTGTAGTTGATGTATGTTCATGGCCTGAACTGCATTACAGTTTAGAATGAATAAGCATATATTTGGGGATTGCATTTTTGGTTGTGCATCCTGTTTGTCGGTTAGGGGATTGATTCCTGGTAGTGTTTCTGGTTTGTTTCTTCTTGGGAGGGGGGCCAGGCTGACCTCATCTCACCGGACAAGGAGGCTTGTTGGCTTGGTGATTCCTTCTGATAGGGATTTGAGCTAGGGGGCTTAGAAGATGGTGTTTTATATGGTGTGCTTGATGCATTGGGGGCGTTTGACTTGGGGGTTTTGGTTGGTTTCATTACAGGCTTTATTTGGTATTGTTGGGCAGCATTTGCTTCCATTGCTGCAAAGGGGTATGGGATGGCCTTCTCTGTTGATGTTTGGAGTGTTAGAGCTCTTTTCTTGTACGCAGGGCATAATGATTTATTTGTAGATTCATGTGGGCCTTTGCAATTGATGCATGTAGGCTGAGTGTTGTTGCAAGTTGTCAGCTCTTTAGGATGGAAAGCTTTACAATTACTACACTCTCGGAGAATTTCATTGCATTTGTTTGTCGTGTGTCCCAGTTTTTGACACTTCTGACACTGGATAGGCTTAGGTTTGTATTCCTTGTGTGGTTTGATTCGCCCAAATAAGAATAATTTTTCTGGGATATTTATTTTTTCCTTCAGTGTGAATAAGAAGGATCTACTAGTTTTTAGGCCATTAGAGTTAGGTTTGCCAAGTTGGGTAACATCCTCAACTGGGATTGTGTTTCCAGCCCTATCTGAGAGGCCTTCTTTTAACTCCTGAGTGGATATCTCTGGGGGAACATTATAAACTACTATTTTTGTTGGTGATTGTTTTGGGTTCCAATTAGATGCAATAATTGGAGTATTCAGAAGGGATTTTAGGTTAATTATTGTATCTGCTGATTTCTGATCTTTTACAGCTATTAGCAGAGATCCATCACGGTTAATATTAAGAGAGAACATTGATTTTAGCAATTTAAAAATTGCAACTCTTATTGCAGTGATCATTTTTATTTCAAAGGGGGTAGTAGGAGTAATTTTAAGGTAAATTCCTAAGTTTTTGGAGGGAGGATCTTGGGCAGGGAGAGGGGAAATGCTTTTGATTGGGGAGATTTTTTTCCTTTTTTTAGAGCTTCTAGAGAGGACCTCTTGAAACCCATTATCATCATTTATGGTTACATTAGCCCCTACACTTATCATTGTCCTATTCTCCGAATTGGAGCTATCATTTGAACTTTGAGATAGTGTGCTTGACCAGCCAAGATGGGTATCTTTCACTATGGCACTTTCACTGGAATTTGATTTGGGATCTGGTGGGACTTTTTTTTTGGACGACTTCTAAACATTGCCTATTGGAAAAAGCTTTAAACAAAAAAAAACTAAAACAAGAAGGGAAAATAGAATGATATCAAACCGTCTGCACTATACTATGGGGAGGAGAAACACCACAGTATAGCCCTGAGGATGAATTGAGCAGGATTGGTTTGGTACAATTGCTGATTAGAAGCGATAATAATTCACAAGAAAATATATTTTAATTTTCTGATAAGGTTGCTGTTGCTCAACAGCATCAGAAGAAATACACTACAGAAGAAATAAAAGATTTATTGAGTAACTTCTAAAACGTTTGAGTAACTTCAGTTTCCTGAACAACAACAGCAACATTTTAAGAAATTTAAAAATAAATTTCTTGTTAATTATTGTCTCGATTTATCAGTAGTGTACCGAACCAATCGTGCTCAAAACCCTCCTCAGGGCCATACAGTGGTGTTTTCTTTGTGGATGGTGAAGTTTTCACCACAGTAGAGTGCAGACGGTCTGGTATCATAGTGGTATCCTTTTCTAGTTTAGATTAGAGCTTATTCCAATAGGCAATGGAAAGAACTCCGCCTAAAAAAAGTCCCCCCGGATCCCACCCCAAATACTAATGAAATTTATCCATTTCTGCTGGTCAAGCCTGGCTGGTCAAGCTCTCTTTCTCAAAGCTCACATGAAAGCTCAAATTCTGAGAATAGGACAATGATCATTGTTGGAGCTAATGTCACCATAGATGATAATGGATTTCAAGAGGTCCTTTCTAGGAGCTCCAAAAAAGGAAAAAACATCCCCAATCAAAAGTATTTTCCCTCCCCCTGTCCAATTTTCTCCTTCCTAAAACTTAGGCATTTACCTCAAAATTACTCCTAATACCCCCTTCGAAATAAGAATGATTACTACAATAAGGGTTGTAATTTTCAAAATGTTAAAATCAATGTTTTCTCTTAACATACACTGTGATGGATCTTTGCTAATAGCTGTCCAAGATCAGAAATCAGCAGATATAATACTTAATCTAAAATCTCTTCTGAATACCCCAATTAATTCATCTAAATGGAACCCAAAACAATCCCCAACAAAAATAATAGTATATAATGTTCCCTTAGAAATACCAATTCAGGAGTTAAAAGAAGGGCTCTCAGATAGGGCTGGTAACGCAATCCTTGTAGAAAATGTCACTCAACTGGGTAAACCCAACTCTAATGGATTAAAAACAAGTAGATCTTTCTTATTTACACTGAAAGAAAAAATTAATATCCCAGAAAAGTTATTCCTATTTGGGCAAATCAAACCGCACAAGGAATACAAGCCAAAGCCTATCCAGTGTCAGAAGTGTCTGAAACGGGGACACACAACAAATAAATGCAATGAAATTCTCCTAGCCTGTAGTAATTGTAAAGGGTCCCATCCTAAAGAGTTGATAACTTGCAACAACACTCAGCCTACATGTATCAATTGTAAAGGCCTACATGAATCCACCAATAAATCACAATGCCCTGCATATAAGAAAAGAGCACTAACACTCCAAATAGCAACAGAGAAGGCCATTCCATACCCTTTTGCAGCTATGGAAGCAAATGCTGCCCAATCACACCAAATAAAACCCATATTGAAATTAAATAAAACTCCCAAGTCAAACACTCCCAATGCATCAAGTACTCCTTACAAAACACCATCCATTAAGCCCCTAGCTCACATCTCTATCAGAAAGAATCACCAAGCCAACAAGCCTCCTTGCCTATTGAGATGAGGTCAGCCTGGCACCCCCTCCCAACAAGAAACAAACTAGAAACACTACCAGGAATTAATCCCTTAACGGACAAACTGGATGCACAACCAAACATACAAACCCCAAATATATGCTTATTTATTCTAAACTGCAATGCAGTTCAGGCCATGAATATACAACAACAACAGAAAACAAAAATCATTGATGAATTGGCAAAAATCTACATCCCTAATCATATGCTCATTCAAGCAAAAAAAGACCTTGCTTTACTATTAACAAAGCTGAACATTGATACACAGTCATATGAAAAATAAATCAACAACACAACACATATCAAGACTCCAGTGGAATGTAAGATCACTTACAGAAAATAAGTTAAATGAACTAATATCTTTTATGAATAATAATTTCCGTCAATATTGCTTGCCTCCAGGAAACTCATTTAAACCAAAATCAACAAATTAAGTCTCTGGGATACACTATCCTGAGAAAGGATAGAATATCAGAGAGAAAAGGAGGTGGAGTAACTTTAATAGTTTAAAATGATATAAAATTCTGTGGCATCAATTTTCCAGATTTTGTAAATGATGTTGATGCAATTGGTATCAGTGTTTGGCTGAATAATACAAAAACTTACATATAAAGCTTTTATAACCCTAATGGCCAAACTACAGATGCCATGGATTTCTTCAGCCATATAAATAATTCTAATATGTTGAAAAATACCATTATTTGTGAAGATTTTAATGCCCACAGCCTTTTGTGGGGGAATAAACCAGCAAATAAAGCTGGTAAGTTCATTGAACGTATGATTTCAAATAATAATGAACTAGCTGTTGCTACTCCAAACCTGAATACCTATTTCAACCCAAAAGTGGCAGTTTCTCTACAACTGACCTACAAATTGTGTCTTTAAATATTTTGCATAAAATTTATATAAATAAAATTGATAGTCTATGTACTGAACACTTTGCCATAGTTTGCTCCCTAAACGAACCTGCTGAAACCCTATCATATCCCTCCAAATATATCAACACTAAAGCAAATTGGCCTATGTTCCAAAATAAGCTAAATGATGAAATTACAAGTTTCACCCAAAATTCATGCATTTCAAACGCAACAGCTGACACACATGCTGAAGTTTTGGCATCTTTACTAATAAATACAGCTAATCATGATATCCCCAGGACAACACCCAGGAAAACCTTCCCTAAACATATTCCCAAAGCATGGTGCACAAATGAGTTCCAAAATAAATGGAAAACAAAAAAGGCACCTAGGAGAACATTCTTAAAAAAACCATCACCTACTACATATTTTAAAAAATTACAAGCAGAATCTAATCTAAAAAGGACCATAATAAATGCTAAATATAACTACTGGAATAATTTTGCAAATAATCTCTCTAGAGAAACACATGAGCCAATTATACATAAAGTCATAAGCCACATCTGTGGGAAAAAGACTTCCCCCAACCCACTCCTATATGAGCTTATACATAATAATACCCATTATGACAATGATAATGAAAAAGCTAAGCTATTTGCCACTCTTTTTGTTAATAAGCTAACATCAAATAATTGTAGCAAAATGCCCCTAATTCCTATGAACCCAAATTACCAACCTCGCCCAGGATCCGAGTATATAACCAGTCCATTTTCAATCCAGGAAATGAATAATGCAATACATCATATTAGGACCAAGACTAGCGGCAGCTATGACAGTATACACCCTACATGGATAAAGAATCTCACCCCTTCATATAAACAGGAACTTCTGAATTGTTATAATCATGCTTGGGCTTCATCTATATTCCCCAATATCTGGAAATGTTCATCCCTCCTACCAATCCTAAAGAAAAATAAACCCAAAGACAACCCTGAGTCTTATAGGCCCATAATGATTACTCCTGTGATGGGGAAAATAATGGAGAAAATGATCTATTACCGACTCCTATTACCGACCTCTATTACACACTCAAACTGGATTCAGGAAACACCATTCCTCAACAGACCCTTTCATATTGTTAACAAATGCAATAAATGAATCATTCTCAAAAAATAATGTCCTAGTTGCAGCTTTGCTAGATTTTGAAGGGGCATATGACAATGTGAACCACCAAATCCTTTTAATTAAACTTGCTAACCTTGGACTACCCCCCAAGCTAGTATCTTTTATAAAATCTTTCATAGAATTGCGAAGTTTCATTGTTTGTGTAGGTTCAGCCTCTTCACCCCAAAAGACAATAACCAAAGGCCTTCCTCAGGGAGCAGTCCTTAGCTGCCTCCTCTTTGCCCTATATCTCCGGGGCATGAACCTCCCCCACACGAATCTACAATATGCTGATGATCTGGTACTATGGTCATCTGGCAACACCTTTGAGATTGCACAGTCAAAGCTGCAAAAGTCACTTTTCCAATTTGAAAAAATCTCTGAACATTCAGATTTACCCATTGCACCTACCAAGTCAAAAATAATCCAATTTCACCGAAAGCGAAATAATGTTAATGCAAGATTAACTCTAAATGGAACAACTATTCCAGAAGATAATCATATTAATTACCTAGGTCTCATGCTTGACCAAAAACTTAATTTCCACCTCCACATTTCAAACACAATAAAAAAATGCTATAGAAAAACAATTATACTAAAAAGACTTCTTTCCACACCCTGGGGCTGTAAGGAGAAAACCTTACTCCAGTTTTATAAATCACATATAAGACCCCATATTGACTATGGGCTCATCGTCTATGGTGCATGTGCAAAGACCCAGATGCAAAAAATTGAAACAATACAAAATGATATAATACGTCTCATATTTGGTGTTAGGAAACCCACAAGCACCAAGTTTCTGCTTATGGAGAGTGGATTAACAACAATAAGGGAGAGACGTAGCTTTCTTTTGATAAAACATCTTACAAAAATTGAATCAAACAGCTCACACACCCTACATAATTGGTTAAGAAATACAGGCATGTATAGAGGCATTGCATATGAGTATGCCAATATTCAGAAGAAGTTTCCTGTACTCGCAAAGTCTATTACACCTACTTTCCCCCAATCCCCTCCATGGAATTGGTCAATCCCCATAATAAATACTGATTTCTCAAAGTGGACTAAAGGTTTAACCCCCATCGCTTTTGTCCAGAAAAAATTTGCTGAACTTAATACAATCACTTATAAAAACCATTTCCAAATCTTTGTTGATGGGTCCAAAATGAATGAGAAGGTAGCAAGTGGTGCCTTCCTTCTTCACCTGAAAATTGCAATGGGTGAGAGATTGTATAATAATGTATCTATAATGTCTGCAGAGTTAAATGCCATAATCATGGCATTAGAATACCTTATGGAAAATAAACCCTAGTTGGCTAATTAAAATAATATTATAGTTTGTTCTGACTCTCTGTCAAGCCTTGAGTTGCTGTCTTCAGCTCCTCAGTATAAGCTGGATATTGACACTTATCATTGTCTTAGTATTATAGATAATCTTGCTTCAAGTGGCATAAGAACTTATCTTCAGTATATTCCTAGCCACTCTGGTATAAGTGGTAATCATCAGGTTGATGAAATAGCAAAAAATGCTTTAAATATTGACCAGCCAAGTGAGACCAATCCCCATTAGAGATATTTACCGATGGAGACTATCAGATATTATGTTCAATAAGAAAAATCCTACTCTTTCCCCCTTTCCCAATAAGTATTTTTCTAAAATTTATCATAGAATACGTTCTGGAACAAATGGACTAAACTTTCTTGCATTCTCGTATCAGTTTCTTAATTCAAGTGGTTCAGTTCCCCTGTCCCCTCTTTGCAGGTATTGTATTATGAATAATGAAACAATTGACCACTGCCTATTTGAATGTAATATGCGGACGTCTGCACAGCATACTTTGCATTGTAAACTGTTAAAGTGCTTCAAACACCACAAAATCTCACTATCAGCCAAGAGCCTAGCCAACTATACCTGCACACAGAGCACAGAAATCGATATCTATCTTCTCATATTTGAACTCCTTGAGTCAAAAGATCTACTGAAAGATATCTGAAAATATCTAATAATAAGAGACAACCAAGCCAGTAGCTTTGTAGCCCACAGAGTGAAGCAAAAGGAAAAGGGCTAAATAGTGTCAACTGAAAAGCCCGCCTGCTGTGAATTAGAAGAAGAAGAATGTTGCTTGTTTAAAGTTTTAACTTATTCTTTACTTTCAGCAGATAGTTTTTTTTTTTTTAATTAATCCATGCTTTTTTTTTATATATATAATAAAAACAGAAGAAGACAGGGGTTCATACTCCATTACACTTTGTGACATGTTCAACACTAACATTTATGCAAATATACTACCCTTGAAGCTTCAGATTCCACAATTTAGACCCCTGAATCTTATCAGAAGCAATGCTATAGCATTGCCTATAGTAAAGGCCATATGGCTCCAATGTTTTATTATTATTATTTAGATAATTTCGGAGACCACACTGCCTTTCCATGACGAGAAATAAAAGTTAAAATAGGGATAAAATCCTTTTAATAGACAGTGCTTCACAAACGGTAATCGAAATTCACAAAAAATACCAGATATTTTGTTTTACTACTAAACAGAAGTGTATACCAGTAAAACAGAAGCTTTACTACTGATGGCAGTCACTGCATATGTGACCGAAATAGCTGGTATTTTTTTGTGAATTTCTATCACTGTCTGTGAAAAACTGTCTATTAAAAGGATTTTATCCCTATTTGAACTGTTTTTTTTTTTCCAGAGGCAGTTCATATGGAAGGGGTCGTTGTACAAACTTCAAAGGGGGCTCATTCAATTGGAAATTGAGAATTCTAGTGCCCTTTTTAAGAGTCAAAAGTGATTGGAGGGCAACTAGCCCCCCCTCCCACACCTTTCTTCTCAAATGCATCCAATAAAAATTTTGAGATAGCCATTTTGTTACCAAAAAAAGTTCAATGATCACATAACAAAAACTCCAGTGTCAACACAACCCCCAAGGACCCAGGGGCAGGCATTGTAAGTTATGCCATGGGGGCATATATGGTTCTTATGGAAGGAATGCTTGTATTAACTTCAGAGAGGGCTCATTTGACTGTAAATTGAAAGTTCTAATTCACTTTTTAACAGTCAAAAGATATTGGAGGGTAACCAGCCCCCCCCCACACCCTTTTTTTCCTAATTGCATGTGATAAAAATTTTGAGATAGCCGTTTTGTTAAATTAAATAGTTCAAAGATCATATAACAAAAACTCTGGTGTCAACACAACCCCCAGGGCCAGGGGGCAGGCATGGTAAGTTATGCCCTTGGGGCATACATGGCCTCTTGTGGAATGGATGCTTGTATAAACTTCAAAGAGGGCTCATTTGATTTGAAATTGAAAGTTCTAGTTCACTTTTTCATAGTCAAAAGAGATTGGAGGGCACCTAGACCCCCCCCCCCCTACGCCCTTTTTCCTCAAACCCATCCGATAAGAACTTTGAGATAGCCATTTTTTTAAAAATAGTTCAAAGTCCATATAACGAAAACTCCAGGGTCGACACAGCCCCCCAGGGCCCGAGGGCAGGTGTTGTAAGTTATGCCCTGGGGGAATATATGGTTCATGTGGAAGGGATGCTTGTAAAAACTTCTGAGATAGCTCATTTCATTGAAAATAGGAAGCTCTAGTTCAGTATTCGAGAGTCAAAAGAGATTGGAGGGCAACTAGCCCCCCCCCCCACGCCCCTTTTTCCCCAAATGCATCCAATAAAAATGCTGAGATAACCATTTTGTTAAATTAAATTGTTCAAAAGTCAGATAACAAAAACTCAGGTGTCAACACAACCCCCCAGGGCCCGGGAGCAGGCGTTGTAAGTTATGCCTTGGGGCATATATGGTTCTTATGAAAGGGACGCTTGTATAGCCTATGCCTCAGAGAGGGCTCATTTGATTGGAAATTGAAAGTTCGAGTTCACTTTTTAAGAGTCAAAAGAGATCCAAGGGCAACTAGCCCCCCCCCCCCTCCCCACGCCTTCTTTTTCCAAACCCATCTGATGAAAAGTTTGATGTAGACATTTTGTTAAAAATAGTTAAAAGGTCGGTTAAGAAAACTCCGGTGTCCTTACAACCCCCCAGGGCCTGGGGAAAAGCATTGTAAGTTATGCCCTGAAGGCATGTATGGTTCCTATGAAAGGGATGCTCTTATAAACTTCATAGAGGCTTCCTTTGATTGGAAATTGAAAGTTCTAGTTCACTTATTAAGGGTTGAGAGATTAAAGGGTGACTACCCCCCTCCCCCCCCCAATACCCTTTTTTCCCCAAATGCATCCAATAAAAATTTTTAAATAGGTATTTTGTTGAAAATGGTTCATAAGTCTAATAACAAAAACTCAGGTGTCAACACAACCCCTCAGGGCCCGGGGGCAGGTATTGTAAGTTATCCCCTGGGGCATATATGGTTCTTATGAAAGGGATGCTTGTATAAACTTCAGAGAGGGCTCATTTGATTGGAAAATGAAAGTTCAAGTTCACTTTTTAAGAGTCAAAAGAGATCCGAGGGCAACTATCCCCCCCCCCCCTCCCCACGCCTTCTTTTTCCAAACCCATCTGATGAAAATTTAGACATTTTGTTAAAAATAGTTCAAAGGTTGGATAAGAAAAACTCTGGTGTCAATACAACCCCCCGGGCCCAGGGAAAAGTGTTCTAAGTTATGCCCTGAAGGCATGTATGGTTCTTATGAAAGGGATGCTCTTATAAACTTCATAGAGGGCTCATTTGATTAGAAATTGGAAGTTCTATTTCACTTTTTAAGAGCCGAGAGATTGAAGGGCAACTCCCCCCCCCCCCATACGCCCATTTTCCCCAAACCCATTCGCTACAAATTTTGAGACATTTTTTTTTAATTTTTTTTTAAATGGTTCAAAAATTGGATAGCAAAATCTTTGGTCGACACAGCCCCCCCCCCCCAGGGCCTGGGGGGTAGGCGTTGTAAGTGTTGTCCTGGGTGTATATGGTTCTTATGAAAGGGATGCTCGTATAAAGTTCAGAGAGGGCTCATTTGACTGGAAATTGAAAGTTCTAGTTCGCTTTTTAAGAGTCAAAAGATATCCGAGGGCAACTAGCCCCCTCCCCCACACAATCTTTTTATCCAAACCCATCTGATAAAAATTTTGAGATGGCCATTTCATTAAAAATGGTACAAAGGTCAGATAAGAAAAACTCCTGTGTCAGCACAACCCCCCAAGGCCTGGGGGACAGGCGTTGTAGGCTGTGTCCTTGGGCTGTATATAGTTCTTATGAAAGGGATGCTTGTATAAACTTCGGAGAGGGCTCAATTGATTTGAAATTAAAAGTTCTAGTTCACTTTCTAAGAGTCAAAAGAAATCAGCCTGGGGGCAGGCAATGTAAGCACTGTCCTGGGGGCGTATATGGTTCTTATGAAAGGGATGCTCATATAAACTTCAGAGAGGCCTCATTTGATTGGAAGTTGAAAGTTCTAGTTCGCTTTTTAAGAGTCAAAAGATATCCGAGGGCAACTAGCCCTCTCCCCCCACACACCCTTTTTTCCCCAACCCCATTCTATAAAAATTTTGAGATAGCCATTTTGTTAAAAATAGTTCAAAGGTCAGATAAGAAAAACTCCTGTGTCAACACAACCCCCCAGGGCCTGGGGGACAGGCGTTGTAAGTTATGTCCTGGGGATGTATATAGTTCTTATGAAAGGGATGCTTGTATAAACTTCAGAGAGGGCTCAATTGATTTGAAATTAAAAGTTCTAGTTCACTTCCCCATCCACGCCTTTTTCTTCCCCAAACCCATCCGAAAACATTTTGAGGTGGCCATTTTGTTAAAAATAGTTTCAAACATCAGATATTAAACTCCGAGGTCGACACAACCCCCCAGGGCCAGGAGACAGGCTTTGTAAGTTATGCCCTGGGTGCATATATGGTTGTTATAGAAAAGATGCTCATATAAACTTCAGAGAGGGTTCATTTGATTCAAAATGGAAGGTTTTAGTTCACTTTTAAAGAGTCAAAAAATATCAAAGGGCAATTACCCCCCCCCCCACGCCCCCCACGATAAAATTTTGTGATAACCATTTTGTTAAAAATATTTCAAACATCAGATAATAAAAACTCTGAGGTGGACACAAACCCATTTTTTACTTTGATGAACATTTGATTTTGAAAAAAAAGTTTGATTTGAAATAAGGTATTTTTAAAAACTTGAAACCTTTTGCAATAAAAAACCAACAAAAATTAATTTTTAAAAAAAACTATGATTGTTTGTTTAGTTTCTGTTTGTTTTGGGTTTCATTTATTCTTTAACAGTAATTTCTGGTCGTTTTGCGTTTGATGATCTTAAGTTTAAATTGGCCTTTATAAATGAAACCCAAAACAAACAGAAATTAAACAAACAATCAATGCAAACAAGCATACAATAGATACTAATGTAAATGAATAAATAAATCTTAAAACGAGTGAAACTTAAATTGAATATGCAAATCAAGCTTGAAACGAACAAAAAAACTACAAACAAAAGTATGGGTATTGCCTCCTTCTCTCACTGTAAAAGCCTAAAACCTACTGCGTCACTGCACTTTACTGAAAACTATGTGTGTCTCGAAGAGTCCTGGAAAGTATAAACAAAATCAAATTGAATATTTGATATATAATGATTGTTTAGAGATCCATCAGTTCAAGATTTTATTTCTCTGTAATTTTATTTTCATTTTCAATGCTGTAAGAACTGGAAAAGCAAATATTTGTAAAATAATTTGTTTTCAGTGAAGCACCAATGATGCAGTAGGTTTTAGGTTTTTACAGTTAAGGAAGGGGACTTTTTAGGGTTCTTGAACAATTTTAGAAAGAATTAATAAATTAAACTGAATATTTGATGTATAATGATATTAATTGCTGAAAGCTCATCAGTTCAAAATTTTACTGTAATTTTAAAGTTTATTTTCAACATTAAGTGCAGAAAAAAAATATTTGTAATACAATTCATTTTCAGCAAAGCGCCAATGACGCAGTAGGTTTTAGACACAAGACAATAAGATTCCTTTACTTTTGGGGGATGTTTCCTCCTTTTTTTAAAAATCAAGCAAATTTTCTCAGGCTTGTAGCTTTTGATGGGTATCCTTAAATTTATATTTGGAATTGGCATATAAACCCAATTCTTTGATGTATCTATTGTTATCAAAATTCTGTTCTTTAGGGTTTTGGTTACTACTGGGCCGAGTTGCTCCTTACTTACAGTTTGTTACCATTAACTGTTTTTAAAGAACTTCATTGATATTTGTATTGCTACTGAAACACAATCCACAATTCATCATATAATTGATAAATTAAACAAAAACTTTCCAAATTTGAAGTTTGATTGTAATTCTACTCCAAAGAAGGAGCGCCAGCGTAGCTGAGAGTTCAACTGAGAGATAGACGCGTGCAATCACCTCGATTGACCGAAGCAACACCAGTATTTTAAAGTCATTATAATATGCAGTGGTTAAGCTCATGATGAAATGCTGAGAGTTCAACGGGAAGGGAAATTGGGAGGGCAGTTGAACTCTCAGCTACGCTGGCGCTCCCTCTTTGGAGTAGAATTACAATCAAACTTCAAACTTGGTAAGTTTTTGTTTCATTTATCAATTCTACTCCAAAAGGAGTGCCTTAGCTCCGCCTTCTAGTTCAACTGAGATTTTAAATTTCAGCATGAGCAATACCAACACTAATGATGAATAATAGCCCTATTCATTAAAAGAGGCTGTTGTACAAAAATTCATTTATAGGAAGATATTTCAAATATAACAAATTACAGTGAGTAGATTCAAAAGACAGATAACTGCTGACCACTTTCAATTGGTTTATTATAAAACCTTGCAAACGTTTTGGCATTTGTCCTGCCTACATATTTTGTGATTTGTGATCTACATCAATTCCTCTTGCTTTAAGGTGGGACGTTGAGGCAGACCGTGTGCTATGAGCGCCATAAACACTGATATCTATACCTGCAAGAAATAAAACTTCTTTTATCAAACAGTTCGTGGTAACGAACTGTAAGTAAGGAGCGACCCGGCTCAATGGTAACCGAAACTCTAGAAAACGGGTTTTTGATACCAATAGATATATCAAAAGAATCAGATTTCAATGCTGATTTCAAATATATAACTTTCATCAAGTTTAGTGCTACCCATCAAAAGTTACGCGCCTGAGAAAATTTGGCTGATTTTCAAAAAAAGGGGGAAAGACCCCCTAAAAGTTATAGAACCTTAATGAAAATCACACCATCATATTCAGCGTATCAGAGAACCCTACTGTAGAGGTTTCAAGCTCCTATCTACAAAAATGTGGAATTTTACATTTTTTGCCAGAAGAAAGATCACGGATGCGTGTTTATTTGTTTGTTTGTTTGTTTTTTGTTTTTGTTTTTCCCAGGGGTGATCATATCGACCCAGTGGTCCTAGAATATCGTGGGAGGGCTCATTGGAACGGAAATTAAAAGTTCTAGTGCCCTTTTTAAGTGACCAAAAAAATGGAGGGTAACTAGGCCCCCTCCCACGCTTATTTTTTTCCCAAAGTCACCCGATCAAAATTTTGAGATAGCCATTTTGTTCAGCATGGTCGAAAATATGATAAATATGTCTTTTAGGATGACTTAATCCCCCGAAGTTCCCAGAGGGAGGGCTAAAAGTTATGAACTTTACCCAATGTTAACATATAGTATTGGTTATTGGGAAGTATACAGAAGTTTTCAGGAGGTTTTTTTTCTGGTAGTGGGAGGGAAGGGTGGGTCGGTGGTTATGTTGGAGGATCTGTTCATGAAGGAAGTTTTCATGGGGGAAGGGAAATTGCCATGAAGGGGGCGCCGGACTTGCCAGCATTATTTATTGGTTATTGGGAAGTATACAACCATTTTCAGGAAGGATTTTTTCTGGAGGGGGGGGGGCTAGACGAGGGGGTTAATCTGGAGAATATTTCCGTGGAGGATGTTTCTTTGGGGTAAGGGACATTTCTATGAAGGGGGCGCCGGATTTCCAAGCATTATTTGAAAAACGATCAGAAATTAAATAAAAAAAAAACAAGTTTTTTCAACTGAAATGTAAGAAGGAATATTAGAACTTAAAACGGACAGAAATTATAACGTATGTGAGGGGGTTCTCCCCCAAGTCAATACCTCGCTCTTTACGCTACAGTTTTTTTTTAGTGCTTTCAAAAGAGCTATCTATTCTAATTAAACGGCCTTTGTGATTCAGGGGTTTGTGAATCAAAATTTTTTTTTAACTTTTAACGTAAAGAGCGTGGTATTGACTAAGGGGAGAACCCCCTCATATACGTAATAACATATACGTAATAAAAAAAAACAATAAAAAAACAAGCGATACGGCTCAATAGTAATCGAAACTTTTAAAAACGGAATTTTGATGTCAATAAATGTATCAAAAGAATGTGTTTATAATGCTGATTCTAAATATATAAATTTTATTAAGTTTAGTATTACTCATCAAAGGCTACGAGCCTGAGAAAATTTACTCGATTTTTTAAAGAGGGGGGAAACATCCCCTGCATTAACTAAAAAACGATCAGAAATTAAATAAAAAAAAACTAGTTTTTTAAACTGAAAGTAAGGAGCGACATTAAAACTTAAAACGAACAGAAATTATTCCGTATATGAAAGGGGCTGTCCCCTCCTCAACGCCTCGCTCTTTACGCTAAAGTTTTTTATTGTTTTAAAAAATAAAGTTGTGAGACAGAGTCAAACTTTAGCGTAAAGAGCGAGGCGTTGAGGAGGGGACAGCCCCTTTCATATACGGAATAATTTCTGTTCGTTTTAAGTTTTAATGTCGCTCCTTACTTTCAGTTTAAAAAAAAACTTGTTTTTTTTTATTTAATCCATCTAGAAATAGATGACTTGGACGCAGCAGTATGAGGCTTACGATATGTGAGAAAAAGTGCGTCGTTTCTATTCGGATATGATGTCATTCTAATATACCTAGCCAGGTGCGTCGCCGGACACAGGGACGACTCTTGAAAAGGCCGAAATTTAACTACTGATTTATGGTTGCCCGGTTTCGATGTTTATAACAACACATTGATTTGAAAATAAAAACTTCCATCGTCATTATGTACCATATTACTAAGTGATAAACTGGTCAAAAACTGAACTCTTTCACAAGCTGATAAAATCAATAAAACTGCTAATTTTTGTGTTAGTGTCTTTAATTGAAGATTTTCGATATCCCAAGCTGGCAGTCTAAAGAGATCGAATACACATTTTACATCCCAAATACTTGAAATCTTGGGTAGACTAGGCCTTCTATTAAAGACACCTCTCATAAAGTTCTTGGTGATGTGATTACTGCCTAACTGAAGGCTTGGTAGAATTGCCGATAAAGCACTCCTCGCAGTATTAATAGCACTGTATCCAACACCTGAGTGAAAAAGTTCCGTAAGAAATGTCAAAGTCTCCGGTAGAGTTGCCTCCAAGGCCTGGATTGTGTTTCTTCCACAAAAGTCGATCCATTTTTCAATGTAAACTTTGTACTGGCGCTTAGTCGAATCCCGCCATCCATCCATGATAATATCGACTGTGGAGGGAGAATATCCTTGGTGGTGAAGCCCTTGTTGGAGACGACACAAGCCGCTAGGTGTAACGTCTTGGACAATGGATGGTGCAAGGTCGGTTTCTGCGGGATAAACAAAGTAAAAATATCATTTGGTAGAAATATTGGACTTCCTATTAAAAGCTTTAATAGTAAGGGATACCATACTTGTGTGGTCCAATTTGGAAAGATCAAAATACCAGTGGCCTGATCTGTTTCCACCTTCTGAAGGGTCCTCAGAAGTAAACTGAATGGGGGAATGCATAAAAGAAATAATGCTTCCAATTCATTGCAAATGCATCTACGAAAAAACATTCTGGATCTGGTTTCCAAGAAACAAATGGTTTAATCTGAAAATTTAATCTAGTCGCAAACAAATCAATGTCTATTGACTGACATACCAAAAAATTCAAAATAGCAAATATTTCAGAATCCAATTTCCATTCCTTTTCATTATCAAATTTTTGTGATGCTTTATCCGCGATATTAGCAACCCCAGGCACATGTTCTGCAGATATCCACCCTTTACCCTGCAATACTACCTGTCAGACCTTATTTGCGAAATAATTACAAAATTTAGATTTTAATACTCCCATTTTATTTATATAAGCTACTGTGGTTATATTGTCAGAACGCAGCCAAACATGCATGCCTTTAATGTCATGGGCAAAACATTTTAATCCCAGATAAAAGGCCTTCGTTTCTAAGACATTGATATCAAATCTCTTCTCTTCTGAGGACCATTCACCTGTGGCCGTTTTCATGGAATATTCATCCACGAGTGCCCAACCTAGTTTCGACGCATCACTACGCAAATATTTGTCAATTGATCTAGACTCAATTGCTTTAGAAGCATGATTGGCAATATCCAACCACCATTGTAGTTCCGAATTTACATCGGATGTTAAAATTATCCTTGCCGCAAAATCACCCTTCGCGTACCTTAATGCTTGAGTTTTCAACGATTCCGCTTTTCGGTAATATAAAGGCCCTAATTCTACTGCTGGAAATGTTGAAACAAGAACGCCAAGAGTTTCGGCCAATTCTTGAGTCGTAGTCAATTTTTGACTAAGAATTTTTGAAACCAAATGTATAACTTTTTTAATTTTTCTTTCCGGCAGGAAAATACGCATTGATCGCGAATCTAACAAAAAGCCCAGACATTCTATTTGTTGGCTTGGAATGAGAAGTGACTTTCCCGGGTGGATCACAAACCCCAGCTCTGACAGTAATTTCGCTGTTTCATAGACATTATTTTGACATTCTAAATATGACCTTCCCAGAAGGAGAGAATCGTCTAAATACGTAACTGACAAATACCCTTTTCTTCGAAGCAGAGAGATAACAGGTTTCATAAGTTTCGTAAGAACCCTTCGGGCAGATGATAAGCCATTCGGCATTGAAGTGAACGCATAACAAAGGTCAACTTGAAAACAAAGCCACATTTGATCATCAAAATCAACAGGGCATGAATAATAAAAATCGACTTGGTCAATAGAGGCCATATAACAATTTTTTGTCATCAAAAGAACTGCACAATGAACACTTTCCATTTTAAAATGGTAATATTTAATGTTTTCATTTAAATTTTTAAGATTAAGAATAAACCGAGTAGACCCATCTTTCTTTGGGACTGTAAAAACGGCAGAAATACAACGTATTTCCTTTATTCTGAAGTCGGGTACTTTAACAATAACACCTTTATGCAGTAAAATATCAACTTCTTTTCTTATAGCCTGTATTTCTTCAAATGTAAAACTTTTGTTTTTTGTTTTCAAAGCTTTTAGTGGTGTTTTCTCAAATTCAATCTTATAGCCTGAGGCTAAAATATTCAAAATGTTCAAATCACTGGTTATTGACTGCCATTTTGAGATGTACTTACTATTTCTCCCAGCTTTAAAGTTATCAGCCAAATTTTGTGACTGCCTATGGAAATTAACAACAAAATCATAAAAATCAAGGGCGGGGTATGTTAAATAGTACATACCAGCTATTTGCGATCCCTTTTCTGGAAATTCTGGAATTTGGAGCTCTCTTGACCGTCCTGGCCCTGCCTTCTCCGATAATTTGGACGGGGGGCCTCGTTCTGCCATCGGCGATAACGGTAGGCTCCCCCTTGCGCGTTTTTTGGTTTTCCAAAAGATTTTTTCAAATCAATCAATCAATCAGTCAATCAATTTATTAATACTAAAAAAAAACAATACAATTACAAACTTAAAAATTTAAACACGCCCAAGAAGCTAAGCTTATACAGGGCCAACAAAACAAATAAGACACTATTATAAAGCACTAAAAAAAAAAAAAAAAAAAAAAAAAAAAAAAAAAAAAAAAAAAAAATTAGATAAGAGACATTTATGAAAATAGGAGAAATAATAGGAGAAAATAGGAGAATTATTTGAAATATATTGAAAGAAAAAAAAAGACATAAATGTGGATAGAATGCAAAAAATGAAGAAAAAAGGGGGAAAATACTATACTGGAAATACCCAGCGAGAAAGTGCCTTTGCAGAAAGAGATAGAGGGACATCAGGAGGGATGGAGTTCCATAGTAAAATAGATTGATAAACAGGAGACCTCTGACCTGCTGTCGATGAACGCTTAGGTAAAATGAACCTGCGATAAGAGCTACGTAAAAAAGAAGAGTACCTACCTGAGCCTGACAGAAAGAAAAACTGCTGCAGAGATGGTGGGAGTCTACCTAGAAAAGCAGAATGTGCTAAATAAAGGTAACTTTTACCCACAATACGATCCAGCGGAGCTATTCCAGTATCATTATAAAGATCAGAGGAAGGGTAAAAACGAGGAAGAAGAAAAGTAGCCTTCACTGCCCTATTTTGGGCTCTTTGAAGTGAGCAGAGAAGAGATTTATTAGTACTACCCCAGACAGAACAGCAATAAGAAAGGTAAGGAAAAATAAAAGCATAATAAAGAGAAAGCATAACATCAGGGGGAAGAAATGAGTTAACCCTGTATAACATTGAAGATTGGCGGAGGACAAGGGAACGGGTATGAGTTATATGGGGTTTAAAAGAAAGAAAACAGTCAAGATACACACCAAGAAATTTCACTATAGTAGCTTGCGGTATAATATCATTCCCATAAGTCAGGATGGTTGGTTCCCCTGCGTCTCTCATACGATAAGGGGTTCTAAAGTGTACAATGGCACTTTTTTGGCTGTTGAGAGTCATACCATTTGACCAGCACCAATCTTTTACTTTATCAAGAAGACCTTGAGCTAGGGAAATGGCAGATGGCAGGTCCACTGCAGCAATGAAGAAGTTACTGTCATCAGCAAAAAGTATAGGGTGCACAAGGGGATGAAGACCATCAACAAGATCGTTAATATAAATTAAAAACAAAAGTGGTCTGAGCACAGAGCCCTGTGGGACACCTTTCACAATAGGCAAGGAAGAGGAAGAAGTACCATTAACCGAAACATACTGAGATCTCCCTGAGAGGTAAGACCTAAACCATTCAAGTGGGACTCCATGCACTCCAAATGAAGATAATTTAGACAAAAGAACAGAGTGAACGACCATATCAAATGCCTTTGAAAAGTCAAGAAATAGACCCAAAACACACAAGCCCTTGTCAAGATTAACACGCACAAACTCTGTTGCATCTGAAAGTGCATGCAAGGTAGAGAAACTGGGACGAAAGCCATACTGATGGTTAGTTATGAGAGAATTACCTGCAGTCGTATTAGTACTAAATGCAAATGAAGAGAGTCTACAATACACTACTTTTTCAACAACCTTAGAAATTACAGGAAGGAGAGAAATAGGTCTATAGTTTGAAATTAGAGATGAATCACCTTTTTTAAACAAAGGTACAACATTAACAACCTTAAATAAATGAGGAAAAACACCAGAAGAAAGAGAGAGGTTAGTTATGTGTGAGATGGGGTTAGAAACAAACTGACCAATTTTTTTAAGAACATTACAGCTCAAACCATCAACTGTACGGCTACTTGAAAGCTGAGAAATAATGTTAGAAATTTCGGTATCACTGCATGGAAAAAGGAAAAATGACTTTTCTGCTAAGGGAAAACTACTTACTCTGCTGTAGGGTGGATTAGGAACTGAAGGAAGTGAGGTGAAATACGAATTGAAGGCGCTTGCTGAAGAATTTTTGTCCACGAAAGATCCATCAGCTTTCCTGTAGTGACAAGGGGGGACTGTTTGAGTTTCTTGCGGGAAAGAGCTTCATTAACTACAGTCCAAACCTTTCGCAAATTCCCCTTACACTCATCAATTCGACGCGAAAAATATAGCTTTTTGGCTGCACGTACTGAAGAAGTAAGCACATTTTTATAAAGTTTGTACTTCAAAAGATCATCCTGTGTCTTACTTTTACATGCAGCCTTAAACAGAGACGCCTTCATATGTGTAGCATTGATCAGACCTCTAGACATCCATGGACATTTAGGTATGGAATTCCTTGGCCTCTTTCTAAGAGGAAAATGCTTATCCAACAGAGCTCCCATACGACACAAAAATAAACTCGTTGCACAATCAACATCATTAGCTTCAAGAACACTAGACCAATCATTACTCTGAAGACTATGTATTAAATTAGAAATTTCTTTATCTGTGGAAGTTCTAAAAGAAAACTCACCCTGCTCATCCACAACAATCTCAGTTTGAGGCACAAAAAGTGAAACATAAATAGGGAAGTGATCAGAAAGATCAGTGAAAACAAGACCAGAAGTAAACTTCAAATTAGAAGAATGAGAAATGAAAATATTGTCTATTAAAGTGGCAGAATTTCTAGTAGGGTCAACACGAGAAGGAAAAAAAATTGAAGGAAGTAGACCAGCAGAAGAAAGCACATCAAAGAGATGGTCACATTCATTACTTGATCCAATATTTAACATATTACAGTTAAAATCTCCCAAAACACAAATACGTTTTTTAGAGAAAGACCCCACACAAGAAAGTTGATCAAGCAAATCACAGAACAAATGTGTTGGAAAAGGAGGGGGCTTATAAAACAAACAAACAGTGTCACATGCAAACTGGCTTTTCAGATCAATAACAAGAGAATAAACTGTCCTACTATTTGACACTACTGATGTAAACAAGGATTCAAGGTCAGACCTTCTTCTAAACTCAATATCAGACTTTATAAATAAAGAAATACCTCCTGAGCACTTTGTTACCATTCTGGGGATATGGACAGCAACATAACCATGCATATCATAGGCTGTAAAATTTTTACCATCAGATAACCATGTTTCTGTTAAACCAATTACATCAAAAGGGCAAGAATTATCAGACCACAAATACGATTTCAGACTATCCCATTTATCTCTTATCCCACGCACATTCAAACAAAATACATTAAAGCTACTATTTAAAGACAGTGAGGGTATAATTTTATCACAATAATCAATGGTAGTGTGATAATTACAGCTAGAATTAACCATAGATTCAAGGAGAGGGTCAAGCGTGTGAGTCTCTTGTTTACCAGCCCTAATTGGTTGATCAAATATAACCGAATTAAGAATAGAAGAATTCAAAAGAAAAGAGAAATCACCCATAATTATCACAAATGATAAATATACACATAGAAATATAAGTGGGATGGCACAAATTATCCAAAGTATTGGACCAAAGTATGCAATCGTATGAACCCATTCCAAAGTTTATAAGACCACCCCTTCCACGTGAAGTGCCCCTGGTAAAAAAAATAATACATTGAAACCTTATGGCTCTTTACTATAGGCAACGCTATAGCATTGTCGCAAAATGTCAATCAGATGTCCTAAGGGGTAACAAAAGGACCAGACATAAGAACAGTTTTAGGACAGCAGCTCTTGCCCCAGAAGCTGGAAGAAGGGTTATCAAACCCGGAGGCATGGTTGTTTCACCTTTGGAGTATTTTGAACAAAATGGCTATCTCAAAATTTTGATATGATGCGTTTGGTGGAAAAACGGTGTGGCTGGTGGCTTTTGCCCTCCAATCAGTTTTGACTCTTAAAAAGAACACTAGTACTTTTAATTTCCAATGTATTAATATTTTAATTTAATCGAATGAGCACAAGCCAAAGTTTATAAGACCGCCCCTTCCACATAAAGTGCCTCCAGTAAAAAAATAATAATACATTGAATCCTTATGGATCTTTACATTAAGCAAAACTATAGCATGGTCTTGGCCTAAGATATTTTATATTCTACTCCAAAAGGAGCGCCTTAGCTCCGCCTTCGAGTTCCACTGAGAGATAGAGGCGTGCAATCACCTCGATTGACCAAAGCAACATCAGTTGACATTAGCATTCGCTTTGATTCGGACCAAATTACATAATGAGTGATAGTGAGATAGTGATTGGATTGTTAGACAATTTAGTCGATGAAGATTATGATCGTGAGAGGCGTGGAAGGCAATATAAAGCTCATTCGCGTCGCAGAATACTCTCAAGTGAGAGTGATAGCGATCAAACAAATGGCTCTCGGAGCCCAGAGTTTCAAACTCGTGCTCGGTATGGCTCTCGGAGCACTGAAATTAGTTCTAGGAACGAAAAATATTGCTCTCTGAGCCCCATAAAAATCCATGACACAAAGCGGAAGGCTTCTCCGGAAAAGCACAAAGGTAAAAGATTAAAAGAAAACACGTCAAATGACGCTCTATTCAAAAAGATTTCTGAAGAACGTTCTGGTACCAAAGAGGGTCCCAAGATCCATAAGAAACTTGCCAAAGCTGCAAATAGAGCTTTTTCTGAGCCTTTGGAAATAGTGAAGCTAAAAGAGTTATTTGAGTACCACCCTAGGCCTGCGAATACCAAAAAAATTGTTCCTCCAAAGGTGAATAGTGAAATTTGGGCTATTCTCTCACCACAGGCTAAACAGAGGGATGCTAAGGCACTTCAAGTGCAGTGGACAATTGCTCACTCAACATTTTGTGTTTTAGAGTCAGCAAATGCGATTCTTGAGCTAGAAAATGAGCATATTAAAGAAAAGGTTGTAAAGAACCTTACAGATGCAGTTCACATGCTTGGCCTCACCAATTACGATCTAAGTTTAAAAAGACGTCATGCGATTGAGCCCAGATCCCACTGTAGCATCAGCTTTATGTGCTCCTGAAGTCAAAGTCACGGAGTATCTTTTTGGCAAAGATATTGCCAAAACAACGTCTAAAGCTAAATCCGTGGCGGATTTGAAAATCTGGATTTTGTACAAGATATTACGATGATAGTGATATATGTTTTTGAAGAAAATGTTGCCCTATTTATTGAACAATTAGTACCTTCAAATGACCAAATTAATCATGTTTATTAAATAATATTTATTAGACAGTCATAGGTTTAAAACTTATGAGAAATTTCAAGAAAATCTGTGGATTATCAGATAAGTTATATTTAATTCGAAAGATCAATTGCTCTGAATAAGCTTGCTTTTAACATGCAATGTTCATGAAAACAGTTTTGGAAGAAATCAGTTACCAAAAATTGCTTTGTTTGAAATCTATACTACCTACCTTTTTTCTGTGGATCATGCTCAGACCAGATAATAAAAAAAAAATACTACCCATTAGGGCTATCAGAATAGGGCCAAATCTACAGGGTATGACCTAAAAAGTTCTACAATAGGACCTAAAAAAGACAAAAAAAAGGTGAAAAAAATTCAGTTACAACTACTGTGAAAATAAATTTCAAAAGATATTTTGACTGACGAATTCAGACTCTTTGAACTGGACCTATAAGGAGTTCCAGAAACTCATATCTTCAAACTCATTTAATTTTTTAATTAATTTCAATTAATTTTCAAATGCATTCGTATTTCAAATACAAATTTCGAAATATAGAAAATGATCAAGTTTTTAAAAAGTTCTTAAAGAAATAACAGTTTTCCTAAATAATAAATATTGCTGTGGACGAAAAATTGTAACCAGCACAAGCAGAATCTGCAGGCAATGAGAGTGAAACTACTGTCCCTCTAAATGCTCTAATGGTTAAAGTGTCGTTAGTACTTTCCTGTAAAGAAAATATAGTTAAACAGTTTTCTTTTATTATTATTATTACACAAATAAGAGTGGGTCACTACCACCTTAGAAGTCTAGAGTGTTACTTATTTTACTTAAAAGGATTTGTATTTAAGACAATGTATTATTTGTCACCACATTAGGAACAACAGAAAAAGCAAATCACTGTGGTAATCAAAATTTGCAAATACAAATTAGAAGGGAGACACTGCCCCTCCAACCCTGCTAAAAGCTGTCATTTATTCTTCATTGTAAACAATACATATTTTAAGAAGTGTTATGTTTGTCAAAATAGCAGCAGAAAAATCACACTGCTGATCAAGGTTACAGGAAAGAAAGATTGCAGAATGGATAATGACAAAAACTTCATAAAATCGAACAGACTCATATATTACATTCCTGGAGTATCAAAACATTCCTGTTGATGGTGCATATTCTCTACTTCAGCTCTTTATAAGCAGCAAATTACACATGATGGTACCAGTGTTGACATCACATTTGTAACTCAACATAGTTAGGAACCACTTTTTAGAAAATCAGAAAGAAAGATTAATCTAGACAACAGAGCTTGCAAGACAATAACACCTAGGAACTGAAAGAATTGAACCCAGGAGAGAGATTTTGATTGAAAGTTGATGAAAATCATAAATTGCAAAAAGGCATAACAAATAAAAAAGTTGAGGCTGTCAGACTGGTGATACCTAGTACACTTGGAGATGGCAGCAGCTATTTGGAATGATATCCCAGTTGGCGTTCGGGAAGCTGAACACATTGGGTCGTTTAAAGTAAAAATAAAAAAACATTTATTGGGAGAGGGGAGGTAATTTATTATTATTGTCATCATTAATGTCTTAATTTTTTTTCTTTTCTTCATAGTTTTTGGTATTATTGTTTAAATTGAGAGAGAGTGTTCAGGTCTTTTTTCGGGTCTTTTTTTTTAGAATTAGAATTTTGAGAGGTTGAGAATTAGAGGATTGCAGCCGTCTTTCATCAGGCTTTTTGAGCCTTCCCCGGGCGGTTGCTTGTATATAGTTTATTTTGTAATTAGTAGTAAATAAAGCAAGTCAAGTCAAGTCACCTAAATCACAGAATAGAACCAATCATAAGTGAAATGGCATTAGCATCAGCCTACTCATTCAATGCTGGTTGTGCTAACTAGTGCACACAACTAGACATATACCCAAGTGGAACAGCAGAAAAAAGTAACAGTGCAATGCCTATTATAGAAATACCACCTGTAAATAAGCACCAGTCCGGCACCTGAGGTAAGAGTCAAGCACCTTGGTAGACTTCTAAACCACCTTTTTGTATGAGCCTGAGCATGGATTGACATAGCAATCCAGTCCACACATGATAAAAGTCAATTCAACCTAAGAGGAAAAATGGGTACTTGTCAGTTATCCCGACCACACTCAAGAATTGAAGTTAGGTTAATCATAATGAAATATACCAAAATATGATGAAAATATAATACTTTAGAAACAAAATTATGGAAACTACAGCAGGGAAACATGGAAAGCAGGCGGCCCAGAACGCATTATATTAAATACAAAACCTAACCTAACCAGCTCTATATTAAATATTTAATTAAAATATACCTGTATAGTAGTTTATATCACTGAGACTAAGCTAATTATCTCCAATGCAGACAGAGAAACCGGTTTTAAACAGATCATACTTCTCGAGTGGGGTTGGGATAACTGACAAGTACCGAAAAATGAATCATGTTGCCTTATTTGTTTGCTTTACCTTTGTTTTCATGTTTTAGCATTTTGTTTATGTACTCTACTTGTTGGTGTTGCCATTAGTTAGTTGAAATCAAGTAATAACTTCAAAACTATGATATGTTATATTGTAAGACAATAAAGAATACCAAAAACAAAAGAACATATTCTAATAACCCCTCAGACCAACTTTAAGGGTATATTTTTCTTAAGGCCAGTCTCAAGGGCTCTTAGTTCCAATTTACTTGTTACTTATATACACTTATGTAACTTGAAATATCTTTTCATTTACCTTAACATTTTAGAAAAATGGAATCACCTAGTAAAGGTGAACAAGTTGCCAAGACTGAACTTGCAACTCCTCAAAGTTCAGCACCATCATTGTTAAGCAGTTTATTGTCTGCTCCTCGAACGGGTCTTAGTGCTGGAATGGATATGGTCATGAGTCTTCCTGGAGCTATTGGACAAGGGTCAGAGTTCATTTATTCAGGAGCAACTAATGCTATGAATTTCACATGTGAAATTATTAAGACAAGAATTCCAAGCATCCCTTTTGGCTCAGATTGGACAGGAAGTGATCATGAAGAAGATTCTCTAGGTTTGGATTTGGATGAGAATCATTTTGCTGCACCTGAGGTAAATCTCCCATGTAATTATTGCTTGTATTGGGATCTTTCCTGCTGATAAGGGTAAGGAGAATTCCCTACAGAATTGGTTCAAACACTCTTCCAATGAAAAACGAAAAGTTACCTTTTAAGGATGTACTTATTTGTGTTTTGACCCTCCCCTACCTAAAAAAAAAATACTTCTGATACCCCTTAATAGTGGTAGGCCTACATGTGTGCAACTATCTTCATGAAAGTAAGAGTAAGAAAGACCAGGATACTCTTTTTTGGACAATAGGAAAACCGATTCAAAAATACTTTAATGTGAGAGAGAGCAATTTTATGAACAATAAAATATATTTTATGGGTATAATATGAACACATCCAAGGTTTTTACCCAAATGGGGCTTAATTCTTGGATGAACTTCAACTGCTTAGTCTGAAACTTCAAAAACTAAGCGTTTAGAAAAAAAATTAAGGAGAACGGGTATATGAGATTCTCACCTTTTTATTGGCTTTCAGTGTGAAAATATAAAGAATAGAACTTTAAATATTCCCTTTATTTATGTAGGCCATAAAGACTGTGTTCTAGATTTCAAAATTAAATTGACATGATAGATCACATTTGCCTATAGCTAGGGTTTAAAGAAAAGACGGGGGGGGGGTGTATCAGAAGAGTTTTCTTTGGGGTGGAGAATAAATTAAAATGTGTTTTACAACAATTTTTTTTTCAGATCTTTGACCAGAGCAGGAAAGGGTGGGGGGGGGGGGTCTGCCAGAGATCTAATTGGCTGAATTTTGCTTTCAAGTATTAATAGAGGATGATAATTTGGAAATTCCAACACACATAGCCCTATTTAAAGAAATTAAATGACTTTAACTTTATACGAGTGAGGTTCGTAGTGAGGTTCAACGGCCAGCAAATTCCTCCAAGTGGGTTTGTAAAAATCCCGTGTTTTTATTGGCTATTAAAAAAAGTATAGAGGTGCATGATATTTGATTATTTTGAGTTATTTTCTGTGAGTTATATTATCTATTTTGATGCGTTTACTTTATATATTTTAAAGTTTGTATTAAGTTCTATCTTATATTACATTTCTATAGATGGATAGTTTTTTCACATTCATATGTGAATTAAGCAAGGAAGAAACAAACGCAAGAACAATCAGTATATGGTCTTTGTCTAACCCCTATGACAAGTTAAAAGTGAGAAGACCTGTCAATTTTATTCATGTGATTTCAGATAGCCATGGCTTTGTATAAAGCCCAAGTGACAAATGTTAATTGGGAATAGGACGGGAATGAGAAAAGGGTGATACCACCTAATTGTTTTGCCATCCCCCCCCCCTCCTCTGCCCAACGGACTTCGAAAAATACTTTTTTTGGTATTTGCATTGAAAAATACTCTTTGTATTTTAATTGAAAAACAATCGATAAAACGATTGATCGCACGTATATGAAAGATTGCTCTGCTTGGATGTAAACTCAACAACAGCAAATTTTATAATCTTTCAGTATATGTACTAGCATTAACGCGTTAATTTGTTGCTAAATTATTTTTATAGTTGCAAGTTAAATAGTTTCTTGAACAAATGTTAACGTTAAATTAAGGCTAATTACAGCTGTATTCAGACATTTATATGCGGGCCAAATATTAATATTTTGGAATTATATTAAGTAGTAAGGCACTGTTTTTTTTTTTTTTTTTTTTTCTTTTTTTTTTTCCTGTTAAATAAAATTTGAAAGATGAGTCTTCAATCCGAAATTGAAATATTGGAAGCGACAATAAGGACAATGGTCAAGCTTGGCCCTGAAACATAGTGGTTTTGGATAGTTGTGGTTGAGATATGCTAATTTTTATCATTGAGAAATTTTCTAAATATAACTTTAGGTACTTCTTTGAAGACCATATGTAAAAAAAAAACTGTCTGGCATATGTGGTTCAATCCCGTGCTCTTGGGCTATAATGAGAGAAAGCCTCAGATGGCTGAGGTTGGATTTGAGATTACTCCGGGGGTCACATTTGATGGGTGAAGGATGATGAGCTGCCAAAAACCTTGTGTAATAACAATTCATTTTGGGCGAAATAAAAAGTAGAACAATAAACAGGTGCTCTTAAGAAAGGAGAGTTACGTGGGAGGGAGAAAAGGGCAAAACTCTTAACAGGTCTGGATTTAGGAGGAGCGTCATCAGCAGTGTGGGCATCCGGTGGCCTAGTTCTCTGATGGTTTATCAGTACTAGGAGTAGAGATATGAATTCTCCGCCACGTTTATCTATCGTCTTATAGAGGTGATAGTATCAGTAGCCATATTAAACAATATGATTATAAATTTTTAGGCGGGGCTGATAAAATCTGAAGAAGACTTGATTAAAATGATCGAACTCACTAAGGATGAAATCATGAATAAGTTTGATAGTTTAGAAGAGAGAAGAACTCTAGTTTCAAAGCTGATTGAGTTACGGCTGCAATTACAAGAGCTCAAAGAGAAGAAAGAAGAAAGAGTAACATCCATTGTAATAAAAGAACACAAGTTTGAGTCTTTTTCTCCAATGAAGTTGAAAAAAGGTCGAGTGTTCTGTGAGGCATGTAGTGGACTTGTCTGGATTTATCTACAGTCATGGTATAAATGTATTGGTAGGTTTGAACTATATTGGTCTTTTACTTTTATATTTTTTAATTATTTGAATTTATTGAGTATCTGAATTTATTGACTGACTGACCGTATTTCAAACAGTAGGCTATATGAAAAGTGTGATTCAATCCTTTCTAGGGCTATAGTGAGAGAAAGGTTGAGATGGCTAGGGCGTTCTGCGGATGAAGAATGACAGATGGCCAAAGATTGCCCTTTTTGGCCAATCGTCTAGGGCTAAACGGAAAGCAGGACGTCCGCGGTTGGGATGGGAGGATGCCGTAAGGAAAGATGGAAGGGAAATGAGAACTTCTCGGTAGGGTCGGTTTGTGACCGGTTCTGTGTTAATATCTATATTAACATAGAACCGGTCACAAAAAGACCTTTGAGGTTAGCTGCCAAAAAAGCTGGATTAGCAATAAGAACGTGTTTTTAAATTATTTTTCTTTCATCTTATTGAATCGCCTTGTTTTACCTACTTTTTATCAGTCCTGGTTGAACTTCGCTGAAGTAAGGATGCTAGGACTGCTTTGAAAATTTTTTAATTTTTGGTTTTATTGGTTGCATGTTGTTGTGAGTCTTTTTTCTTTCATATATTTTTGTCTTGCTGAGGACAGCCCTTGCACATAGGGCCGAAATATTCATTCAAATTATCTCCACTGTCTTGCAAAAAGATTTCCCTATTGTTCTTCGTACTTTTGTTGTTTTTCACATTTGCAGAGCATCTGGCAGGTCCAAGGAGGCATCCAAGATCATTGACGCTGGAAGAGGTGAAAACGTCCGATCCTTCCACAATTACAATGCGTGACCTGTATTATGTTGGATCCTTTCTTTTGTATTTCTATTTAATTTAATTATATTCTGTATTTTTAAAATTTAGAAAATTATATTTGTATGATTGATTTAATTAATTATTATTATTTACATGAATTAGTTATAATTACTAAGTATAATTATTTATTGAATTGCCAAAAGGGGGCATTCCAGCGGGAAATAATAAGTGCGTGAGATAATGGTTGTGTTCCAGCAGGCAATTATCCTTACTGACAATTGGCTATTTGTTATTATTTACGTTCCTAAATAGAAAATGATAAAACAATTTTGGTTATTTCTTTGTATTATAAGTAAATAAATAACTTGAATACTTACAGCTTTTTCTTATTACGAGCATGATTGAGGTGGAATATGTTGTTGCGAGTCATTTTACTATGAAGGTCTAGATCTAGATTAAAGTATTCTTATTGTCTTCAGCAAGAACAACAAAGAATCAGGATTTTCAAAAAAATTTTAAACTGTACATTTTTTAGCTATTAATATGTTCGTTTAAAAAAAAAACTTCTGGCAACATTGCCCTCTGCAATATTTCAATTGTTCAAAAAATAAATTTTTGTGGCAAAATTGCTTAAGTCAAACTATGCTAATCTAATTTTCTTAATGGCCTTAAATCTAAAAGTAGTGGCAGTAAAGAAATTTGTACTAAAATAGCACAACCAATAAATAACAGGAGAAGTAGCCATACTTGAAACAAGGTAAGAAACATCAGTATTATCTCTTCTCCGAGACTCATGATTTTGAAAGTTACTTTCTCACAAATTACACTTGTAAAATAGTTTAGAAGCCGCATATTATGCAAAATAATCGCTTCTTAGACAGGACTGTCTGTATGGTTTGATCAAAGTCATAGGAACGGAATAGGAGGAAGATTTATACCCTTGAGTAGTGTGATCCTCAGGTTTTTTGTAGCAGCACAGTTTCATCCCCAAGACTTAACAACAGATTACACCATTTCGTTGGAATCTATCTGGAAAGGGCTAGAAAATTCGTCTCAACAGAGAGAAAGTTAAAGTACATAAAGTTGGAGGAAAAAATGTCTAAAATCATAGAAATGACGACATTTTAGGGTAGAAGAATGTCGATGGCTGCACCCTAGAGGTTGTATTTGTAGAGAATTCCGCTTTCTTCATGAAAGATAGAAAAGACACGGAATGTCTGTTATTTCATTTCAAGTTTGTGAGGCAAAAAGGTGATCGCAGTAGACCTTTCCAAAATTTTCATGCGGCCCGCATATTCGAAATAAATGGCCAATCTTCAGGGTCAATAAATAAAAAAGGTGTCTCATCTCTTTTATTTCTAGTTTATCTGTCTTTTTATTTTCAAGCTTGGAAGACAAAAAGGGGGGTCGTAATAATCTTACAAAAGTTTTGCATAGGATATTAACCCAGAACTAGCAATATCCCATTTTTTACAGAGTAAAAGACCGTATGGTTATTTAAAGAATTTATCAAAGTTCTACCACAGAAACGTCATTTTAAGTCAGTCAACTTTTTTCTGCTCTTTAAGAGACAAAATTTCGATTGAGCAGCCCTCGAGCTACATATACCTAAAAAGCTGATACTGCTTTTCGCTGCTGTGGTGTTCCGGGTGCTACTATAAGTTTTTATATATTGGTGTCATAATCGGAAGTTGAAGATAGAAGAACATTTTACTCAAAGCATTCATTCACTGTAGTAAGCATTCCCTCTTTATAGCTCTGAGAATCACCATCGAGGCCATAGAGGCCATATTATTAGTCAAATATTTGTTCATTTCAGATTGTGGTTATGTGGTGCATGGACGGTGCACTGAATCGGTGCGAAGGGTTTGCGCTGCCTTCCGTATCAAGGAATCAAAATCATTTATTACGAAGATCTGTCCTGAAAAAGGTCTGCACAATCAGATCTATGCCTGCTTCGAGTGCGGAACTGTCCTTTCACGCAGTAAGTTGTTTGAATTATTACTAAGAACTCTTCAATGGGTTGATAGATAGTTGGAACAAAATAAAATGAAACGAGATATTCCGATTTAAGGGTTTTTATTGATTATTGCTTCGAAAATATGAAGTGCACCACTGGTTAAAATAGTATAACTCCGTTACTTTTTTGGTGGGGGAGGGGGGCTTAAGCACCAATTCACTTGACTCTATGTGTGCATTTTTCAATATGAAAATCAGTTGTAAGAAGTTTGGATTATCTAGAATTTAGAGAAAACGCTTTCTTTAGAAGTCATATTCTTTGTTGTTGTACTCAAATGTATTTGATGCTTTCTCTGTAATGGTGGCCAGCCTGTGGCTGCTGGGCTGCATGTGACTTACAGGTTGTAAGGTTGGTCTTAATAGCTAACTATAAGTATTTAAAAATTATGGGAAAAATAAGCTATTATTAACACGGACGATTTGAATCATAAGATTTTTGGCTTAGCTGAAGAAAAGGTACAAATAACTAGAAATAAAAATGACGATCCGGCTTATTTTAAACTTCAAAAAGGGTTCGTTCGATTGGAAATTCAAAGAGCTAGTGCCCTTTTTAATAGTCGAAAGTGATTGGAAGGCAACTAACACCCCTTCCACGCCCACCATTTCCCCAAAAAACATCCAATCAAAATTTTGAGATAGCCATTTTGTTCAACGTGGTTGAAGATTCTGGAAATTAGGTCTTTGAGGATGACAACCCCACACAGCCCTCAGGGCAAGGGTTGTAAGTTATGCCCTGGGGGCATATAAGGTTTTTATAGAAAGCGTTGTCGTAGAAACTTCAATAAGGGCTCGTTCGATTGGAAATTTAAATGGCTAGTGCACTTTTTAATAGTCGAAAGTGATTGGAAGGCAACTAACACCCCTTCCACGCCCACCATTTCCCCAAAAAACATCCAATCAAAATTTTGAGATAGCCATTTTGTTCAAAGTAGTTGAAAGTTCTGGAAATTATATCTTTGGGCATAACACTCCCATGGTTGCCCATAGGCTGAATTTTAGGGGGGGGGGGGGGCTTATCTATTCTAATCGGCACTTCCAGTGCTGTATAATTGAAACCTCAAGACAAATTATCATAGGCAGCGCAATAGCACTGCCTAAGCAAAGAGCGATGTGGGCACAATATATTGTTTTGTTTTTTTTAGACCCGGGCACTTCTTATAGAAATAAATGTCATAAGGAACTTCAAAAAGAGCTCATGGAAGGAAACCAGATCCCCCTCCCTGCGTCAATCACTTCCCCAAACACATCCAATCAAAAATTTGATATAGCAATTTTGTTCAGTGTAGTTTAAAGGTCCAGAAATTATGACTTTGAGAATGAAAACCCCCCACAACCCTCAGAGCAAGGGTTGTAAGTTATGCCCGGGGGGATATAAGGTTTTTGATAGAAAGGGTGGTCGTGTAAACATCAGAGGAGGCTCATTCGATTGGTAATCAGAAGTTTCTACTGGCCTTTTTAACAGTCAAAAGTGATTGGAGGTCAACCAGCCACGCTCCCTCCGTACACCAATCATTTCCCAAAACGCATTCAATCATAATTTATGAGATAGCCATTTTGTTCAGTGTAGTTGAAAGAAAATCCCCCACAACTTACTCTTAAAGATCTAACTTAATAATATAAGTTGTTCTTCAGATATTGCTTTGTCTTTTGAAAGTCCACATGCTCATAGTTCGTTTTGATTTAGTTCAGCGTCCGCCTAAATATTTCTTATATTTGATTACTGAAGACATTATATTCTCTTTGATTACTAAAGACATTGTTATATTCTCTCGCAATTTAGATCGGATTTCTTTGGGGAAAAGAGGACATCAGGGAGGGGGCTATTCTCTCTCCCTCGCGCTTGACTCTTAAGATGGAGCTAGAAATGTGCATTTCCAATCAAATGAGTGTTCTCTAAAGTTCACAAGACCACCTCTTCATAAAAACCTTACATCCCCGGGGCATAACCTAAAACCCTTACCCGAGTTACCCCTATACTCTGGGGGGTTGTGTCAACCCCAAAGGCCGTCATATCCAATGCAAAACTAAGGTTTTCCCATATCAACATAGTTTACCTAGCCTTCTGAATATAGATAGATGTGTATCCATATAAAGTAAAAAGAAAACAGTAATTAATAATAACAGCGCATTCGACATCATATGCCCCCGCAGGCTCTATGGCCAGCAATGCAGGGAGGAATAAAAAAACACATTAATAATTTCTTTATATACATTTTTGTTACGTTTTTATGAGTTGGGCAAAAATTACGGGGGGGGGGGTACCAGGTTTGACCCCCCCCCCCATAATTTTTAAAGATACCTTTTTAGGGTAGTGTTCCACGCTTTGCATTCCATTTCTCTATTGCAATTAATTGCAAATACCCGTTTGGCGGGTTTCGTCTCTCGTTTCCTTGATACAGTCATAGCGTCCTTGATACATGCCCTCTATTTCTAGTTTCTCCCCCCTGGATTTTTAAAGATACCTTTTTAGGGTATTAAGATACCCAAAAGGCGCAATTTTCATTGTCAACCCAACTAGATTTGCTGAAATCTCATGAAAAGTTTTGATATTTTTTAGACCAGTTTTCTTCAAGGGAAATCCCCAAACAGTCAAGGATAGTGAAAGCAATAACTTAAACTCCCATTAATCCTAGATGGGTTTTCGAACAATCAGAATGTGTTCTTTTTATGACTAGTGTTATGCACAGTTTATCGTTTAGAAAATTATACACGTACTTTAGTCAGTTTTCTCCTGTTACCAATAGGGTTAGAATCTTCTTTTATTGTCACTGTCATGCCTAAAGAATGAATATAATATTTTTAAACTTTTCTGCAGTCACTTTAATGAGGAGGGGGCTGTCTATCCTCTATTTCTAGTTTCTCCCCCCTGGATTTTTAAAGATACCTTTTTAGGGTTGTGTCTATTGAAACATGCCCTGTTTTGGCATTTTCATTGAAAAAATGAAAAATTTACTTCCTTGACAAATTTGCCGTTAATGAATCGACGCCACTGCTTCTGAGATAACCACCAAAAACTGTTTGTGTATCTGTTCTCAAAGCGAGGATCAGAAAGGCAATGCGTGCTCAGTATGACTTCGATTTTTCTGTAGCAACGATGTATCCATTCGCTTCTGCATATACTTCCTAATATGACGATATCAATAACACTGAAAGTGTCTAAAGATGACACACGCGTAATTCTGTGTTTGGACAGTTATGAAATTTGAGCTATGGGTATAATTGACAGATTTGAGTCTAGAGAAGTGGATTAGCAGGTTTGTCAGTGTTTCTCGATTCTAGTGATTGTTGGAAAATTTGTAAAGGATTAAATTTTCTGAGAAATAAAATTAAAGTTTTAAAAAATCTAGCTCAAATCTTGAACTTAATTCTATATGGTTGACCGATCAGAATCAGGATCGGTTCGCAGATATGACCACAGTCGGGTTCACGTTATAACAAGGCCAAATAGGTATTATTTGTTCTCTATTATTTTGTTGCAATGCTACTAATGTCACTCCCTTGTCGTTGGTAAGAGATGCTAAAGTTTTGTCAGAAGCATAGGGTTCTTAAAAAAGAATAATGCCAAAATGGTGTTGGTAAAGTTGTAAAAAGTGACGCTCAGGAACACTACATTTATAATTATTAATTAAAAAAAACTTTCCGAAAAATAAGTTTTTCAAAGAAAACTAAAGGCCATTTTCAACTTAAGCTCAGCAGATACAAATACCTGTTAAAATTCAAACTTAAAAAAGACCAAAATCACTATTAAAGAATAAATGAAGCCCAAAACAAACAGAAATAAATAAACAATCATAGCAAAATACATACAACAAGTAATAACATAAATGAATAAATAGATCTTAAAGCGAGTAATGCTTAGACTGAATTTGCAAATCAAGCTTGAAACGAACAAAAACCACTACAAACAAGAGTTTGGGTACCGCCTCCTTCTATCACTCTAAAAGTCTAAAACCTACTGCGACTTTGGCGCTTTACTGAAAACCAATTTTATTACAAATATTTTTTTTTGTACTTAATATTGAAAATAAACATTAAAATTATAGTAAAATTTTGAACTGATGAGTTTTTGGCAATTAATATCATTATACATCAAATCTTCAGTTTAATTTATTAGTTCTTTCTGAAGTTGTTCAAGACGAATATAGTTTCACAACAAACAGGAGTTTGGATACTGCCCCCGTCCTCAACTGTCAATAAAAACCAAAAGCCTACTGCGTCATTGGCGCTTCACTGAAAACGAATTATAATAGAAATATTTTCATTTCCAGTTCTTACAGCATTGAAAATAAAAATAAAATTAGAGTGAAATAAATTCTTGATCTGATGGATCTTTCAACAACTAGCATCATTATATATCAAACATTCAATTTGATATTGTTTATACTTTCCAAGACTGCTCAAGACGCATATAGTTTTCAGCAAAGCGCCAATGACGCAGTAGGTTTTAGACTTTTACAGTGAGAGAAGGAGGCGATACCCAAACTCCTGTTTGTAGTGATTTTTGTTCGTTTCAAGCTTGATTTGCATATTCAATTTAAGTTTCACTCGTTTTAAGATTTATTTATTCATTTACTTTAATATCTATTGTATGTTTGTTTGCATTGATTGTTTATTTAATTTCTGTTCGTTTTAAGTTTCATTTATAATTCAATAGCGAAATATTTTATTTCGTTTTAAGCTTGATTTTCATATTCAATCTAACCATTACTCACTTTAAGATCTATTTATTTAATTTCTGTTCGTTTTGGGTTTCAGTTATTCTTTAATAGTAATTTTCTGGTCGTTTTAAGTTTGAATTTTAACAGGTATTTATATCTGTCGAGCTGGATTGTCGAAACTTCTATATAGGAAACTTACAGTCTCGTGGCCTGAACAACAAAGAAAATATGTTAGCTTGAAAAACAAGAAAAGTGGCTTGAACTACAACATTCTGCATTATATTCATTTTTTCTACCGAATACTGCATTGGTTAGTAATAGGTTATTGGACCGACAAATAGTAGCAGTCTATTATGCCCGCACTAAATACCATAGTATCAATGTCGTATCCAGGGGAAAAATTCGCTGATAATATGTGCAGAGGTATGTTTGCATCGTAGAAGTTAGAGGAGAGCGGCTATTACAGTGTCTATTACAGTGTAATTGTCTTTTCCTTTCTCCAGAGATAAATTTGACACATTTAGTCATATTTCCATAAGGCATAACTAGGAAACTGCCCACCAATTTTGACTAAAGACACAATTGAGACAGCTTTTACTTCCTATCAAGTTTGGTCGGAATATGGCCCCCTCTGTTGAGACATTACCGCCATCTATCCCCTCTGGTAGATGTGTAAATTACAGGATTGCAGATTTTGTATGTTCAAATTTTGCAACGCATCAGAGTTATTCCGTATGCTACGATTTTATAGTGCCAAAAACAAAAGGTGTGTTAAACAGTTTTTTTCTAACTGAAGTAGAAAGCGAAAAGACTTATTTAGTGTATCTTAATTCGCTGATAATATGTGCAGAGGTATGTTTGCATCGTAGAAGTTAGAGGAGAGCGACCATGATTGGAATATAAATGTTTCAATATATCTACTGACATAATCCTTTATACTATGTGTGCTGTATGTGTATGTATGCTGTATTTTTTTTCCTGTTTAAGCGTTCGACGGAAGGACTGCTGCTCAGAACTTCTTAAAAAAATTATCTCCGTGAAAAATCATGTGCTTCCTATATAAATTATCACTCATAATAATTCGGAACTGATCTAGCAATTTCAATTATTAGCATGTAATTTAATGTTTAATTTCACATTTTCACGACTTGAACGAACCACAAAAAGAGATTATCTTAAATTATCTTAAATCGCATGTCCAGCGAGATTATCTTCCAATTATCTTAAATGGCATGTCCAGCGAGATAAGGTAGTGATGAGCCTCTTATAGAAAATGTCGCTGATGGCATGAACCACAAAAACAGATTATCTTAAATTATCTTAAATCGCATGTCCTTAAATCGCATGTCCAGCGAGATTATCTTCCAATTATCTTAAATCGCATGTCCAGCGAGATAAGGTGGTGATGAGCCTCTTATAGAAAATGTCGCTGATGGCATGAACCACAAAAACAGATTATCTTAAATTATCTTAAATCGCATGTCCTTAAATCGCATGTCCAGCGAGATAAGGTGGTGATGAGCCTCTTATAGAAAATGTCGCTGATGGCATGAACCACAAAAACAGATTATCTTAAATTATCTTAAATCGCATGTCCTTAAATCGCATGTCCAGCGAGATTATCTTCCAATTATCTTAAATCGCATGTCCAGCGAGATAAGGTGGTGATGAGCCTCTTATAGAAAATGTCGCTGATGGTGTGACATGACTATGTTTTGGCATCCCAGGTTAGACTACACTCTGCATTGGCCCAGTCACGATCAACTCCTTTCTTCTACGTGTCTATGGTTCAGGGGGAAATAGCTTTTTACGATGGCCTTATCCTTATGAAGTGCCTCTGGAAAAAAAAATAATAATAAAATAATGGAGCCGTATGGCCTTTACTATAGGCAACGCTATAGCGTTGCCTCTGACACAAGCAATGGCATAAAACTAACTGACATATAATTTGAAACATTAATGAATCGCTATCGAATGATATTAAGCATATTTATATTTGAGTATTATTTATTTGTAGGTTCGTCATAGGCGGCTTCTTTACCCTACGTGGCTTTATAAATACTATGATTGAATTTGAATAATTAGCCTTGCTTGAACCTTAGTTCAATAAATTTCCCTAAATACTTTCATATACCGGAACGGTATGCTTGATGGTGACCAGATTATTTGTCTAAGAATAATTTTTATTGCCTTACTCGTTTGAGCAATCGTATGTTAAACAATAAGCTGTATCAAAAATTTACTTTGAACCCATAGGGATATAATTAAAGAAAGACTGATTTAGTTAGGCTCTTATTTTACGGATGAAGAATATTGGGTTGCTAAATATCGTTTTTTTCGGCAGTTCAACATTAGCCAAAGGAAAAGAAGGACCTCCTCAAATCGGGTAGGAAGCGCCCTTAAGTAAATACCTTCGATTATGACGTTATTCATCAGGCTTGTGCATAAAAATACAGTTTTTTGTAAAAATTGATTCTATTTTAAATACTGTTTTCTTTTTAATTACAAAAGGCACTAAATGTGGCAATTTCCTTTGAAATGTGTCGTTAAACTGCTCTCTATGATGTCCCTGTGTCAAGCTAGCTGAGGAGGAAAAAAAACGGAAAAAAAGATCCTGTCGATGCAGAATGTTGTAGTTCAAGCCACTTTTCTTGTTTTTCAAGCTAACATATTTTCTTTGTTGTTCAAACCAAGAGACTGTAAGATTCCTATATAGAAGTTTCGACAAGACGGTTCAAATAGTGTACTTTGCGTTTCGTTCTGACACTACTTTTAAGAGTTATGGTTTATCGTTTTTCCTAGTATGGGACGTAATCGTCTCTTACTAGGTTGCTTGCTACCGTTGCAACCCGGATTAAAGAGATAGGGACTTCATGGTAAGTAGTATCGTTTAGTTTTAACTGAAAACAATATATAGGGAAATATTGAGCAAAAAAAACTCAAGTTGGTTTCTAGGAGTTCCAGCTCAACTTGAAAGCCTAGATGTATATAGTGTCCTATAATATTGTTAAATAAACCCCTCACAATTCCTTGAAAGTTTCCAATTAGTATCCCTATTTGTTCCTGAGTTGTTGTACATACGCCCTTTTGACAATATGGAGGCATATGGTGTATTTTGATTTTTCTCAACATGCACTAAAAGCATCAACTTAAAACCCTTACCGTTCTTGAAATATTGCAGGTACGCTATTTGACAGAATGGATTTACATAGTGTATTTTTATTTAGATTAACATTTGCTTTAGCGTGGTTTGAAAATTTTAAATAAATACCCTTACCCGTCATAACTTCATGAAGTCAAGCTAAATTCCTGGTAAATTAACTTTTTACTGGGTTGGGGATAATGCTAGAAAATCATTGATGTCTCACTATTACTTTAAAAATTTGGTGGCCCGTCAGCCACCAATCCACTATGAGGGACACCACCCATTAAAAAGATTCCTTGCTGTAACTTCTTTTTGCTTTTGCCGGGGGAGGCAACCGGGGCAGTTGCCCCAGGTGCCGTGGCTTGAATGGGTGCCGTTGCGGGCTAATTGTCCACTTTGATCAAATTTTTCACTTTGATTCGCCTTTTGTGCCTTATATTTGAGTCGGGAAGGGGCGCTTTAATTAATTTTGCCCTGGAGACCGCCAACCCTAGGAACGGCTCTGGCTTAGCCCTAGGTCATGTCCTGTAATTTTAAAAATCTCTTCTCTATACCCATGTTGAGTCTCATATAGGCTGAAAATGAGGCTTATGTAAAAATTACCGCTGGCGATTTGTTGACAGAAAAAAAATTGCCTACTCTCTTGTTTCTTGACAGAGATACGTCATAATTAGTAGAAAACTGATAATTAAATTGGCAATATTTTCATTTGTGCTATTTTACTTGACCTCAGAGCTAAAAAAGAATTAATCCGATTTCCTAAAAGGATTGGAATATTGTATAAGTCAATAACTGGATATTGCCATTAGATGAAAAACATTCAAGGATATAGAAATACAAAACACATTGTGACCATATTGTGTCACATATCACAACCATATTGGGATTTTGCTTCTTTAAAAAGTTTTAATGAAAAGCATAGAAAAAAAAAGCATCTGCGGTGAACTGCTGTTTGAAACTCTCGAGGGAAAACTGGCAATCCATTCGCTTTTTCTATCAACAAGGGTATATAAATAAAATGTCGGCCGTTTATTTTGTTGACGGTACAGTGTTACATTGAACAGGAATCTGTTTACCCAGTGTGATGTCTTTTGAACAACTTCGCTTAAGACGCGCTTTAACACTATGGAAAAATCTTATTTTTCCTAAAAAAAAAAAAAAAAAACTGCGAAATTGTCATCCCATCACCGTCTTAATAGAGAAAATGCCACCGTGGTCACCCTGTTGGGATTTAAAATTGAAAAACGAGAATAGCCAGTAATACGTTACTCCTCATTCCTACTTCTCTCCATGCAATTCTTACACCTATTTTTCTGCAGCCAGTCGGCAAAGAATTTTTTGATTTTAGAGAATATTATTGATTGTCAGATTCTTGCAAAAAGGAAAGTACCTATTGACTAAAACCCTTCATAAGAAAGGTGATAAGAAGGAGCATGGCAATTACAAAGTCATGAGTAGGATTTATGTAGGAGGCGAATTACTGAGCGTAATGATACTTATTGGATTATGACATGCTTTAAACGAAACTCTAAGAAAAGATTAGTTTTGTGTCAGGAAGTTGACAGGATGCGTTAATCAAATTTTCACCCTTAGATTAACTCCGCAACTAAAAGTAGCAATTTTTTGAAAACGATCGCCTAAGGTAGGATTTTTAACAGATATTTCTTAAAATTTCTTAACTTTATGAGATGTAAACTTGTTTAAGAGAGGACGCGGTCGTTGCGTTTATGCGTCATATTTTCCCAATTGGCAAAAAAGTGCATCTTGATATGCAAGATGATATAACACATGTATCTTTTGACATATTATTTTTAAATAAATGTATTTATTATAAAAGGTGTTAATCAATTGGCTACTCTTAATGTTTTCATCACAAATCTTGGTGAATCGAGGCAAGATATTTGATAAAGCTACTCTCAATTCATTACCGATACCTAGCCTTCCACTCTCCTTAGACTTCAGGAATGCTAGGGCAGAAAACTCTGTTTCACATAAGTGCGTAGTTTTAAATAGGAATAGTAGTCTTATGGCTTTTTTAAATAATATTGGGCACTCTTCTTTTTCATTTACCCACAATCTTGTTAATTTCAACCGCTTTCCTTCAGTCATTGAAGTGGTGTTTAACTCAAAGAAATGGTTGCAGGTCTTCAGAAAAGTATTCCTTAAATTTCTTTTTTTGAAGTTGACAGATGATTTACAAAACGTGTTGTTAGTTCTTGAGGAATATGCTCACACTCAATTTCTTATTTCATGTTCAGTAACGTTTTGGAGAAAGGTTAGGTCCGGTGTTTTCAAAGCAGCCACCCACAGGGACAATTTGCTTATGAAGTCTGGTGTCTTTTCTTCCCAAATAAGAATATTGTCTTTTCCTTTCTCCAAAGCTTAACTCGACACATTTAGTTTTGGAAAATATCCGTAAGCTAAGATAACTTCAAAAGGAACTATGTATCGCAGTAAAACTCTGCTGAAGGTTTTTGTAATCTTTTAAAAAGAGAAATATTTCATTTTTAAGCTCATATACTCTGTTTAAAATATTTCGCCGAGATAGCCACCGAGCTATCTCGATATAGCCACCTGGCGATTTCGCCGAGATTGCCACCTGGCGAGAAATACCTGTGCTGTGTGCTCTTAAGTCTTCATTTCTTCATACAAAACTTTAAACAACTTTGATTGTATTGGCTGTGCTTTTATTAAGGTTAATCTACTTAAATTCTTAACATTGAAGACACAGACCAGGCGAATTTGAAACACGCCCATTTATAACCCGCTCACTAATAGATTCACCCCGTAGGGTGATTTATTCCTTGATTGTATTATGAGTATGTTGACTGAATGCTTGATCGGGAGATAATGCCAGTAAGTTGTATAACTCTAATTGGCCCTCAAATCTTGAACAAGCCCCTGATTATTTTTTATGGGGGGGGGGGGGCTTTACTTGTTAGCACGATTGTGCACGGGCTCTTTTGAACCCATCACTTTAGCAACAAAAGAACAGGCATTGCACCGATCTATTACCCATGGTCACTAACGTGACTCTCGCGTCCTCCCTCCTAGGAGCCAAGATATAGCCCTAAGTTATATACAAAGTTACTGATATTCTTTTTAAAAATACGGTTTTTTGCGCTAAGAAAGCCAAAAATGATGAGAAAATCACCAAAAAAATCATGCCAGCCAACAAAGGAAGTAACAGTTTTGTGTAGAAACTAAATATAAAAATTTTTTTCAACTGAAAGTAAGGGTAACATTAAAAATTAAAACGAATAGAAATTATTACGCTTGCTAATTCTTAAAACCTCGCTCTTCACGCTAAAGTTTTTTAGTACTTTTACAAAAAAGCTTATTATTGTTCTAATTAAACGAATAGTGTTTCAGGAGTCGTTCTTAAAGAATTGGGACATAATCCAAACTTTAGTGTAAAGAGTGAGGGGTTGAGGAGGGGGTAACCCTCCTCATATGCGTAATAATTTCTGTTCGTTTTAAGTTTTAATGTTGCTCCTTACTTTCAGTTGAAATTTTTTTTTTTTAATTTAATTTCTGATCGTTTTTTAAGTAATGCCAGGAGATCTGGCAACATCTCCACAGATAAATCCCTCTTCCCCACAGATTTATTCTCTAAACAATTCAATCCTGGTGAAAATTTACCCCAGACAATTACCTTAACATCTCCACGCGTAAAATTGAGTCGGCAATAAGAAAGCAATAAATAAGAAGAATTTCGTATAGGAATTCCGGCGAATTCCCCTAGTGCAAAATTTCCCCTGAAAAATTTACCCCCTGGAAACTACCCTCCCCATGGAAAATTATACCCGTGGAGAATTCCACTAGCAGAAACCCTCCCCACCATGAAAAATGTATGCAAACTTCCCAATAACAAATACTATACGTGATTAATGGGCAAATTTTTTAACGTAAAGACCTTTCCCCATGGGCTGTGGGGGGCCAAGATATCTCCAAAGGCATAGTTATTTGGCTTTTCAACTATGCTGAAGAAAATGGCTGTCTCAAAATTTTGATTGGACCGTTTTGCGATAAAAGGGGCGTTGGAGGAAGCCTAGTTGCCCTCCAATTATTTTGGTTCCTTAAAAAGAGCACTGGAACTTTTAATTTTCGTTTTAATGAGCCCTCTCAAGATCGTCTAGGACCAATGAGTCGATACGATCACCCCCGGGTAAGACTAAACTTAATCAAATTTACATATTTAAAATAAGCATAAAAATTCAATCCTTTTGATATATTTATTTATTTATTGAAAACCCCGTCAAAATCAACACATAACAAGACGGAGCACTTAAAAGAAACAAGAAAAAAAAAAGAAGACACAAACTATAACAAACTGAACCAACAAAGAAAACGAATCACTGATTCACTGAATGAGCAGATGGGACCATTCGTGTAGATTTTGGTGTATTTTTCTATTATATTTCGCTATGCGTCTAGCGACGGCAACGTCAGGGTCTGCGACTTTAAAATTTTCAATTACATGCGAATTCCTATACCACGGAGGTAGACGAAGCAAATACCTCGCAAAACGAAAATACATCGCTCTGATTGTATTCTGGTCAGTTTTAGTGAGAAGTTTCCAGAAGGGCGTGGCATATAAAATGTGAGGAAGAGCGATGGCGTTATACAAGCTTGCTAGAAGCAGCCGGTTGAATCGGAGTTTGCACGATACAACTGAAGCGTAAGACGCTGAAATTAGTCGTTTACTGATCGTCTACTCTCCGTCGTCTACTATATACTGATCAAAACTCTGTTTTTTAGAGTTTCGGTTACTATTGAGCCGGGTCGCTCCTTACTTAAAGTTTGTTACCACGAACTGTTTGACTAGGGTTATATCGAGCCATATTTAGGAGGGGGTCTGGGATGCGATATTATCACGGTAGCAGCCATTACATACGGGAATAGTGTTGAATGCGAATCTATGGGTCCCATGTTTTCGCTAGTATAATGTCTAGTCCAGAAAGCAGATCAAAGCAATGATAAATTGTAGGAGAGTCATTGAAAACCAGATAATAGCAACAGACTGCCAATGGAAATATGGTTGTTATTCAGTTATCAAGTTTATAAATTAGCAAGGGTGTGGAAACCTCTTGTTTACTTTATATTTGAAATTGAAGTTCCATTTAAATGTATCTAAATTATAATCCATTCAAATCTCTTGATCCAATATAATTTTTATCCTGTTGGTTCAATATCATTAAGTCATGAATACAGAACCAATCAATAGGCAAACCATACTTGTTCGGCTAATTTTTAAGTTATATTATGCATCCCCCCCCCCCATCATCTGTAGATATAGTGAGATCAGGTTGGTGATTGAACTTTTTTAATGATAGGGATGTGTGTATGAATATTTCTCGAGGAAGGCTCTAAAATAAAATACAAAAATATAATAATTTCAATAAGAAAAATGCAGAAATTCCCGGAAAAAATTCGGATTTCAGGCCTCAGGTCGATTAGGATTTCAGCTTCCAGGTCCCGAGGTCACTTGCATCCGTAAAGTTTTTGTAAAGAGCCTCGGGAATAAGAACTTGACCAAACTTAATTGAATCGTCTTTACGAAAAGAAAAACTATTCTGGAAAGTAAAAAAAAAGAAAGACACAAAAAATCAGATTATTACTGTTACACAGATTGAGACTAATTTTTTGGCTGTGTCAATTCATGAACCCCAAAATTTGTTCAGTCTCAAATAGTCTTGAAACCTACAGTGTTTGTGAAACAGGGTCAACTAGACCCTAATAAAGACATAACATTTAGAAGTTTGGTTGTATTAAGCGCCTAAAACTGCCCAAAAAACCTTTCCCAGTTGCCTTAAACTTACAGGGCATATAGACAGGACCAATAGAATCCCCCTTTAATCAGCATATAAAGATAAAGAATGTATTAATAAAATTTGGTTACATCAATTTGGGACATGTGAATTTCTAAAAGTTTAAATTCTCCTCTTTTTGGCTTGAAACTTACAGGGCATGAGAAAGGGACGAAGGGAGACAAATGAAAACCACTATGCTTTCTAAAAGCCAGAATATTCCGAAATTCATTTTTTTACTGAAAAAAATTATTTTAAATGTTTTAATTTTTATAACTTTAAGAAATCAAAATTAATTAATATTTTAAGGAATAAATATGAACATATGTATATTAAACTGACAATGCACATTTTTTCAGTAAATTCATTTGATTTTTTCAGTAAAGTAAAATTTTATTCTGGCTTTTAGAAAGCATAGGAGTTTAGAACCCTACTCATATTAATTTCTGCTGGTTTTGAGTTTGACTCTGTTATTTATTTTGATTTATGTTTGTTTTGGGTTTCATTTGTTTATTGATACTGATTTGTGGTATTTTTATGCTTAGTAGATTATTTGATTCTATCTATGTTCATTTTTGGTTTAATGGAGTTCTTTACTTTTTTTTGAAAAACTTATTTTGTGGAAAAAGTTTTTAAATTAATTTTTGAAAAAGTCAGTTGTTGTGTATTGATTTACCAAACCCCAAAATGGGACAGACATTATTTTTCTTCGGTCAACTTATTTGATATTGATCAACAGTCAATAAGACCGGGTCAAGACAAAATTAAGGAAAAATAACGAATTTTAGAAGAAAAAATTCGGTTGTTTCGATTCGTAGTAAGAAAAAGTTTAGCATTCTTCCTAGCTAATTCGTAGCTAAACAACTGAACGTAAGATAACATGGGAACCTCAATAGAAAAATAAGTCAAGAAACAAATTACCCTGAATTTTTTGTGACGTTCTAATTTTTTATTTTACCTAAATACAACAAAACAGAATTTTTTTACAAATCACATTGTCATGCATCTATTAAAAAGAAAAAAAAACTAATAGTGCTGACAAAACAGTGCATAAAACAATTCTTTTGATAAATAGTGGAAAAAGATAAATGTATATTCAAGGGCTTCTACTGGCTAAGGGTCGAAACGGCCTCAGTGCTCGTGAAGTTCTTTCAAAGCGGCTTCACTACTCTTTAGATAGGACTCCTCAAATGTAACCATAGCTATTTTTAGCTCCTTTTCTTTCCTATCAGGCCTTTTGCAGCTAGGTCCATAGTCAGAGTTACCCAGAGAGAGTTGTTGATTGCATTTTCTTTTGGCCTGGAATCTACCTCCAATATTACTATAGTACCGTATCAGATTTCGTTTTGATTTAGCTCGGTGGTTTGCAGTTTTACTACAGAATTTCTTCATTATATTTGTTGGACTGTGATTAAATGTTTTTGTTTTTTTTCATGTATAGGCATGCCACTTTGAACCAAGTGCGTAGGACAAGCTTGCACCACCAATTCGGGCATGATATGACCCTCGCTTTGACCTACTAATTTGCTTGCCTCCGCAAAACTTGGCAGCTACTGACATGTAATTTTCGGCAAGGTTCGTTGTTACATCGGTAAGGAGGAAATCTGCTTTCTTGCACACATTCTCAACCCCATTTCTCATATCCTGGAGAACCTGTGCTGGCAAGTTGTACCAGCGATCCTCTATAAAGCTATTGGGTAGTTGACTTTTTTTGGGGCAAGTCTCATTGCACTTTACATGATTTCCAAAGACATGATCGGGGCCTTTGTGGAGCAAAATTTTTAAATTATTGGCTGTACACCCCTCTTCTGCCTTTTTTTTTTTTTTTTTTTTTTTTGCCCCACGAAGGTATTTTGTAAGTCTTTGCATAATTTCTCTTTTTAGAAGCTTTGCATGTGCACCTTTCTTCATTTTCACTAGATTATATAGATACAAAGTGTAGTTTTTCGTAACATGGTTTGCACACTCTTCTTTTTCAATTAGAGGACCGTATGAGATGTTCTGTTTCAATTTGTATGAAACACTCGAATCTCTATCTCCAATAAAATGACGGTACTGCAGCCCATGCATTTCACCGCTCACTCTAAAACCCTCAATGAGAATATCCGTCTCCATACTATTTGACGGGCCATCAAAATTCATAAACCACACATGTTGTAGAGGAGTGTTTACCTCTTTTCGCCCGAAAACAAATATAGCAATATTTATTTTTATGCCCACGTACAGTAATTTTTTTGTGTAAGCGTCAATGATTACAGCCACACAATCCTTAGCTGTATAATCATGCCCCTTACTCCGTTTGTTCCACCCATCATCACAAACCACTTTGGTCCTGTATGTATCTTCGACGTATCGATCTTCGCGAATTGCACGTTGTAGGGATTCCTTTCCATTCTCCAGTAAGTCATCTGTCAAAGTATCCATCCATACTTTTCCTACAGAAAGTTAAGTTTTAAAAAATAAATTTTATGACATGCCTGGCACACCCAGTACACCTAGAATATCACAAAGTGTTGCGTCGCCTCCTCCTGAGCCCCTGACACCCCACGTAGCCTTCAAATAGAGGTCTCCATGCACATTTGTGTAGCGTTCAATTGATTCTTTGGGTTTTTCTTCGGAAAAAGATATTAAATAATCTTTGATCTTTATCACGGGGGGGTCAGGTTCATTTTTCACTAGTTTTTTCCAGTTACAGGCAGCACATTCTGCCACTAGTGTGATTGTTAAGCCAACATTATATACACGAACGGTGCGGATTTTGGGGCTTTCTTCTCTACATTGAAATTCGTGCAGTAAAAATTCTGCGAGCTCTTAGACGATAAATGGAAGGTTCTGCAGCTGAGATTCGGAATGTTCCGTAAATCAACATCCTCGGGAATTTTCTTCTCTTTCTCAATGAGAGCTGGTCCTGCATTTGATACTGAATCCCTCGTATCATATGTTGATTGATTAGCAATAGACGTTTCTCTTGGAAGGAAGGGCCTGAAATACGAAAAGTAAGTTAGTAATCGAAGCAGGCAGTGAGAGAACAAGCAATTTTAAAAGAAATTAATTAAGCTATGTTTTTCCGGAAAACCATATTTAAAGGAGTACCACTCTAGCTAAGCTTATTGGCGCGCAAAATATATTTAGAATAGTGTAATTATCAAAAATCATTTATGTGTAAAAAAGGGGAAGGGGGGCTGAAAAACTAACTTAGTTCTCGAGTGAATCTAGTTGGTTCCTGTTGTCTCAAATCATGGTTGTCAATTGCGTTCTTGTCAAATTAACGACTTGGATTAAAAAGCTGAAAAGCTTGGAATACACTAAATAAAAAAAAAGAGCTACAATTTAAAGTTGATTTCGACTTCGTCGCTTTTTATTCATGTCCTACAAGAGTCTAAATTGTGAAAACGTAAAAACAATCGTGGAGGAATAAATTTTAAAAAAATAGAATTTTCAAACGGGCTAATTAATTTTAGAAGTTTTTTTTTTTAATTTATGGTACTTTCAATTTTTTTCAATTTCCCATTTTTTACGCTCCAGACCTTTTTCAAAAAAAGCTACCAAGTTTCACTTTAGATTTTTTTTTTTTCCATTTCCTGGGAATTAAATCAGAAAAAAGAAAACGGCCAAATTTTAGATCCTGTTTCAAAGATCTTTTGTGGAAAAATTTATTTTGCTGACATGCCGGGTCAGAGAGCTAGATCTCTTTTCATAGCATAGGAAAATTAACATTACAATGGATTTAGGGAGTTTAACCTTAAATTAACTGCTCCAACGACTGCTTGAAGAATTCCACTTGGGAGGTGGTACGATTACACCTGGACGCCGAGTATCATTTTAATCATCATGCAATACGACTCCCCTTTTGCTTGTAGCACCTCAACTCTAGATTTTAAACATTTTCTCATGTATTCTAAAGAGGCATAATTAAAATTTGGGTGACAACGGAGAATCTTTTTTCGTTTTGAAGAATTCCACTTAGGCTGGGGCTCAAAGATTTGGGCTCAAGTCTTTTGAGGCTATATCCTCCCTTGCCCTTTTTTCTCAAATGCATCTTTTAATTTTTGGTTACTACGGGAAATGGTTTGCTCTTTACTAACTTGCAGCTACCGCTGCAATTACGATCTATTCATTATTCTCGGTAATACTTTTCCCTAAAAAAAGGTTACGACAAGTTTGGCAATATAAACATGCCTTTTGGAGATAAGGGGGGGGGGGTAATTAAAAAAAGGTTTGCGTGGTCGAGGGCTCTCGTGAATATAAATCTGTTTCATAGTAGTGTCGATGGTGAAGATCCTCTGAAAGAAGATGCAAGTGCTATTCCCATCTGAATCCCGATTTAGAAAGATCTAGATGTTTGTTCGCTAAATTACAATTTTGCGTTCGCCAGATATATTAGTTTTGCTTGTGAAAGGCTCAGGATAAAAAAAAAAATAATTCAGAATAAAGAGAGGGAAGGCAGAGACTTCTTAGTCCAATTTCTTAACCTCCTATTTTTGTAAGTCCCATTTATGTGCATCTGTTCTATCTTTCATTGTTTCTTCTTTTCATTTCAGACTACAAGGCCTCCGAACCAAGACTTTGTGACTACAGCGGACTATATTTTTGTCCAAATTGTCATTGGAATAAGAAATCTATCATCCCAGCTCGTGTCATTCATAATTGGGATTTCAAGCCTAGGCCGGTTTCAAATGGTAGCTATCAGTATTTGAGAATTATGGAAAAGGTCGCGGTTATTAATATGGACGATTTGAATCATAAGATCTTTGGCTTGGTTGAAGAACTGGACCGTCTTAAGGTAAATATCCGACTGGGTGAAGGACAAATGATAGATAAGGCATTTTCGATACCCAAGTTTATTAACACAAAAAAAATTTAAAAAAAATTTAGGTTCACAGCAAAGAGTATGAGTAACTTGGAACCAGTGATGGATCCAGGGGGGGGTGAGGGGGGCGCGCGCCCCCTCCCCCCTAACGTAGTCTAATGTAGTGTAATTAACTTAATTAACGCAAGTTTGCGTTAAATAAACTTCCTCCTAACGCAAGTTTATCGGATTAACCTGTTTTACCCCCCCCCCACCCCACCCCTAAAAAAAATCCTGGATCCGCCCCTGCTTGGAACGAATGGAAACTGGCGTTAGTGATGACAAAAAACACCAATACAGTCTAACGTTTTGTGTCTCTTGGTATTTTTTCAACCTGTATAATTGTTTTTGTATCAGGATCTGAGATCAGAGACTTATTAATACACTAATTTTACCAATTACACAAATTAAATTAATTATCCTAACTAATGCACTTAAAAAATACCAAGTGTCGCCAAATTCTAGATGCTCATTGGAGGGTTTTTCTGCCGTCATTGGAGTCAGTTTCCATTCTTGTAAGTTAGCTGCATACAAGAAAGTAGCTGCAAAAGGATAAATCCCCTTACCTCAGAAAGCTAAAAAAGGGTGAATTTGTGCCAGACGAAGTTTACTTCTTAGACAAAGTGAAGGATATTGACGGATGTCTAAAAATGGTTGATTATTTTGTGGAGAGAGAGGGATGCTGGATTATAACGGAATATAACGAGACGTCAATGACTCTACGTGAATGTATTGAAGAATATGGAAGCCTAGATGAATCCACAGCTGCGTACGTTTTCACGCAATTAGTCAGTGCAGTCTTGAACATGGAAAATGCTGGAATTGCCTATAAAGATTTAAAGTGCGACAATGTTCTTGTGGAATATTCATACAATGTTACAATAATTGACTTTGGTTCTGCTACGTCATTGGACGACCTAAATTATTTCTACAGTGATGGATATGTTCCTCCTGAGGTTGAAGAAGATTTGTTGAATTATATGTTTGATACAGTAACATCTTGGTCTCTTGGAATAATTCTCGGATCAATCCTGATTGGGGCAGAACCATTTGAATTGGGTCTACGGTCTTACAACATTAAAAAAGTGATATTTATAAGAATGAAAAAGTTCAGATTTTCAAAATTGGCGTGGGAGTTAGTATGCAGTTGTTTGGAAGTGAAAACTGACAAGCGGCCAGAAATAAGAGAAATAATCCACAGACATCCATGGTTTCATGATTGCGTATCTAATTTTCTAGAAGAATACAAAGACGAAAAGGCGAAGGAGTTGAACCCAATTAACACCAAACAACAGAAAAGAAACCCAATTTGTGACTGTTCACATCTAAAAAGGTTATGGAAGAATCAAGAACTTTTAGTGAGTACAAATTTGACAAAACTGCTCGCAATTGCAGGAGCTAAGCGTTGGAGGCAAAAATATACCGATAACACCAGCATTTGGCAGGCAATACGGCAATGTATTTCAACTATTGACAAATTGAGAGTGTACCAGAACAGTTATTGTATTACAAAAATGAATGGAGGAATCGCATCAAGTCTGCGAAAACAGTGGACCGCACAAATTACCTATGTACATTCTGGACGACCCTTTAAATCATATTATGTCAGGAATTGAATCCAAGCCTTCTAAATTTTATATTCTACCACTCTATGTCATGTTTGGTATATTTTGTTCTTTGGAAATTAAGTTATATACTAAATAAAATGTACATATATTTCTTAATATTAGACATACCTTTGTTATCTTATGTAGGTTACGCAAATTCAGGGGAATGGTTTTGTTAAGATTATCAAATTTTAGGGGGGGGGAATGGGATAATCTTTTCCCATGGACCTGTCATGTAGGCAAATTTCAAGACCCTTTAGAGGGAGAAGGAGTAGAGTAGATACTTCAAAATGCCTTCCCGGGCCATACTTTAGCCTGTAGACCGATCCCTGAAATCATTTTCCTAACTTAAACCCTTCCCAAGATAGCCAAAAATAGAATTTTACCGGTTGATTTCATAAATATATTGGAGGGCCCATCCTCCACTAATTATAACAAAGCCAAAATGAAAATCATATTTGAAGGCAACTTTAAAAGTCTAATATTTATCTGGAGGAACAAGAACTTATAAACAACGCTTAAAGTGAGGCTATTTAACTCGCTTATCACATGAAATTTAGACAAAACAACATTTTACCAGTTATAAGTTTCTTTTTTTCTGGCTTTAGTTCCTGAGATGCAATTCTTGTTATTTGAGTAGAATTTTAAGCTATATCAATGTTCTTTTTCAAAATTTAAGAAATGTATTTCCATATCTTTAAAACCTTGTAAATTGGGATTGAGCAAAGTTGTGAAGCTGAAAACAATTTTGTTGTACTTCATTTAAGCAGAAGATCTACTTTGCAAGGTTTCACTTTTATAACACACATATTTTTAAAGGCCACCAAAGGTCAGGACCCTCTAGAGGGAGAAGGAGTGGATGTAGGTACTTCAAAATACCTTCCCAGGACATACTTTAGCCTGTAGATCCATCCCTGAAAGTTTCATTTTCCTAACTTAACCCCTTTCCAAGATAGCCAAAAGTGGATAAAGTAGAATTTTACCAATCAACCTAAATTTCTATTCCCGAAACCTAAGCTGGTGCGAAGAATAACCAACAACTTGTAGAACGATTGTAGAAAATAAAACTCACTTTTATTGACCGAAATGTTAAATCCAGCAAGATGAACTTCTCTGAAGTCTAAGATGAACTAGTTAAAAAAAACGTATATACACAGAAATGGTCAACTCCCCTCTATCTCCAGCCAGTGTTAAGGCCGACCAATCAAACCAACAGAAACCCTAAAATTGAATTTACAATGCCCATAAAGTAAAATCAATGATGAAGAATTCAGCCAGTTCATGCGATGACTCATGCAGAATATTAATACCAAGCCAACATGCTCTCTAGGTCATAATTCAGCTTCGAAAATTAATACATTTGAAACGCAATTGAAAGTGGTCTCTACAAGAAAATTTAAAGCATAGATAAAATTCTATTCTGCTGTATATATGAAATCACGTATGTATATACATATATATATATATACGTATATATATATATATATATATATATATATATATATATATATATATATATATATATATATATATATATATATATATATATATATATATATATATATATATATATATATATATATATATATGCTATCCTTATAAGTGAACAATAATTGTGTATTTATTTATTTTTCCTCGAAAATGGCTCCATATTTTTTTCTCGAAAAATGGCATCCTGGTATATTCTTATTCTTGCCTAAAAAAACGATTTAGATAGGTTAGAAGTTTGAAAAAATTCGTTAAGAGCCTCATTTTTGGAAAAAAAAACCATTTGTGTGAGTGACGTCATTTTTATTTACATCAATATTGCAATGACGTTTCCACATGCTTAAAGAGCAAAAAACTGGTAACTTCAAAAATATTTGTATATATTTTGACAAGAGATTACAACAATTCCAAAATCTTAAAAAAAGAAAACCAAAGTTTGACGCTTAGTAGAAATCGGACTTGCTGTAATAATCAAATATCTGAATAGACTGCGGTATGAAAAGACATTAAATTGCCTAAAGAACACAAAACTGGTAATTGCAAAAATATTTGTATATATTTTGACAAGGGATTACAACAATTCAAAAACCTTAAAAAAGAAACAAAAAAGTTTGAAGCTTAGTAGAAATCGTTTTCAGAGATCGGACTTGCGGTATTTGTCAAATATCTTTGAATATAAATCAGTATGAAAAGACATTAAATTGCGTGAAGAGCAAAAAACTGGTAACTTCAAAAATATTTGTATATATTTTGACAAGAGATTACAACAATTCCAAAATCTTAAAAAAGAAAACCAAAAGTTTGAAGCTTAGTAGAAATCGTTGTTAGAAAAACATCATTACCGAATTTACTTTCTATGCAATGTCTATACTTTATAAGCAATGTCTTTTTATATGTGGACTATTAATAACTTTAGTTTCTGCCGAGAAGAAATGAGGGAAGTTCTTAAATCATCCATGTTCTCAGCAGGTGCAAATGATAAGTTGAAGTGATGTTTACGAGTGAATCCAAAAGGCTTAGATGAAGAAAGTAAAGACTATTTATCTTTATACCTGTTGTTAGTATCCTGTAATAAATCTGAAGTTAGAGCCAAATTCAAATGTTCCATTTTAAATGCAAAAAGGGAAGAAACCAAAGTAATGCAAAGTTAGGAAGCCTACCTTTTTGTACAAGGGAAACACTGGGGTTTCAAAAACTTCATTAGGCAACACTTCCTATTGGATGAAGCGAATGGCCTTCTACCTGACGACAAGCTTACCCTATTTTGTGAGGTGAGCGTTGTTGCCGATAGTGTCAACATACCTGGTCAATCAAATGCCATTCAATTTAGAGTTTTTGAATGCCGTCTCTCAGATGATTTAGGGATGCTTTTTGAAAACCAAAGATTTAGTGATGTTACACTCTCCGTTGGAGGGAAGGAGTTTCAAGCACATAAAGCCATTCTGGCAGCTCGGAGTCCAGTATTTGCTGCTATGTTTGAGCATGAAATGGAGGAGCGACGCTGTAATCGGGCGGATATTAACGACGTTGAATCTGATGTCTTTAGAGAAATGTTGCGTTTTGTCTATACAAGTAAAGCCACCTGTTTAGATCGAATGGCAGACGATCTTCTAGCGGCTGCAGATAAGTATGCTCTTGACCGATTAAAAATAATGTGGGAAGAAGCCTTAAGTTTGAATTTGTCAGTAGAAAATGTAGCAGAGGTCCTAATATTAGCAGATTTACATTCAGCTGAACAGTTAAAGGCTTAGTCTATAGACTTTATTAACACTCATGCAACTGATGTAATGGAGACATCTGGCTGAAAGTCAATGATACAGACCCATCCACATCTCATTGCAGAGGCCTTTCGGGCTCTAGCCACTCAGCAAATACCACCAATTGGCCCACCTTGGAAACGACTGAAACAGAGCTGATGCCAGTCAAATTGACGAATTCTATTGAGGGCATTATAAGTGATCTACCGGAATTTTTTCTCTATAATTTGATGTCTTTCAAAAGTGTAGAACTTTTGTAATTGTGTCAGTGTGCCATTGGCATGTGGATTATGATAGATAAGATAAAAAAAGACATGAAAAAAAGTTGAAAATGTTTTAAGTTCAGTTTAGAATTGCTGAATTTTATTATGTAAACTGCAAAAATATTTACGGTGCCTGAGTAATAATTTTAGTATTTTAATTCAAACGAGAAAAATACCTGAAAATTTTAAAGCGAGTTTTTTTTTGTTAGATAAAATCAACTCGTTACGTGATTAAGCTTACAGGTTTGAACGCAACCAGTTATAGAATGTCAGTAGAAAGGCCCAAAAATGAAAATTTGCAATTATTACAAATGATGATTCGATGTCATCCAAAAAACGAAAATTTGCAACTATTACAAATGATGATTCTTTATTTTGACGAGGGATTACAAGAATTCAAAAACCTTGAAAAAGAAAACCAAAAGTTTGAAGCTTAGTAGATATCGTTGTTAGAAATCGGACTTGCTTTAATAATCAAATATCTTTGAAAGACTGCAGTATGATTAGACTGCAAATTGTCTGCGGTTAGACGACAAGCGACAATGAGAATCCATATATAGAAGCCAGCCGCGTACCAAGTGCCGGGGCCCGGCGGCTGGTAATTGCAAAAATATTAGTATATATTTTAACAAGGGATTACAACAATTCAAAAACTTTAAAAGTGAAAATCAAAAGTATATGTATACTATTTTAACAAGGCTTTTTGGTCAGAATTTTTTTTTTTTTTTTTTCTAGGAAATTCATACTTTTTCATTTTTTTGTCTAATAATTTTAATCTACATTGTTCATTTTTTTGCTGTGTAAATTTTACTTTTTGCTCTTAATCTTTTGCCTTATTCGCTCCTTCATAAACTTCTTAAGTTTTATTTGAACAAAATATTTTGTATTTTTTAAGAATACAAATCAATAACTGAATACAGTTTTTGGACTGAAAGTGTCAATCAGGCCTATTTATCGCGTTCAATATTCTTAAGAGTCAACAAGGCCATCTATCGCATTCAATTAAGATACGTCTCAATTATGACTAACTACTGATTTCATTGAAGCATGGTCATAGAGTATTGCGGACACTTGCCCTTGAAAAACCTGAATTTTTTCTCTATTTATTCAATGAAAGTGCCAAAAAAAGGTATTCTTAAAAATGTAGACAAATATAGGGAGGTTGGCAAAAAAACTTGAAAGGGCTAATGCCCTTCTAAAACTAAAATCCCCTACCTCTTTATTTTAGTTTTTTATGGAAGATTAATATCGAATCTCGATTGTCCCGGAAGGCCGCATAGATTTGCTAATATATAGCCACGAGACACAAAAATACTTGCTAACACTACAGTCGCACATAAAGCCCCATTTTAATCTGTTGACTTGTCTTAATTGGCGTATAACTGTAATAAGGATCCTTCACAGGCTTGCCAACTTTTTGGTCAATGGATATGTCCCTTGAGCATCCAAAAATGTGTCCTTTTTAGCCAAATTATGTCCATATTTTGTCTATAATATGTCCATCTTGAAATCTCAGAAACTAGTTTTTTTACGACTTGTAAACCCGTTCAAAGTGATCAGTTAACATCGAATATAATGAAAACGAAAAAGATCCATTTAGTTCATCCATAAAAAATGAACTAGTGTGAAAGCACAAAAGTCATAAAAACATGGAAACAGTAAAAAACTAATCGTCGGAGCTTAAGGCTCATCTTCCTACGAGAGTTCAGCTTGACAGGTACGGTCGGCATGAGGGTCAGCATTTTCACTTGTTTTGGTAGCTTTTTGCCAATCAGAGTATTTCTTGCGCATGTCATAAGGTACAATCCAGGAGTCAAGCGACGTTGCGGAGCGCTAGGTAAGCTGGGTTGCCCTTCAATCAGGGGGGTGACATCCCCAAAGACATAATTACTGGGCTTTTGAACAATATTGAACAAAATAGATGTCTACAACTTCTGATTGGATGCTGGTTTTCGGAACTGATAGGCGCAGGGGGGGGGGGCTCTCAAATCACTTTTGACTCCTATAAAGGGCACTAAACTTCAATCAAATGAGCCCCATCTGAAGTTTATACGACTACCCATTCCGTAAAACCTTATATGCTCCTGGGGCATAACTTATAACCCTTGCCCCAGGGCTCTTATGGGTTGTGTAAACGCTGAGGGCATTGTTATATGTTCCTTGGACCATTTTTAAATTTTTATCTCAAAATTTCTGTTGGATGCATCTAGGGAAAAGAATACGTGTGTGGAGGGTGGTGGCTCCACCCCTCTCCACCAAGGGTGGAGAGAGGGGGGCTGCTCCAAGGGTGGCACGGCCCTTGTGTTTCAAGAATCGTTCTTAAAAAAAGTAGACAAAAGGTCGAACATTAGCGTAGAGAGGGGGGTATTGAGGAGGGAGTAGCCCCGTCATATACGGAATAATTTCTGTACGTTTTAAGTTTTAATGTCACTCCTTACCTTCGGTAGAAAAAAAAATAGTTTTTGTTTTTATTCTGATCATTTTCAGATAATCCCAAAAAATCCAACCCCTCTGTGGAAAATTTCCCCGCGAGAAATTCCTATATATAAAGTTTCTCCCATGTAAAATTCTTCCGCCGGGAAATTACCCCCGGTCAGTTCCATCCCTGCTGCGAATCCTTCCCAAAAAATTTTTGCTTACGATTCTGCCTGTAAAATACTCCTTACCATACTTTTATTTGAAGAAAGACTTGTATTCATTTAGTTTCTGATCCTTTTATACCCCTCCCCCTGAAAAGTTTAACCCCCAGAAATTTTTCCTGGTGATAATTCTCCCATGGAAATTTCTCCCGTGAAAAATACCCCCCCCCCCCCAAAAAAAAAAAAATAAAAATCCCAAGAGAATTCCAACTCCGCTGAAAACTTCCCCCTGAGAGTTCCCTCAGAGTGTCTCTTCATGTACAATGGGATCAACAACGAGAAAAAAGACAAATAACAAACATACTGTATACAAATTCAATTTTTTTCAAGAATCCAATTTTTTTCTTTTGCTTACTTTTCATTTTCAGTTAGTAATACTTGACAAATAGATAGATGTTTTTACCTGACTGCTGGAAGCCAAAAGGGATTGTTAACTAAAAAGGTGCCTCCTTGCATATTATCTTGACTGTAGCGTAAAAGGAAGGAGAAGTAAAATCGTTTATAGATGAAAGAACACAAACTTGTAAAGAATTTCAAGAGTATTTGCAAATAGTTGTCTGCAGGAAAGAGCAAGCAACTCCGAAAAATAATAACGTTTGTAAAAAAATTAGTAGAAAATAAGTAGTTAAGTAAACATAGTGCTAGACAAGTAGTTTTAATACTGAGTTGGTGAAAAATTACATTTTTTTTTTTTTTACAAAAATATGTATCCAGCGGGGAAATATTCTATTTAATGTCATAAATTTGCAAAATATGTCCCTTTTATGTCCCAAAATCCTAAAATATGTCCCTTTTTTGCCCTATTATGTTATTGTGTCCCGGCACACAGGAATATGTCCATTGGACATAAAATATTTCCAGTTGGCAAACCCTGATCCTTCATCTTTGCGCAACATCGCCAAACAGGTTAATAACGCTAATAACGGCAAAATAAAACACCGCTCTATTTTTATTAATCTTATTATTATCGAAGCAATACTTCATCAAAAATTTTGAATTCTCCTTTGCTTAAAAAGAAAGCAAGGCGTGGCCTGTTCTAATCTTTACTATTTACTAATACGAAGAGTAATAAAAGAAAGAGGGACATCGTCTTTATACTGAGTTAAGACAGTGTGAAATATGCTCTCCGCAAATTGCACACAAGCTTCCTAAGGTGTATAATCCTTATAACCTTTGTGACACCAGTTTTAAATAAAGCTTAATACATGATTCACTTTCAGGAACTAAGACAGATAATACTTGCTGCAAAGGAGTATCTAATTGCGTGTGAAACAGCTGCTAATCAAAAGATTTTGAGTGCCTTGAAGCACAGGAGTCATTTCATTGAAACCTCAGGTTTTTATTCTTTGGCGGATTTACTTGACTTGGAAAGCGGGGTTTTACTCCCATTCATAGAAAATATTGTCGAGAAGTTTGAAAAACATATTGAAGTAGATTGTAAGGTAAATTTTTCAACTTCTTATTGGAAGAAAATGCTTTACTGAGAAAGACTAGATGTTTGATGGTTTTTTTTATAAGCAGGATCTCACGTATATAATGTTGCACGGCATCTCTTGAGTTAGCCTTCCCTCAATAGTGAGCAGGGATAATGATGTCTACCTGTCGTAGCTGATTGAAGATCTTAAGTAGTTCTCCACCCGACGAAGGGTGGAGAAGGATTTTCTTCCTGTGCAGTTTGTGGGACTAAGAACCATTCTTAAGGCAATGTCAATGTGGATAGATGTCAACTGCATCAAAGCGACGCAAAACCTTGCTAACGTCAGTTGGAGTATTGCATATTTTCTTCATCAGTATTATATACCAGGAAGGATTTCAAATGTAAGCATTCATACACAATCGCAGGCTCAAGATAGTTGGGATAAAATCTCAATAGTTCAATTGTATGCTTCGTGATTTCTGAGGCGTGGATTTGCACAGCAGCGGGGTGCACCTGACAATTTCACGATAAATCACATCAGTCCAGTTTTTGTTCAAAAAAAAAAAAAAATCGTTCAGTGGTAATTTATTGCCCTCCTAGACCCGGGCCTATTGGTAAATCCTGACCTGCTTCCAGATCGTTATTATTTGCTCAATTACACAGAAATCTTAGATTATAGACTTTTATGTAAAAAAATAACTTTGCTGAAGAAGATAAAAATTTTTAATTTGGGATTTTACGGGCAACAGCAATAATTCATTACGTAATAACTCATCCACTAATGATCTATAGCCAAATTTCTGCCATGTGTGTGTCCCCTGCTATTACTCTCGTAACTTTGAGTACCTTTTCTGAAAAAATTATCGTATTTTAATAAAATTAATTTAATATCGTATATAATAATCATATACAATATCGAATATAGGTATATAATTTAATTTAAATTAATAAAATTAATTTAATATTCAATTAATTTAATATCGTATTTTAATAGGAAACATAAACATATCTCGTTATTTGGTGCATACACAAAATAATAATAAAAGACTAAAATATAAACAAAAGTTATATTATGAATAACGTCTATTTGGATCAATAAAAAGGATTAATTGTTTCTGGTGAATTGAAAAATTGTCTTAATTTAGTTTTCTGATTGTTAATTATAATCTGAAACGCGATTTCGCGTTCAATAGCCTATTTGTTGCTAGGGCATATTCACACCAAGCTCCGCTATATTTCTTTGACAAAATATCGTGAATAGGGATTAAAAAGCGAATACTATAGATGCATTATTTTCAGTGCAACAGCATTGGCTATGACAAAATCTTCTACCTCTAAAATTTGGACAAATTTTAGAAAAACTTACTAGTGCCAAAATAATTTGATCTCCTTTCTTGTAATTTTTTATTCTTATTTTCTCAATTTTCTGACTTCAAGCCATCCAAAATATTTGTTTATACTTTGTTCTATGTGTGCTCATATCCAAATCTAGTAATCGGTCTTGATTTTGATCCGTTTTGCTTTTTATTTGCGGCTTTTTTTTACGTAAAATTGGTTTCGGCAGCGACTGCTTGTGATACGTGGGGTCTTTGTTGAAAAACAGACATAAAAGGAAAAAATGTTCAGGTTCGAAAAAACTAAATGTTAATTTAAGGTTTATGTTTCCTATGTTGTTCACTCTGTTATTATGTTCCTTATTTTAAGATTTATGTTCCTTGTACGAGTTTCTGGTTTGTTATTTTTGTTTAGTTTTAGAGTTTTAACATGAGATAATTTTTCTATCATTCGAAAGCTGAGGTTCATCTACTGAATTTCATTTTTTGAATTTTGCTCGGAATTTTTTATTTTATTTATTCTAGATGAAAAATACGTAATTCTTTATTTGAAAATCATGCACGTAGTAAAATTTCCTACCTTATAGTTTATTTTCTCTATCTTCGCCCTTATAGTTTATAATTCGGCTCATACATTAGCTAGGAAGTTTTTCCTAAATTTGTCACTGAATTTCTATCTCAGGTAAAGCTAACCTAAAAATATAATTTGCTAAAAAAAAATGAGCGTACAAGTCGAAAAAAGTCCAATTTTTAACTTTATACTATTCTGATTTTATTTTTGTTCATTTTTCTATTGAAATAGTTTTGCTTTATTTATTTTTTCATTATTATTAAAACACGTGAACTTGAAGACCATGTAAGTAGTAAAATTTTCCATCTTTCCATCAGTAGTAAAAACTTTCCATCAGTATCTCAATTTGATCAACATTTATTGTAATTTTACTCTCTTGATTGTGTCAACTGAAACAGCATGGAGGAAAAGACTAATAATAACATGGGAAAATTTTGAAAAAAGTTTACTACTATTATTTACTGAAATGGGCTTAATATTCATACTGGAACTCGAGCTATTCAATTTCTTGCTTACTTCTGACTAAAGATAGAAAAACTATTCAACTTTAAATTCCCACATTTTTTCTGATTTGAAAATGTTGCCTTAAATCTGTCCAAAAAGTTCTGAATAAAAGTCTACTTAAAACCGTATTAGCTATATCCTATTCTTGACACTATGTTAGTGGTCTGTGAATGAGCTTATTAATAAGGAATGGATTGAGGTGTGCCCAATATTCTTATCTAATTTCCTTGTGCTCTAAGTGCAATAAGACATAATATGACAGAAGTCTGTATTTGAAGCAGAAAATTTTAATTGTTTTGAATTTCTTTTGTCGAAGACCAAAATATCATACAACAATAGGGTTCCAAAATCCTTTCAGCCCCTTCTTCCCCTTCCGACCACCCTGGAATAATTTGTATAGCCACTAAATATGCCTCATATTAACTATAAAATATTCCAACTAACGCGTTTAAGCGTAGTGCTTGGTGATATGCGCGTGAAACTTTACAGATGAGTTAAAAGCTAAATTGAAACACATGTAATGTTTGATTGTACTACTACTATTAACAGCCCATTACAACGCTAAGTCGCCTAGGCCAACACAGCAACGTACGCTCCTCTTCCCCCGGCTATTCAAAGATTCATTCATTACCCCCCCCCCCCCCCTTGAAGTTCCAATTTCCTTTTAAATTCTTCCTTATAACCTGTTCCCATCCCATTGGGGACGACCTGCTTTTCGCTTGGTCCCAGATGGATTGCCAAAAGCACGATCTTTGGCAATCTGTCATCTTTCATGCGTAAAACGTGTCCTAGCCGCCACGACTTCTCTTCCTTTATCATCCTTTATAAGAAACGAGAAGGAAATCTCTGCTTTTGCGCATTTTTGGGGGAATTTCTTCTTTCTATTCACACTTCAAGAATGTTTACCTTAGAGCTGTTTGCATATAGTACTAATTCGATCTTCAGTCTCCCAAGAAAGAGGACTCTCATTCCTCTTCGAAAATTTTGCAGAAAGAAAAATCGTCAAAACGGGTAATAATATGGAAATTTGAATGCAAGAATACACTTTTTAACACTCAATTTTCTCCTACCCTCACAGAAAAATCTTTTGAGAAACCCCCCCCCCCCCCACCCCCTCACTTTTCCCATCGGCCCTCTCAAAACTGTTCTTATCGGACTAAATATCAATTCAAAATAAACTTTCAGGATTGTCAAAACAAAGGATTGACGTGGAATTTTTTCACAATTTTTTAGCCCCCCCCCCCTGTCCCACAGACTCTCTCATAACTCTGTTTTTGTCGGCCTAATTATTAATTCAAAAACCTTTTCAGGATTGTCAAAACAAAGGATTGACGTGTAATTTCTGCTTTAAAGGAACTCCCTTATTCAGCTACCAGTCGACAGTTTCAGTTCTTCATTGTTGTCAAACCTTAGTGCATAAAGAATGTTCACTGAAATTTGTCAAGTGCCCTTGTGACAAGAACCAAGGTCCCATAACTCCAGCTTTATAGAAAACGTGATTTGTCAATATCCATGTATAATATTGATCGCTGTGTAGATAAAAGATTGTGTATTTAGTTCATTTCTTTAAGGTAAAGGCATTAATGTCTGACTTTTGTGAATCGTTGCCCACTCAGGTGTATATACTCTTGCAATTTTTATCCGAACGCTCCACAGGTTACAAGTGACTAATGCGCCCTTCGGATGCCAAATCGATCAAGTCCTTTTTTTCTTGTTTCTATTTAGCGTCTAACTACTTGACTGAAGTTTGCATGTTCAGAAGTAAATTGCCTAAAGATACGCATTACAATCAACAAATTAAAAATAATTGTCTGTCAAATATTAAATGATTTTTACAGAAGCCAATTTGATTAACTCCTAACTAAAATATACTTCAAACTTTTTCATATTCAATGTGTGAATGAAGAAAATAAAGAATATTCCGGGTGAAATTGTTTATGACATGTTTGGATTGGAATATTAAGATCAGTCAGACACGTGTTTTCGTTTTAGGAATTAATTGATTTGACATCTTAATACCTCAATTTCGAATTTGCCGTATATAGCTTATTTTCATTATTCAAAAAGTTTGTTTGATTAAATTGTATGCTCTAGAATGGTGTTGACAATCTTTAATAGAGCATTTTTTTTCTATCCCAAGTGCAGTTTTCAAAATAATTAGCCTAATTTGGTGCCAATCCAAGGCTGCCTTGGCCTTAATTTTTATGTTTTTTCCTAGAGGGGGGGGGGAGAAACCCACATTTTTTTGGATGGGGGCTGAGTTTTGAAAAAAAAAATAGCCTGGAAAAGTACATATGATCTTAATATTGCAGGGTTGTGTGCTTGTATATATAAGTCTTGTAGAAGGGTGAGGAGGTGAAACTCCCCTCTGTGGTCCTTTGTTGGCACCCATGTGGTCCTGTGTTCCCCTAAATGAGACAATTGTACCTGATATGCAAAAGTCTGCCCAAACTCAGGGCCTTCATATGTTACGCCAATACTGCACTAAGGGCTGGATGGGGACAAGAGGATCTCCAACCTCAAACTGCAAAAACTAGCTTGTTCTCAAGCCAGAGTTCTCAAACATATCTTCCTATATGTTTCTTTTTTAAACACAGGGCTCCTATCATTCGCGCTTGAACCGTTCAGAAGTCAATTTAATCAAGTCCATAAAAAAACAAACAGTGCAGAAAATTATTTATACTTAGTTCATGGTACTATAGCTTATTTTCGGAAAATATTGAAGTGACAGTATAATATTTAGGATTAATCAGAAATAAAGAAAACATAAAAAGGAGGTTTGGTTAGATCAGCTTCTGAAATGCTTTATATTTAAAGGAAAATTAACTCCTTGAAGGATTATTCCAGTTAGAAATAATTTCTGTTAAAAGATTCGATATTTCGATAAATATAGTTTGTATTATATTTACACAATCAACCAGAAGTAGAATATATTGTATAATCCGGAAAGTAAAACCTATAAAGAAAAGAAAAACCTCGACTAGATAACTTCCTTTCTCAAAAACCAAAAGCTAATCTCATTTTTACATAATATTACACTGTTCCGCATTGGCCTGATTTGGGTCAAAATTCATTTGAGGCAAGGCACCATCACCAGAAGATTCATCACCGCCCACTAAATCCGCTGGTGGAGTTCCGCACGCTTGAATCTGTTGCATAATTTCCATAATCCGGACAAACTGTTGGTTTTTCACTTCTTCGCTTTCAGATTCTACTTCATTTTCAAATTCTTTGCACAGTTGCTCCATTAATTTTGACTGCTTTTCGTAATTTTCGTATTCTTGAGGAGTGATTGATCCTTTATTATTGTTAAGCCATGTAGGGTACTAAAACATAGAGAAAAAATTAGAAAAAAAACTCAGGATTTTGGATGACACAAAAATTTGACATAAACTTAGAAACCAAGTGGCTTATAAAAAGAGAGCTATAAAAGAGTAATGCCGCTAGAACATGTGCTGAAGGGGGGGGGAGTCTTTCTCCTGTCGCTCCTGAAATGTTCAGGTTTCAAGGATTTTCTCTATTAGAAAACATTATGAGCCAACAGTTTCAAAAATTATATTTATAGTCAGGTATCAGTCTTGTGATGTTTGTGGATTTTTGAAAAAAAAAAAAAACAATGGATCGAAGATTTAGAAAATGAATATTTTTGGGCATTAGTTTCGCCAGGCAGGGAGGGGGCTTATACGAATATTTTAAGAAAACGTTATCTTTTCTCTGGATTCATCTGGATCAAAACTATGGCAGAGAAAATTATTTCACCCCTTATATCTGCCCAAGAGCCATCGTTTCTTCTTTTTCGCTGTGACTTCACAAATCACTGTCATTTGATAGTATTTTCACTTTCCTATCCGCGTATTTTGGCATTTTTAACAGACTTTTAGCGTCACTAAACGAAAAAAAGACAGTTGGACACCCAGAAAAAGGTTCTTAGACACGCACAATCCAACAGGGATAAGTTTATTCGATTATTTAAGGTCTCCTTGGCAAACAAAGCATCGAAAAGTTTGTCTTAACAAGGGATAGAACAATTTCTAGTCGTTACACACGACTTTTTCCTTGAAAAGACAGTTTGTTAGTGAAGCCACAACATGGATGTTAACAGCCATAAGTGGCGCCGGTGGTATTCAGAAGTGGTCATATATCTACATCCTTCGATTTTTATAATTTAGATTCAAAACGTTACAAAAGTAAGTGGAACTATCGAAAGGTAAATATTGACGCACTTTTTATTTCAAGTATTTTCAGGAATCGTGCATGCGCGCGGGGTCCAAGACCGCCCTCTTTTAAGGTCAAGAAATTCTTATACATTTTGTTTATTTTTCATCTAATTTGCCTGTTTTTGAATCCTACGTGCGTTATCGCTGGTCGTCGGATAGATTTGGAGCGAAAAATTCAAAAAAAATGAAATAGTAAAAAGAATAGTAAAATTTCCAAATCTCTTGATTTGACAAAGAGATTTGGAAACCTGTTGTGTTTTAATATTATAAAATTTTTATTATTTGTTTGACCTTTGAAATGCTGTTTTAAGTCTGCTCAAAGTAAAAGGTTCCATTTTTAAATTTTTCGCCTATTATGGTTCTACAAATTGTTAATACAAAATATTTATTAGTCGATAATTCCATTTCTGAGAGCTAAAAATTGTATTAATTGCGACAGTATAAAGAGTACAATAATCAAAAGGAGGCATCGGAAAGTTCATGAAACCTGGACCATAGGCCCTGGAGATCCCACAAATGGAGGCTACATTAAAACGTTTCAGGATACGGAATAAAAATGTGTGAAAAATTTTCCCTGTATGCTGTATAGTTATAATTTTTGGTCGCGATATACAAAGTCGTCCTTGAATAGCTATAAAATATGTCAGGTCGGTCGCAAACTTTCATTTTTAATCTGATAAAATTGAATTTTTTCCAGGTAGTAGAAAAAAAATTGTATTTGTTAGCGCAATTGGAGATATGAACGATTTTCATTCAAGTTTTTAATTTAGTAATTTTTTTTTAGGCTCTTAAAACAGCAAAAGTAAACCTTTTCATATTGCATTGTAACAATTGTTTTTTTCAAATTGCAAAACGCTACCATAACATTCGATTTTCTCTTGCCAAACATTTGTTTAACTTTCTTAGTTTAGGGTGGCTACAGTCAGGTTCAATGATACAACTCTTACATAGTGGTTAAGAAAGGCAAATCAAAATGATTTATATATATATATATATATAATATATATATATATATTATATATATATATATATATATATATATATATATATATATATATATTATATATATATATATATATATATATATATATATATATATATATATATATATATATATATATATATTATATATATATATTATATATATATATATATATATATATATATAATATATATATATATATATATATATATATATATATATTATATATATATATATATATATATATATATATATATATATATATATATATATATATAATATATATATATATATATATATATATATATATATATATATATATATATATATATATATATTATATATATATATATATATATATATATATATATATTATATATATATATATATATATATATACTATATATATATATATATATATATATATAATATATATATATATATATATATATATATATATATATATATATATATATATATATATCAAAAATAGAGACACAGAGAACCTAGGCGCTGATTTGATTTGTGAAAAAAAATTCATTAGCCGGTTGATAAAACAAACTAATTCTGCTAAAGTTTGACTTTTGGTCCCAATTCCTTAAGAACGACTGCTGAAACACAAGGGTCATTGAATTGGAATTAAAAGCTTTTTAAAGCACGCAAAGTGCAGGGGCGAAATTTTCTATGGGGCGAGGGGGGGGCAACTGCCCCCAGACCTCAGTTTGCCCCCCCCCCCCCTCCCAGTCCCCAGTTTTACCCCTCTCCCAGCTGAAATTTAGTTTCTCCAAAAATATTGTCAAAACTAAGATAAGTCTGCATAATTCAACCATCGACAGAAACGGGTCAGTTTCTTTAGTATATCTCTACCTTTTTTGCTACTATATGGCTCAATTTTCACTGTCATTTTCACTTGATCTGAGAAAAATAGCTCCAAATTTGCCCCCCCCCCCCAAGATTTTGATAAGATTATGCCACTAGTAAAGAGGGAGGAGTTGAAGAGGGGGCAGCTCTCCTCATTATCGGAATAATTTCTGTTCGTTTTAAGTTTTAATGTTGCTCCTTACTTTCAGCTGAAAAACATTCGTTTTATTATTCAACACTTTAAAATACGAAGTGTAGTTCCGTTGCATTTTATTTTTTAACCAACCTTTCCACTAATTTCTTCTCATCGACGGATAAAGGACATCTTTGGAGACAAGGCCTTTCATAAAGGTCTCCATCATGGGAACCATGCTTTCTAATCCACCTAGTAGTCCTGCTGAGTTTTGGGATGGATCAGCGTTTGGGGGAAACCCAAGATCTTCGAGCATTTTGGCAAGCATTTCTTCTTCGCTCATGTCCTAAAAGAAAATACTTTATTTCGATTTGCTTGAATATTAAGCAATATTCGAAGATAAAATATCAATCAGTTCAATAAGAAAAAAAAACTGAAAAAAAATTAGAGACTCGTTTTCGATTAAAAAATAATAAACCAATTTTGTTTTACCTTGGTTAAAACTGGAGTCGAATTTAAAAAAACGAAAATCTTGATAAACAAGGATTAACAACATCAGCATAAATTAATGTTTTCTCATATAGACACGTTTGCAGGAAGAATTATTTTCCTCTTTCCTCCTCCCAGAATCTAAAAATGTTTACCCCCCCCCCCCCCCGCGCTTGAATTTATATACCGTGCGTGACATTTTAATTTTCATCCTGTAATATTAGACAAATTTTCCTAATAACTTTTGATAAGTAAAATTTAATCCTTTTGCAAGTTTGGAATTACCATTAAAAATAGAGTCTTTATATGTATATTTTGCTTTAAAACTTTCGTCCACTATTAACACTGATCATTCTTTACTTACCGTTCATTAACAGAAATGGAGAGGCTGTAAGGGGTGGGTGAGAGGTATATTTTTATAGTTTTGTTTCAGAATGTTCAACTTTGAAAAAAGGGAAGCTTTCTTCTGTTGGTTATGAAGATAGAATTTACTGTAATCCCAAACGGTCAAGTCTGATAAGTATATAATCTGTGTATAATTTCTTTTTTAAAATATGTTTTTATCTTCTGAAGAATCTCAAAAGAAAACTTTTAATTGTTATCTTAAAAAATTTTTTTAACAAAAACGATACTTCAACAACAACCAGATGATACATAGGAATGTATTTGAGAGGAAAGAAATTTATCAGCATAGTCAAAACAGACATATTAATCGAGCATCTTAGGAAAGTCTATGGAAATTAGTAAAATTCCCAAGATACTAAGATTATGAGGAAGATAACCCTGAATCCTAGGTTGTCCCATGCTCTTGTGTATGAGCCTAATGACAGATTTAACCGCTTATTCTTGCAGAAAACAACATTGCCCAGCCAAAAGTGACGCATACAGAGCAGGTTTTACGCGTACATTTTATTTGCTTATCACCACATGCAGGACTGCTTAATGAAAACGGTTATAGCCCATTGCATCAAAATCCCTTCCCTTGAGCAAAAGATCTATATTTTACTTGATGGATTAAATCCTTCAAATAGTTTATGTCCATTCTTGGCTCCTACTACGAGAACTCAGGTTTCAGTTTCAGTGTAAATGTCTACTTTTCAATCACATAGAGTCCAATAAAAGACTGTTAATTTTGTTCCCTAGTGCTACTGATACTGTAAAACTACGATTTATCAAGACAGAATTCACACGTTGGTCCTTGTCCCAAACTGAATTTCAAACTATTCTTCACGCTACGAGCTTCATCAAATGGGTTCAAAAAATACGCAAAAAATTCTAATTTAAGAAAGATAAATGAACCAACGACCAAGTAAATGAAAGGGTGGATTCAAAAAATGTTTCCTGGAAGAGATCACCAGTGAAATGGAAAACTCGCCAGCTTTTTATGATAAAACCAATCTGAGCTATAAACATACTAAATCAAATACCTGAAAGAAAGCTTCTTGTTCACAAGCTGGCTTCCTTGGCTAGCTAAGCAAGAAGTAGTTAAGAATGAAATAGAAATAAAAAAAATTTTATTCAGATTCACCATTGTGAATTTACTTAAATTTGTTTTCCATTAATTCTTATTTGGAAATTCTACCGTTTCTTATACATTCAACTACTAAGAAGTTCAACAGTTTTAAGAAAAGAGGGTAAAGAGAAACATTATTTAATAATAGAATAAGTTACTTAGGATAGGTTTAATTTGAACAAGTAGGGTAAGTAAGTTATTTAGGATAGGTAGGTATTAAGTGTGAATATGAAGCGTCATTAAATAGTGTATATTTCGTAGACCGCTAGGTAGCGTGCAAAGAGTGTTGAAATAAAGTATAAGTACATAGAAGGATTAAATAAAAGTAATGAATCTGGTAATTAGTTTTTTTCTGTTTTGGAAGTTTTTAGTAGTGGTGTTCGTGGTTGTTTAATAGTATTTTGTTGTTTGCTTTGCTTTCACGTGTGTGTGCTGTTTTATTTACTAAGTTTAATTACTCATGTTTAAAGTATTGTGAAAAAGGAGAAAAAATTATGAGTGTTGACGAGGAATTGTAGGAAAAGATGGGAAAACGTTGAAGTATGTACGAAAAAATACTGCATATATGAGTTTCACCGCATTTGCAGATGCCAACTGAACTTGAGATACATAGATGAATGAAACAGAAAGGTTTGCGAAAAGAAAATCTGATAGGCATAGATGGGTCAGGTTTGAAGTTCAAGAAAAAAATTTTTGTTAAATTTACAAACTGTGAAGAACTTGAGAACTTTTTAAAGCAAAGAAGAAATGGAAGCTCCCATTCGCAACAACAAGTGGAGAAGTAAAATATGTAATTATTGAAAGCTGCGAGGATAGACCTAGCTACGATAAAATGGAAGGAGTACCCATTGAGATGGAAGCGTCAACAGTACAAAAAGCATTACAGGGTACGGTACGATGCTACAGTGTAGAAGGGATGTTTACCAGGGAGGTGAATATATAGAAACGTCAAAAACAAGATTTACAGCAAAAATGAAAATAACTATGAACATTCCATCTTTCGTTTTTGTGGATGGACTACGATTGCAAGTATGGTACGATGGACAGATAAGAATGTGTGCCAAGTGCAACCAAGAAGGACATATGGTGGCGGACTGCTCTGTGTCTCCAACAAAACCAGTCACATATCAAAGAAAAGAACGGGAGATAGTAGAACTGGATGATTTTGTGTCATTTCCATCCTTGACCAAAGAAGTACAGCCAAGAGATTCAAACGTGTATAAAGACGACTTAAGCAAAGATGAAAGAAAAATTGAACAAAGAGTAAAGCAAGAATTGCAGAAAATGAGCAAAGAACTAGAAAAGAAACAGAAAACAAAGAGGCTACGAAGAAAGAAATAAGGAAAAAACTAAAAGGAAGATAGCTGACACAACGGAAAACGACGAAGATAGTCAAAAAGAAGAAGAGATCACAAATATGCGGCCTCGTAGCCAATCTACACCAGAAATCACAACAAGAGGATGAAAAGAAATAAAAACAGACAATTTAAGAAAAACGAAGAAAAAGAGAAAGAATCTGGAACGTTGAACCACATCGAAAATGTGGAGGCTATACTGAATAGCATTACACCGGTGTTGACGGTGGACGAGAACGTGGATAATACATTGGTGAACATGGTAGAAGTAGAAACGAATACGTCAACATCATCTAGTGGCTGAAAAAAGAGATCAAGGAAGCGAAAATAGGTGAAGAAGAGGACAATGAAACGAGAATAGAATCGGATCAAAAAATTTGTAAGTTTAAATGTAAAAGGACTGAAGCAAAGAAAGACACAACAGCTTTTAAGAGAATTTCTGATGACAGAAAGTTTAGAATTAGCTTTTGTACAAGAAAGTGATAGTGATAATTTGAAAAGCGTAGAAGCCGAATACAAATACTTACCAAACAATTGTATTGGTGGCAGTAGTGTAGCAGTGGTACATAAACGTCAGTTTGACCCAAAAAATGCCAGAATCGACGAAGAATGAAGAATTATCAGTTGCGTGATAAATAGAAGAACATATATCAATGTTTATGCGCCATCCGGATCCCAAAATAGGAAAAACAGAGAGAAATTTTTCTGGCAAGATATTGCAGCATTTATACCCGAAAACACTGATGAATTAATATTACTTGGAAATATTAACTGTGTAACAAGTAAGAAAGATGCCATAGCCCGAGAAGAGAATTTTTGCAGAGCGTTGGTTGGGCTAATAAATGGACTGGAACTGGTAGATGTCTGGGAGGAACTTAAAAAGATACAAAGCTTTGCAAGAACAAACTGGGCAGGAAAAAATGGAAGTGGAGCGAGGCTTGATAGAGTTTATGCATCAAAAGTACTGATACAAAGTGTGGCAAACATAGAACACAAGACAGTGTCTTTCACGGACCACAATGTAGCGTTAGTGACAAACAAAAATGAAAAAATGAAAGGAAGAAGAAAGAAATCTACATGGAAATGAATACTGCTGTCCTAAGAAGTGATGAATGTAAGACAAAAATAGGGAAGATATTGAAATCGACGAAGAAAATAGATTCGAAGTTGCTACCCGAATACTGGAAACAGACGATGAAGTCCAGAATTACACAAGAGGTAAAGACAATTTCACTAGAATTATCAAAAAATGGCGATGACTATCTGAAATTTTTTTATAGACTGGCTTATGAACTAAAAAAAAAGGATAAATGAAGGGAAAAATTCAAATAAGGAATACTTCGAGACTCTATTAGAAATAAGAAAAATAGAACAAAAGAAGGCAGAAGCCTATAGGATAAGAGCAAAATACAAGGACCATATAAGGAATGATCAATTAACAACAACATTTATTTGCAAAGAGAAAAAGCAAGCAAACGAAACTAATTTTAAAAGAGTTAAAAAGAAAAATGGGGAAACAACTGATAAAATGGAAGATATCCTGGAAGAAGTGAAATCCTTCTATAAAAATGTATTTACGAGTTTATCAAGAGAGATAGAAGAAGAAAAAGAGAGAATGGAAGAGTTCTTTCGGAAGACTGAATATAATCAAGTGACAAACGGAGAAAATAATATACTAACGGCTAAATTAACAAAAGAAGAAATAAAGAAAGCTATAATGGAGACAGATAACGATAAAACACCAGGACTTGATGGAATACCTTACGAATTTTATAAGACACATGTCAAAGAAATCGCAGAACATCTGGCAGATATTTTTAATGAATTAATAAATAACGAAGACATCAAGATACAGTGTTTAGGGATGATGAAATTAATACCGAAAAACGGTAGCTCTCAAGACCTAAACAACTGCAGGCCAGTTAATATCACAGACTGCGATTACAGAATTATGTCTAAAGTATTAGCAAACCGTCTAAAAAAGGTGCTACAATCCATACTAAGTGTAAACCAAAGAGGAGGACTAGAAAACCGTAAATCAGCAGATGTGTTGGCTAATATAAGAGATATAATAATACAAGCAGGAAGTCGAAAGGAAAAAATAAAATGCAGGATAACGAGTTATGATATTAAAAAGACCTTCGATAAAATGAGAAAAAAAAAATCATTGATTATGAACTACTACGGTTTCAACGAGACATACATAAAATGGATAAATAGGATAATTGAAAAATAGTACAAGTAATTTGTGTGAATAGCGATATTACGGGAGAACTTGAAGCAGAAACTGGATTGGGCCAAGGATGCCCGCTGAGCCTTTTGCTGTTTGAACTGTATTTTGACCCGTTACTTAAATATCTAGCAAAGGAAATAAATGGCATTATAATAGAAAATGTGGCAATGAAGTTGAACAGTTTTTTGGATGGTTTGACAACATACAGAGAAACCGAAGATGATTTCAAAGTGGCCGTTCAGTGCATAGTTGAATATTGTGATATCTTCAAGCTACAGCTCAATAGAAATAAGTGTGAAAATGCTATCATTGGGAGACGAAGCAGAAGAGGTGTGTAAGGGGATCCCGAGAAAGGAAAAAATTAAATATTGGGTATGTTTTTTCAAAGAAGTTGGAACCGAACGGAAAGTGAAAACTAGATGAATACGATATCGAAATTCAAAAATGCCCTTAGACAAGGATATGGAAGAGGTCTGACAGTTCACCAGAAGGCCCAGTATGTGAATACTTATGCTTGCCCAGTTTTATCTTACCAGTATGTTTGCCCATCTGTCCTTTGTTTCACAACCCAAAAAGACACATCTAAAGCATTTACCAGTACATACGAAATGATAAATCTGCACCTAAATTGAAAACAGACAATATGTTCATACATAGAAATCATGGAGGCTTTCAGGTCATACATGTGGAATGTAAGATGAAAGAACTTTTTAATTAGGACAATGTTGGAACAAGTGATAAGGAAAAAAACCAAACAAAGAGAAAAATCTCAATGAAAAAAAAACAAACGAGACTGTGGCCAGTGGAGAGAAAAGAAAAGACAAATGCAAAACAACGCGGATATTTCGCCTGTATCCAAACAAGGCGTCTTCAGCACGAAAGAAACACAAGAAGAACAGGATAAAAAAAAAAAAAAAAAAAAAAAAAAAAAAAAAAAAAAGATAAAACTAAAAACCAATAAAACCACCACCAAAAAAAAAATGTACAATTGGCGCAAACTGATCCACGTAGGGAAAAGATTCTATTATAGAGTTACTTCAGTGAGGACACCAGAGTAACTCTGGTGTCCTCACCAGAGTTACTCACCAGAGTTACCAGACACCTCTGGTGTCCTTCAGTTACTCTGGTGTCCTCACTGAAGTAACTCTATAATAGCATTTATAAACCACCCCGCCATTTTTGGTGGTGGTTTTATTGGTTTTTAGTTTTATGTTTTTTTTCCTGTTCTTCTTGTGTTTCTTTCGTGTTGAAGACGCCTTGTTTGGATACAGGCGAAATATCCGCGTTGTTTTGCATTTGTCTTTTCTTTTCTCTCCACTGGCCACAGTCTCGTTTGTTTGTTTGTTTTTTTTTCATTGAGATTTTTCTCTTTGTTTGGTTTTTTTCATGGCTGGCCAGTTCGGCTTAAGATCTTTCATTTGATAAGGAAAAAAGAATCACCGACAAGAGCTTGGTATGAAACATGGAAAAGAAAAGAAAAAAATATACTCAAGCATTCGAAGAAATTTATAAAATAGAAAAATTAGGAATGTCGCTTGAGATAAGTGGAAAATTGACAAAGAAAAACTTAAGGAATATTATGAAAAAAAGAAACAGCTTCCTCCAATAAAGATCATTTAAAATGGTAGTTATAGTGAAGAAGAGGTTGACAAAAGTTTCATACTACTAGAAAGTTGCCTGTTGCCACCAAAAGTTAAAGAACACATGTTTTTCTTTATGCATAATTTGTTACCCACAGAAGAGTCTAAAGTAAAGATGAATATGAGTGGTAGTAACGGACTATGTAAGCTATGTGAGAAAAATTATAAACGCAATGTCACGTAATATTAGAATGTGAAAAACAAGAAACAAATGTATCAGGACTGGGGAATTTATTGGCAAGTGTTACAGGTAAAAATGAAGTTAATTTAGAGGAAGCTGTGTACCTAAAAGTAGATGATGAGGCCTATATAAGGACAATAGTGTACATAGTATCGCATTTTTGTTATTACACGTGGAAGCGAAAGGGAAAGCAGAAGAAAGATTATGGTCTGATAAATCGTGTGGAAATAGAATGGAAAAGGAAAAAGATTATAAAGTGTAAAAAGACTGAGGACGTGTTTGGTCTAAAGTAGAAGGGATAGTTTTTGTGTCAAAAAAAAAAAATAGATAAAAGGAGAGTTGAGAAAAAATTATAGGGTTTAAAGGTTTAAGGTCTTATATTTGTATGATTTTTGTTTTTTAATTTTGTGGTAAGGATTTAGGTAGAAGATTAGAAAAGGAGTTTATAATTTTGGTATATAAAAAAAGATGGAATACGTATTTATGGAATAGTGTTAGAATTTAAGATAATATCTCGAACTTTTAATGAGGTGTTTGATTTTAGAGTTTGATTCAAATATTTAGATTACAATAGTTAGCTTCAAGATTTGTTCAGTATTTTTAAGTATATATTTGGTAGGATTTAAATGTAACTGAATATTTAGACTGTATAGGGCTTATGATTGAATATAATTTTAGGGAATATAGAAATAATATAAGGTTCTGTATGATTTAAAAAAAATATATAGAGTTTAGATTTGAAATCTTTGAGACTTGGATTATAGAGTTTAGATTTGAAGTTTTAGATTTGAAGAGTTAGATTTGAATGAGCGGATTTTATCTTATGTGTTTAGGGGAATACGATTCGCCTGGATTGTGAAATGTTTGATTTTTGGGAAATTTATTTGAGAAGTTGTAGCTACCCAATAACGCAAGGCCCAGCAAAAGAAGAGTATGATGAAATGTGATGTATTTCACAAAATTGGTGTTATGTTTTTCGGTTTTTTTTATTTATGTAAATGTAGTGAAAAGTGTTTTAAAGTGTTTTAAAAAACGTATAAGTATTTTAAAGTTCAAAAATGTATATGTATAGTAAATTTGTATTTTAATGTTATATGTTATAGGCCAAATGAATGGGAGCAGCCCCTTGCTGCCATGGGTAGCTAGAATGTGAATTTTGAAATTGTTGTATCGTAAATTAATGGATGGAGAATCGTATGAACGGGGAAATTGATAAAAAAAAAAAATGTTTTTAGGAAAAAGGTAGATAAAATGTATAAGGAGAAAAAAAATCAGGTATGTGAGGAATTAGAAAGATAGAAAGCTATGGAATGCCGAGTAAGAGGTAAGGTACATAGGTAGTAAAGTAAAGGAAATGATAGTTAAATAGTGCTGAATTGGATTACAATTAAGCAGGGAGTCTTAGAGTAAAAAAAAAAGAAAGAAATGAGATTAATTTTTTATTTTTTTATTTCCAGGAGTACGACAAAAAACAACACCCGGTTGGATTCTGTCCATTACATGAAGTGATTGATATTTGGTCCTTACATAACCTTCACTTCATCTAATCTTCATAATCTACTTAATATATTTTATTATCAACATAATAATCTACTTCATAATCTGCTTAGTATATGCACTTTTATAAAGTTATTTTCTTTACCGTTGATATTGTGTAATCTCAACGGCGTTGCATATACCTCAAGAGCTTTAAAAGAAAGAAAAAGAAAGAAAGGATAAAAGAAAGAAAAGCAGAAGAATTTGAATTGAAGATTCAAATTCTTGAAGAAGAATTTGAACAAAACAACTAAGTTTTAAGACTAGATTATTGCCAATCCGTCAAAATAAGAGTTTCAGGATTAATCCACGGCAGAATCCAGCGCCTGAACGCCACAATTCGGAGCAGTCAATCTGTCATAGGACCATACCAATGGAACATGCACGAGTAAGATAGGTGATACACAAAAAAATATATACAAACTGAGCTAAAAACAACGTAGTGATTTTTCATTCCCGAAGTGAAAAATTTCACAGGAAAAGAATAGTCGTAAATGTGAAAAGGGAAGTGAGAGAGCAGAAGTTTAAATTAGTTTACCCTTGATTATGACTATGAAAATAAACGCGCAATAAGCAGTTGAGTTGAAGAATTAGTCGACAACTGTTTAGTTAATCTTAATATTTGCTTTGATTTATTTATATCAGGGCTTTTGATTTGTTGGAGACGAATCACGATCGCACCTGCTTACAGCCAAAGATGCCAAAGGAAACCTTTTTAGACATTAGTCTTTCGCCAAAAAAAGAAAATAAATTATAAGTGAGATTTTCTTTAGTGGGCATCAGGCTTTATTGAAACTTAAGCTTCGATGGAGAAGAAGTAAAGCCTATGTCACGCAAGGCCAACCGTCTAGGGCTAAACGGAAAGCAGGTCATCCACGGTTGGGGTTCGAGGATGTCATAAAGAAAGATTTAAAGGAAATGGGAACTTCATGGAGGGTGTAAAGAGGGAGGCTTTGAATAGGTTGGGATGGAGGAGGAGCATGCGTACCTGTGTTGGCTTCAGGCGGCTTGGTGCTGCGGTGAGTTGTTACTAGTAGTAGTAGTATTTCAAAATGTAGGTAGAATATAAGGTGTAGAATATCCAATAGTACTTGTTCCAATATTTTTATGATTTTTAATTCTTTTTTTTTGTGCTTTTAGGTGTAGGGTTACCATAACAGGGCAAGATAAAGTTTAAAGAAAATAGTCTTTATGATAGCCTTATGATGGAAGTGCACGGAGATGTAGGCTGGGACTAAGAAGTACGATCATTACTTCCCGTAGACTTAGTCTGGTACTGAAATCCATAGTACATGATACCAATTCAGCCCTTGCGATCGAGAACGCGTCCACTAGGCATACATCAGAAAGTTTTCCTGTGCACCTTGGTCACTCTACGACAACCACATAGAACGTTATCAAACAGAAACACTAGTTTTAAATATTTCAAACAACTCTAGTTAACCATTAAGGCATTGATCTATTTTCCCTCTTTCCTTTATACTGCAACAAGAGAGCAATTTGACTCAGATGACAACTGATATCAAGAGTTTTTTCAAGCAAGGAGGGGTATAAATAAAGTATACCCATATATCCACATATCAGCTACTTTATTCATTCCTAAAAAAAAAATACATTTGAGGAGAAAGGAGAAAAGGTGTTCAGATGAATCGAATGGAGATTAGGTCGCGAGACGCGAACCCCGCATGTACTAGTATATATAGGACAGTACAGGGTAGAAAGTGCCAAAGAGGGCAACGCGAAATCTGGCTTAGCTAAAAGTTTCCTTTCGACTGGCATAATGTTAAGAGGGCAACCCTGGTTATACCAAGAAAAGCTAGACAAAAGAAGAAGAGAAGCAAAACAAACATAGGGCGCGTTCTTGTTATACACGTCGAGCTGCTTTTTCTCGCTCTCTTGTGAACCTAAAGCAACTTTGCGCCGTGTTGTTTTGAGCGCTTTATCTGAGAGAAACTGACGATGACATGGAATAAATTATTGTTATCCTGACACAAAAAATACCAGGACGGTATTAAAAATTCAGTAAAAATAATACATACTTAATATGATACAAAATGTTCACTATCTGTAGGTTCAACTTTGTTATAAGCAATACATTCCAATAATCTATATCTCCATTTTTCCTCCCATTTCACTATTATTAAATAGTCTTTCAATGCATCTCAGTTTCTAAAAGTACTCCATACAAACGCCACTAACTGACCAGCTCTCAAGAACAGGAGATCTAGTCAGAAGCTAACATAATCGAGTAAGTGTTCATCCTTACACCGGGATTTTAGCAGTAACTACTACTAATATTGTTACTAAACCTTGTAGCAGCGTTGAGCCGTCACATTCATCATAACTCCTCTTCCTCCTCAGATTATTCGAAGCTTCAACTTTGCCCATACCCAAGGAAATCGTTAAGATTTAAATTCATCTCCTATAACAAAACCTCTGTCTACTCTTAGGCTGCCAGTTTTCCTTTTACTCCTTACGAGCAATTCAGTAATATTATTCTAGGGAAATGGGCGTTGTCCATCCTGGGAATATCCACGCAGCTTAGGCTTAGCCAGTCTTTCCTAATATACATACTGAGAGGGATCAAACAGCGTTGATTGTAAAGAATAATATTTAGACTTCTTTGCTAAGCTATAGGTCTAAAATTATTTTCAAATAATCGTGTTCACTCTAAGGGGATATTATAAAAGAACAAAACAAAAAGTAAATAAACTTACTTTCAAAGCTTGTGCACCTTCATTTAATTGCCTCATAGTATCAGCCATGGGATTTGCGTCAACTGGGGAGCTTTGGCTCTTTGGAGCGGCAGCCGGAACCCCTGTCTAAAATATCAGAAGTTTTTCTTTAGTCTCTTTATTTTTAGCTAGAGCACTATTTATTTTTTTTTTTTTTCTAGAAGAACAAACATAAGTTTGTTGATCTTCGTCAAGCTTACATCAATCGAGTGAAAATTATGTCAGCAGCCACAATTCGTCGATATAAAACATATTTGTTGCGCATTGAATGATGCCCAATTAATTATCAGCCAATTGCCAACCTTTTTAAGTTAAGTTTCTTAGAGTTATGTTGACGTTTCTTGCGTAATCGAAATATTGACTGGTGTTACCCGGCCATTAATTAATTGCGCAGTAGCCATACGCTTCCTCCAATCCCCTCTTGTGTTCCCTTACCTCTTTGCAATGACCACACTTCTAGCACAAAGAAATGAGGACATATATGGCAGGGCTGTCACAGGTTCAAGTGGTAAAAAATAGCGACTTAGGGACGTCTTTTTAGTCGAAAAAGGGACCTCTCTAGGGACCATTCTGGACGCAAAATGGACCTCAAAACTCAGTTTTCAGACAGCTCTTGAAAGAAAAAGCCGTGACAACACCAAAAGACACTTGACTAAGGGGAAAAATAGGAATGATCATTAGCAGACATCTCTCCATGGTCAGAGACCAAGTGATAATTAAGAAACAGATCACCTGAGAATCATCATGTCACGGGAGGAGCCAATTACTTCTATTTTTTCTAAACGCTTTATTTTCGAATACAAAAAAAATCAGATTCAAAAATATGATAAAAGAGATATGGGTACAATAACTAGAACGCACAACCTATTTGTTTCCCTTTTTTGCACTGCCTTCTGCTGAAACAGAGATGCGATCAGCAACTGTTTCTTTGACTCTAACTGCTACTGGGTGGTGTCAAGAGTAGCAGCTACACTTTTTTGTTCATTATGCATCGACAGAGTCCCATCTATCACGGCCTGCGCGAACCGTATCTTAGCCATTTCCTTCTTTTCAATGCCTTCTTTCAGCCGGTTATGAGCTTCCTTCAGCAACTCGTCTGCAGCCTGTTCCTTGGAACCAAACGCTTCTTTTTTTAGAGAGAGATTTTTCGAGAGTCTGTATTGTCTGTCTTTTCGAAGAGGTTTTAGCGAGCTGCAGCTCTCTCAGCCGTTCTCTTGCCTCCAAATCCTGCCGCTCTTTCTCAGTTTTTTCTTTCAAGGGTTTATCCTGCTGTAGGTGCAAATCATAGCTCTTTCTAGTAGATTTGGCTAGTTTTGTCAAGTCTTCGGTGATAGCAACATTTGATGCACGTCCTCCAAATCTGCCCAACACATCTATCACAAACAGTTTTGCATTCAAAGTTCGCTCATTCATCGAAGCTCTTTCTTTGCTGAGAACTCACCCAGAAAGGGAGAAACCCCGCTCAATACTGGCAGACCCGTGTGTAATGGTCAAAGCATTTTTAGCGACTTCATACAAGCTTGGATATTTCCCTTCCTGAATCACGTTTTTCCACTTGTCGCCGATCCTTCCTGGCTACGGTAGAAGTCCGGATCACTGGACTAACTTAAACTCGTAAACTAGCATGTCCTTTTGCGTCGTGATGGGTAACTTCCTGGCAACATATAATAAACTCTGATCAGAAACTGGCTATGAAACTCCATTGGGATGCAGAAAAGTTAACGCTTTCAACAACTACAAAAATATCCGCCAATTATTTGCTTAAGGATATATCTTGCAGCCGCAGAATAATGCTTCTGAACACGCTGAATGAACGAGCGTTGTGGAAGCTCGTCTACTGACTCGAGACAGTCGACAATCTCGTCATTCACAACTGTCTGTAGCAGTGGCACAAAGTTCTTTTCATCTTCGATTAGCTGAAGCGTTAGTTCATCCCTAAGCTCTTCGGTTGCTTTGAGTTTTAAATCTCGTCTAGCCAATGTCAAGACCAGCAGATTCAGCTGCGTATAGAGTTCATGCACTAGGGGCTCTTCCCGTTGAAAATGTTCGGTGAAACATGCGAAGAGGTTCGAAATATCAACAAAAAACTGACACTCTGCTTTCATGGTCTGTTGTTTGATCAGCCGGATGATCTCTTTATACGCATTTGATTACATTAGACTAGGCTTTTACTTTGGAATATAGATAACGACGTACTCAGACAGAGCTGGCACGTGTTCCCTTAGCCTCGAAGCAGCAGGTCCTATTGTTAACCATCTGGTGGGTACATGTTTCAAAAATCGGGACTTAAGGCCGTTTTTCTCGTGAATCTTATCGTGGTCTTTTTGTGTAGCCGGCCGGCCAACCCTTTGATGATCAGATCGAAACAAATCTCGTCGATTTCCTGCAAACCCTTCCGAAAAGCGTGGAATAACAAATGGACCCATTATCAAGGAGATCTTCGCTACCTGTCAATTCACTTTTTTCAATGTCAATCAGTCGGAAAGGTTTTTTGTTCACGTTCAGACCTTCAAAAATTAACTCTAGTAGCTTAGAGATAGATAAACCACTCTCATCGATGGTTCTGGCTATTTCTGACTTCAGCTGTGGTATGTCCAATAAACGCAGTTTTCAGATGTCTTTTACCACTCGTTTCATCTTTTCGGGCCAGAATCGGATCTTCATTAGAAGCTCTTTCTTACTTTCTGAGCTTGTGGTTTTGTCAAACTTGACAGCATAATAACTGTTGCCGACTTCATCAAGAGTCATTTTCCGGAAATAGAGTCCAAGAGCTTCGGTTAACAAATAAGCGAACTTAGTTCGCCCGAAGGAGAAGTTTCTTACCACTGTATCTCTGAACATTTTTCCAAATATATCTGCTATTCCGCCTGCGAATTTCCCAGAATAGTCAGACTCAATCCCCTTCTGAGCCCACGTAATTTGTACAACTGCTGTTTCATCCCGCACTACGTAAGCACCTTGATGCATCGGCAGTTTCGCCGGTTCGCCGCTCTCCATGGAAGATGCAGTCGAGAGACGAAGCTGATTCGGCGTTAGCTTTACGGTAACATTCTTCTTCTGTTCAACAGTTCTGGCGTGCTGCAGTAACGCGTAGGAGCCCTTATGGCAGACAAGCGATGTATTGCAGATAGAACAGTAGAAAGAGAACAGATCTCCGGGAACGACTCTACACCACTCTTTCATTTGGTGTCCCGTCACATCTTTCTCTTCCAACCAAGTCCCTTTGAATTTGCACTTTCTCATTCTTATTCAAACTGAAACTTCAAACCCTAAATCTTAAAAAAAGAAAAGAAGATAGTAGAAAAATATGTATAGGCTATTACCAGAAATGCAATAAAGTAAAAAAAAGGCACTAGGAAGTAGTCTAACAGCTCGAAAAATATGTGTAAGCTCAAAATCGTGCGAGAAACCTGGTTTTAACACCTCCTCCTTTGTATTTTGCGCTTGGAGCCATTCTCTTATTATTATTTTTCTCTGTGTGTAACAGTGACACCCAGGAAAATTTTCTAAGTAATTAATAAAGCCGACCAAACCCTGCCATCAGAGGCAAAGGGGGTCACTACTTTTTGTGACTAGTCTGACTGCTCTAACCAAACAGTAGCGCTGTAGCCTATGTAACAACAAGTTTTGTTCTTCTTAGACAAGCCAAAACAGGTTCTAAAATCTCAAACAAAAATACTGAAAACCGTATACTCATAGGTATTGATACCCTTCAGGATACGGAGCTTTAAACCAAAGCAAGAAAAGGGACTTTAGGGACCAATAGGGACCTTCACTAGATTTTAGCAACTTTTAGGGACTTTGTGGCAGCCCTGATATGATGAAACTGCCCTGTTTTTGGCCCAATTTTGTTCTAGATTTTGTACTGATTTTATACAAGTCCTTTTAACACAATGTGTATCCTTAACCCCATTTCCGCTTAGAGAAAATATATCCTTTCAGATTATAGATGGTGTATAACTAGGAACGTTAAGATCTCAAGCTTCGTATTCTTCAGCAAGGAGAATACCAGAGATTACCGCATCGAAATTTAGTATAGTTACGCCTCCAAGTATAATGTCCAATCGCTTATAATTACGTTAACGTACTCCTTTCTCGCGACGGATTTGTCTAACAGGTCTTGGACGCTCTGAGATTGGAGTTCAGTAGCCATGTGATGCGTATTTTTCCAAGAATATTCTTATCCTAAGTCCCGTATATCCACACAAAAAGCAGAGGGTTAGGGAATCAAGCCTTGAAAAGAGTAACTTTTTGAAAAATGGTCTCTTGAAGACAAGACACTACAATTAAGTCCATAAACGTTTGTAGTTGCACAAGATCGGTAATAAATACTAAGACTATAACTTACTATGATAGGCATCATATAAACAGAAAGCAAAAGGCAAAAACAAAGCCAGGTAGATCACCCGTGTTTACAATACTGAAAATCCACTAAATACAAACTTCAAATATAATAGTGTTAAATGGTTTAATACACCTCTGGTTTTAAACACCTCAGTGTCTAAAAATATCTTTCAAAACCTTTGGGGTCCTTATAGGACTTTTTCAAAATCTTATGTACTTGAGCTCAGTACAAGTCCATAACATTCACTTGCAGCTGTATTCAACGTCATAATAACCTTTTGGCTTATGCCCCATTCACAATGAGATTTTACTAATACTGAGGTTTAGCTAGCATTAATTTAAGCCAATCAGATTTTTTCATGGAATTTTCCAGCCAATCAGAAAATTTTATAAAAAAAATCTGATAGGCTCAAATTAACGCTATCTAAATCTCGGTATTAATAAAACTTGATAATTAGTAAATTAGTAACAGATATTAGTAAAACGATATGAAGAAATAATCCGTTAAGACATAATTTGTCCAAAACAAATATAAAAATGATGGCACTAAAATTTGTCTCAAGAAAACGTTTCTTGCTATGAAAGCAAATAAGACATGTTGAGGCCTCGCAGCAACTACTAAAACATCTTCACAGATTCACCATTTAGATCTTAGTTCAAGAATGCACTGAAAAATATTTGAAAGATGCACTGAAAAGAGTTTTAACAATGCTGGGTACCAGTAGTTTGAGAAAATATCAGCAAATGGACTTGTTCTGCATCATCATTTCTCAACCTTTCCGGTATAACAAACCCCTCCCCAAAAAAACGTCAATTTAAAGACAGTCACCTCACAACCCTTCTATGATATGGTCACTGATTCATGCATGATTATATATTTTTCAAATTCCTAGTCGTCGTGTTTGTGAGTATTTTATCTTACACATGACTGAAATCAACTAATTAATAAAAAACGTAAATAAAAATTTTATTTTTAATAACTAACTGCGATCCCTTGTCAACGGGGGAGGAGAGGTCAAGGCTCTCAATTGGAGCAATTATAAAAAAAACGTATCGCGATTCGTCTCCAAAACATCTGCACAGATAATGACAACGTCAATAGTGCTAACATAGCACCAGAGGTAGCGAGTTTTATGACGAAATAGCACTTTGTCATTCTCTCAAAGGTTTCATTCTTTCATGTTGATTATTACTTGTACAATATAAATTTTATTTTTAATGTTATATGCGAATCATTTCTAATTCTCCATAAAGCATCAAAACTTTATAGGAGACAGGGCCACACCCAGGATTTGGATTAAGTGGAGGAGAGTGGGTTTCAATAATGAAAAAAGGTCTTTTTAATTACTACACAACCGGTAGTGCGTAACGCTTTAAGTGGATTGGCCATCAAGTGGCGACGCCCAGAGAAGACCCTAACACGCCAGGTCTTAACACAGTGCCCCCTCCTTTTGGAAGAAAAACCGGGAGGTGTTGAACCACTAGGCAGTTTCTGGAAATATGGCTACAAGTTGGACAAGTCGTGGCTTCAACTCATTAGACCACAGATAGAAGGCGGATAACTTTGGCAGAACCTGGTCCAGACACTTCTTGGTGCCGAGTCGGGCTAAATAGTCTTTGCCTCGTCTTAAGTCAAGGTGTTTGTTCTTCATGCTGATAAAAATTAGTTATTTCTTACTATTTTGAAATAGTTTCTTTTATTGTCACATGCAAGCTGTTTTTAATATCCACGAAACTCATACAGATGACAGGGCCAAACCCGGGATTTGGATTAGGCGGAGAAGAGCGGGTTTCAATTGTGAGAAAAGGTTTTCTTTAGTTACTGCCTACCCGATAAGTGTGTACCCTTCATGCTGATAAAAGTTATTAATTTCCTACTATTTCAAAAATTTTCTTTTACTGTTAGATGCGAGCTGTTTCTAATTTCCGCGAAGTCTGGAAAACTTTGAAATAGATGATAGGATCATACCCAGGATTTGGATTCAATGCAGGGGAGTGGGTATGAACTCTGTAAATAAGCCTTTCTAGTTACTACATAACTGAAAACTGTCTAGTTTTAAGTAATTTTCCCCATTTTAAGCAGGAGGTCATTTCCAGAACATCTTCGATGGATGCGGCATTGACGGGCATTTTGCAGTTCGGTATATGTCTCTTTAATTTAAAGTTAGTACTAGATCAATTCAGAAAAATCTAGAGACAGAACATCTCTTAGAAGTTCCTTTCGCTTGTTAAGTTCTGCGAAGTGTGATGAGTTTCTAACTCAACATACCGGGAGCTACAAAGCGAATATTGAAAATAAAAAAAATATCATTTACATGAAGTTATACGATATTTTTACAAAAACCTTCGCAATGAAGGGCCGAAATTACACAAGGAACGATATGCATTTTTAAAATATCAAGGACATTGAAATAATATCGGGTCTTAAATTCGTTAAGCGGAAAGATACACTACCATATATATTTTTAAAAATATGGAAAAATCGTAGATAACTTCAATTTGCAGTTCTGCAGCTTTTGGTAGCACGGGGCATCGAGTAAAAAAAATAAAAGAAAAAACGTGGATGAGAAAATCGGCAAAAAAGCTAAAAAATATGGCACCAAACAGCTTACGAAGGTGTGGCTTTCCTTTGAAAGTGCAGATGTCTCTGGGAATCACTAGATTACTAATGTTTGAATTTTTACGGACGGAAACTGTATTCAAATTAAACTAATTAGTTTGGCTTAGTTATTTTCACGGTTCAATTTGGCAACACTGGCGAATTTGTGATACTACCCCAAAAACTTCATGATTTTGAAATAACCAAAAGAAAAATCTCAAAAAACCACGGTTCTCAAGCATGCCCCTTTGACAAAAAGATCGAACCTTCCATGAAAATCAACAAAGTAGCTCTTCGTAAAATCGAAGAGCCCACGAAAAAGCTAATTAGAAGTAATCCGAATGAATTACAGAGACTTTTAAACTACTCATCAGAAACCGTGTTTAGGCACAGGAAGAATGCTTACCGCACAAGCTTCTCCGAGTCGCATGGCAATGTTGGCAAAATCAGTCATATTCGGTTGGGAATTACTAGAGCCTCCATTGGCAGGATCTGGAAATGTAATATCAAATACAGAACAGTGTCATTAGAGCCATGCCAGCGTTAACTATGTCATATGGACCACGTTGTAAACATAACAAAGCCATTAAAAATATTTAAAAGAACTATTTGTATTATTACTATTATTGACTAAATCGAATGAACCGTGTTGCAAAAATATCTAAACAAATGTCGTAAGTCCTTATAAAGAAAACTAAAATTTGGAGATTAAAACACTTCAGCAGCAAGACTTATTCAAACAATCTCAAGCTGGAAGTATATCAACTATCGCACTCTTTTACTAGGTCATAAAAATTCCAGAAATTTAGAAACTTTCCAGGCAAGGTCCTTAATCGAGTATAATACCTTTTCAGCAGTATCATCACTTAAGAAGAATAAAAAATAAAATAAAAGACTTTAGTTATGTTCCAAAAATGAGTAATAAGTCTCGCAAGTATTTTTAAAGAGAACTAAAAGTTGAGATTCGAATACTTCAGCAGCAAGATTTTCCCAAAAAAATCTCAAGCTGAAGATATTCTTTAAGTCATAAAAATGTCAGAAATTTTGACAACTTTCCACGACAGGTCCTTAACCGAGTATGTTATTTTTTCATCGGTATCATCACATAAGAAGACTTAAAAGAAAACACACTTCAGAGAAATAAGTTAAGAAGAGCGAAAAATTAGACCTACCCGACAGCCCAAATCAAGAGATTTCCAGGGGAAGAGAAGATCTCTTTAATAATGTAAGGTAAAAAAAAAACTTAAAAATATATTCTCTATAGATGAACAACTCACCCCTCCCCCCTTAATCAAAATCCAGGGAACGGAACTACTTATCACAATAATCAAAGTTAGCTAGTAGAGACACCACTCTCAGCGGAGGTCTAAAATTCCGGTTGTGCGAAGGATGGCCAACAGCAAACAATGTATGGCCTATAGAAAGTGTGCCGTTTCCACGCAAAATCCAAAGAAAAAACTAGTACCCTGGTGGATACCCGAGATTGACCATTAGTCCAACTCGATTTAAAGCTGTTGTGCTGTCCTCAACTGTAAAGTAATGTCATTGGATTCGGACCTAAGAAATTTATGAGGTAAAGCAAAGGAAAGGTTCGACTGAAGCAAGTATGCAAGATTTTGCTTCGGGGGAATGAATTTGTTCGTGGTACAAACTCAACAATAGCACATAAATAGGCATATGGAATATGAAGACTTGTGGGGGGGGGAATTCCCTGATCAGCTCTAATCTTCGCTTGCTCACACATGAAATTACGAGCGGGATACATCATTGGCACTACAGTTATCTGTAATTGTAGATTGGCCAAAACTGTTCGTAGTAATGAACAGCAATTCAGACAAAGGATGCCTGACATAAAACATCAGCAAAAGACTTTGACTAATTTGTAAAGGAAAAAAAAACAATTTTTGAGGTTTTAATTAGTTAAGATACCCTTGAACTCTTGATATTAGCAGATGTCCTGTTGAATAGAAGATCTTTGATAAAAAAAAAACTTTAACCAAATAATTTGGCTCGTTTAAAGACATGCCTAAATATCAGTTTGGAAGATCAAAAGAAAGTATAAAACTGACTCGTTGAATTGATTATTGGAAATGGCTCGTTTGATTGAAAGTAATATTCCCTGATTTTCATCAATACATGAGCCACTCCTCTCATTTAAAAGGAAGTAAGAAATGAGGTCAAATAGAAATATTGACCAATAGAAATGCGGTCAAATAATTGCTGTAAGTATGGAATAATTTAGAGGAAATTCCTGGGGATGTCTTTGAAAATGCATTTGCGCTCCTAGCTAAATATATGTATTTAAACCATTTGCACAGCCTGTGTGCATGACCAAATCTTTTATAAAGTCTCTTTTCATTGTTCATCATCTATGTAATCACCCTTGACGGCTTTTTCCAGAAGAAAAATTAGAAAACTTTTCCATTTTTCTTTATCTGTGAGATTCAAGAATTGTGGCATCAATAGGACTCAGCATGAGAAAAGGCTCAAAGGGAAATGGATGCCAGTTTAGCCTTTTTATATGGGTTGTACAGCAACTTTTCCTTGAAATTTTAATATCAGCTAATAAAGGATTCTGTGCAAGATTAGCAATCAATGGGATAGTGGGTAGAAAATCTCTACAAAGAATATTGACTGAAAATAACTTTTGTAATTCAATCTGGAATGTCTATGGAAGGCCGGTGTTGGGTGTTTTAGGGCACCCAATTATTTATCAGAGGACCTTTCTTTGTCCATTTATAAATTTCTTATATTATCCGTATTTGCGAAGCTATGAATCACTCTTTTAACGGCTGGGTTTGACTATTTACACACAAATGAACCCCAAATTTTCAGAAAAAACTGCTTAAAAACATATTTAAAATTGCTTGTAGTCGCCTGTGCAGAAATATCCCTTTTCAGGGAAAAGGGGGAGGGAAATCTTGAATCTTAATTTCTGTAATATTTTCTGGATCGAAAGATCTTTTCCTATTAATTTCAGTCTGGGGAGACCGAAAATGACATCTGGTTCGAACCTGGCTGACACTCTTAAATACAAACTATTGACATTCCCACCTGCCCTATTCGAGTCTCATGGATTAATATGTCCGGCAGATAAGGCTTCACTTACAGCTGATATATGAAAGCAGCAAAAATCTGAGGTTTAACTAATACAAACACAAACATGTCACTATGTTGTGGATTGTGGTTGGCTACTTCATTCAGTAGGATGGGGCACCTTATCAACTTATTTATCAACGTTATTAAGTTTCAATATTCTCGATTTCGAGACGATGAGTCACCCTTCTCAGGTGGCTCCCCAAAATAGCTAAAAGTTTAACTTCTCGAACTACTGATTTCTTTCCTTCAACCCCCATTCTTACTGGTTAGGTCTACTGGGTATAACCGGGTCTGACTGGTTCCTTGCCCCCCCCCCACCCCCCACTACAGGCGCTCAAGTGAAAAACAGGTTGTTTTTAGTTAGTTCCGTAACAAATCGTACGCTTAATAGAAGTGAATCTATCCTTTGATATGAACTGTATACTTCTTACCATATTTTCTGACCAGGGGGGTAAATACTGTAAGGGTACAACTGATTTAATACAGGAAATTGAATTCCCAGTTTTACTATGGGCATTTTTTGGCGGGCAGGGTAACAAAGGGCTACCATATCACAGTTTTAGGGGGTCTCACCTCTAAGTTTAATTTCCACTCGATTTTACTCACGCACGTAAACACCTACTCCCACTCAACTACCAAGCGTGGTGGTTAGCGGCAGTTTTTATGTTATATCTAGACGTGGTATTAACTATTGGTAAGAATCCCAATTCCAAGCTTTTCCTCGAGATTTTAGGCTACAGGAGTTAGATATAATTATAGCCAATAGCCGCCATTCTCATTTGGATAGTAGCAAGCCTACTAGTGGTTTGCTACACTGCTACGACAGATGAGATGAGCCACCATATGAGCCAGATGAGCCAGCATATGTTTTAATCGTCCAAGATTGAAAGTAAGTAGCCTAGTGTTACTTGCACTCCAACGGCTTACTCTCGTACCAGAGGCTTGCACCTACTAGGCCAACAGCCGCCATTAGCTGATAATAAACTTACAAGCAAAATTGACGCACAGCCAAAGCAGATAGGCTAAACTGGCTTTAACAATCTTTTGGGCATGCCAATTGTTGAGCCCTATTCATGCCAACAAACATGTTATATTAAATATAGACAGGTCGAAATACAGGAAAAGTGCCACAATTTTTGCGTACATATCTTAAATGTTCCAGAATCAAACTTTTTCGGAGAGTGACAATGAAATTGAACCCCTTGTTCTAGCAGCCTTCAAAGTAAACAACACTCCCCCCCCCCATAAAAATTGTATATGGTGATGAATTTCTTTCAGACACAAATTCGATAATAGAACAAAAGTAGCCACAAATTAAAGAACTTGAAAAGATAAGGGCATGAGCATGTACGGCCTCAAGCCTCTGCTTTTTGTGTACATGCCTGATGTCATTTATTAAAATTGGATCAAACATAAGATCAACATCAAATATGATGATCTCAACTTTAAACATAAGGAAAAAACTATTTCTGTCCTATTCTATTGTGCAGACTGTTGCACGACCCTTAAATGTAAAATTATCCCGTTAGATATAAACCTTGGCAGTTTGTAACTTGAACCAAAGCCATGGTATTTAGTAAATTTGAATGCTCAAAATCATGCTTATGCCCAAATTAGTTCATTGTTTAAAAGCAATTTTTTTTTAGCAATACGAGGACTTTAAAGATGTTAAACAGTAAGCTTTTAAAAATATTTTTCCAGAGTATTTTAGGTAGTACAAGTGGTCATCCTCAGTTAAACACAAGTAAAAACTAAACAAAACTCTAAAAATTGAAATTCTAAAAAGAAATTTATTTCTTCATTAAATAATTTCCCACCTGTGTTACTGGCGTACGAACGGAGCATTTCTTCAAATTGAGTTGTAGCATTTTTGATAAATTCTTCTGACCATTCAGGTCCTTTAGATTGACTGGTAGGAACTGGTTCTTCAATTGGTCTGGGGGCAGACATGTCTTCTAAAGCACCTAAAATAAACATATAACAACAACTTATGTATTGTAATTAGACAGTAGAATTACTAGCTTCACAAAGATGAAGCAGCAAACTTGCACATAAACAATATTTAAGATGCATTTCCACTGTGCTTCATAATTTTTTTCACTAAGGCTAACATAAGAAATGTTGAATTTTGTAAAAGTAAGATGCTATTTTATGCTGCTCTTAAACTTTTGGCAAATCAAAAATAACCAAGCTTTGGGTAAATAATGCATAAGTCAGTCATTCATAAGCAGTTGACAAGTGAACATCTCGCTATATTCCACTGTGCGCTGGCGTCACGCCAGTATTCTGGGATGGATTAATGAACTATATTTCGCGATGCATTGACAGTGAGATTGAAATTGATAAGAGAGATGTGTGCGTTGTGGCTTGCGTATTTTTACAAAAAAAGATCGATTTTGAACTCGAGAAAATGTTTAGTTAAAGCTGGTGGTCAGATCAATGCCCATAAGGACGGTACAAAGGAAGAACGAATTAGTGAGCTATACGACTGCTATGTCATTTTTCGAGAAAAATATATTAGAGACGAGACGGTGTTCTGCATGTATGATCCTTCGGAGGTCCCCGAAGCCAGTTTTAAGGCACGTGCAGATTTGTCGTGCCGGCTGCTAAAAATTGAACGCAAGTTGGAAGAAGCACTGAACATAAAATTCGAAACGCCAACGAACTCACCCGTGAAAGGTGCTGCAGGTGCGAACAAGGAGATAGCGAACGTTTCTGAGAAAAGACTTTTCTCCGTTGTTGTGGCTAATCCACCTGAAGAATCAAATCTCACGGAAAAAAGACAATTGATTGAGAATTGTTGCATTAGCGATACTGATGTTTGTATCAAGTCATCAAAAAGTCATTGGCTGATCTAAGTTTCCGACCGGGTTTCGGCTGAAAACATTGCAAAAAACCTGGAAAGTGACGCTGCGACAACGAAAGTCACCGAGCCTGTCTTCATCGGCGTTGTGAAAGGGATACCTAGTTATGTAGCAGAAAAGGACTTAAAAACTGCCTCGCCAGAATGCACAAGAGTTATCCGTATCGGAAGCTTGTCAACTTTCAAAATGTATTTTCAAACAGAAAGTGCGCTTTCCTCTGCAATCCGAAACGGTATTCGGATCGAATATGATTTCTTTCGGATAGAGAAATTCCTGTTTATTCCGAAACGCTGCTACAATTGCAATCATTATGGACACGTAGCTTCCGAATATAAAAATGCGGCAAAGTGTGCTAGATGTTCTGGAGGACATACCTCCAGTCGTGAGCAACCGTATTCTGCCCCTATGAAATGTGCAAATTATGGAAGTAAGAGACATCCCTCTTATAGCAACAAGTGTAAAAAACTAAACAAAATTTCGAAATTTCCTGGCTGACTCGCTAACTCATCCGTTGTTACCCTTGCTGAAAGTTTTCTTATGGATAGTGTACGAAGAGCAGTCTTCCTGTTATCAAATTGATTTGATTATGTATGGTGAAAATAAGTTTTTAGTGCTGAAGTTCCTTTTTCTTTTTATATAGTACTCCGTCATTCCCCTTTTTGTAGACGGGTAAGAAATACATTATTATTAAACCATACTGGCTATGGCTCATTTATAATAAATTTATAATTCCGACTCTTATTCACAAGCTACAATTTTGCAGCCCATTTCTGATAATAATATACCTGGTACGCGATTAGCGTTCAAAAAAGCTTTATACAGAATGATTTCCCAAGTTCAAATAGCCATTCAATGTTTGATGCTTTAATTTAGTTACCCTGTTCACCGTTGCTTAGAAAGGACCTATTTTTAGTGTTTTGTTAGGTTCGTTTTGTTTTTATTTTGTCCTTTTATCTGTTTATTTTTACTCTTTATTTACTTTTGTGCACTAAGGACGGTCAAGCAGTGGTTTCGACCGAAATAATTGCATAGTATAGTAGCAGGCGATATAGTAGTATACGGGACATAAATGCATACACATAGTACATGGTCCACAATGCATATTGACTCAGTAGTGACCCACAAACAAATATTCTAGAGTTCCCTAAAGAGTTGTTGAAAAAACATATCAGCCATCGGTTGGAAAATAACTTTCATTATTTACAGATTACCACTATAAATGTACCCAAAATTGTTTTGGTAAATCCTTTCACAGCTGTCAATAAATTTCACTAATAATTTGAAACTCTGTTTGATTTTAAGCGTAAGAATTGAGTGCAAAAAATTTGAAACATAGCATTTGAAGGATCCGTTTTTTAGCATTGTACCCAATTATTACGTTTCTGCAAATGGTTAGTAACAAACTTGACTTCATCAGCATTTACGTCTCGACGAATTAAATAGTTAGCAAGTTTGAAAGTGAGATCCAGGGAAACCAGCCTTTAAGCAGTTACTTGATCTTTACTCTTACATACACCAGCGCTGCACATCTTGTGCAGCAAGACATGAGCATCCAAATTGGTCGACACTTACACGTGGCAAACCATAGCACAACACAAAAATATGAAAAGACTTCGCAGAAAGTAACGATGACCAGGATTTTACATATACAGTCAAGTCTGGATAAATCGAACCTCGAAACCCTCAATAGCTCGAATTATTTTCAATCCCCTTAGAAAAACCTGTCTAAGTCAAAGAAACAACCATGCAAACCATAAATAGAAATAATTTTGCAGTTATATTTTGCCTCTGGAAGTTGAAGTGACCCGAAAATTACGTCTGTCACATGAAATTCAGCAAATGAGTCGTCAATTAATTTTAACTTTACCCCCACAAGTCAAAGTTCATCACTGTATCTCGAAGTTTTTTCAATGGACCTGTGCTAGTCAAAACTCCAGTATGTAGGTTGTAACGTGTAGACTCTGACATATTTTAATTTTATTTAACATATTTTTGTTTCAGACTTGGTTAATGTTCAGGTGTCAATTTCCTGGCAAACTAAATTTACTATTGACATTTAAACGTCAAGTCTTTACACTTGAAAGTCAAGTCTTTATATGTCAAGTCTATAATATACTAATAAAGTTATTCTTAACTTTTCTATGGCTGTAGACAGTAAATTTAACGATTTTTTACCTCTGTAACTCGAATTTTCATTTGGCTTACCTCTATAACTTGTTACCTTTATAAGTCGGATTTTATATAGAATGGCCTCTAAAGCTCAGACTATGCATAAGTTGAACTATACATAACTTGAAGAAAAATCATGGTCCCATGAAGTTCGAGTGAGCAAGAGTCAACTTAATAAAAAGTAAGCATTGAAACAGAAATAAACTTCTGAATTCATTACAGCCAATATGATGGTGTTGACTATATATATCATGATTTCCAAGGAATTTTTTTCACTTGGTGCAAATAATTGTTATTTGTCACGTTTCTATTATTTGTAATAGAAGTCACAGCAACATTTATTTGTCCTGATTCACATTGTGCTCCATATTGTTGTATGTTGTTGGTCATGATATTTAGTTGTACTGACTCTTGACATACTATTAGAAGATGTTTAGCTAAAAATATTTTTTTTCTCTATCCAATATTAGAATTATTTTCCTTCATAATAAACTAAAAATAAAGTTTAACTATTAACCTTCTGGCTGCTTAAACCTTATATGTGGGCCTTAACTATTCAATATTCTTTCACGGCATATTTTCAAATGGACAATGCTGAGCTTATTCAACAATAATCACACCAGCAATAACTACAAGTTTTTTTTTAAAAGAAGTCTTGAAATTACAATTAGTCTCAATTAAAAAGCAGATCAGAGCAATAAGGGTCAGAAAAGTTCATAATTTTTGGCGCTTTAATGAGTGCAATAATTAATTCTCCTAACCCTAATTACTATGGAGCTAGGGAATTACCCAGTTTAATTTGAAATAAGCTTAAATTGGGTTTAATTTTATCAATAATGGGAATTGAGTATTCTAGTTGGTACAAAGAGGAATACATGATGTCATGGCTCAAGCTCACTTGATGTAGGGATAGAGAATAGCAATCTAATAGATCTGTAGAATTGTGTATAGTAACACAGTAATATGCAAATGCTATATAGTACATGGTCATTAAATGGCCCATAGGTTATGGGCTATAGTTGTTCTATACATGGTTCTTCAATTCAAGCTAATCTCTTAATCAGGGATTGTATTATTAATCAGCACAGAAAAATCTGTTTATTTCTCTATATACGTAATTCATTTTGAGCTCTATGCAGTTTAAGTTGATGCAAGGAAATTGTTTTTAATTCAGAACAACTGGAATATAAGTTTGGTTAGTCAATCAATTTGTCAATTTGTTGTTCAGATTTTCTTTGATTCATGTGTTTATTTACAGCTAAGGAACCACAGGGATGTCTAAGCAACGTCTAAGGCATGACAGAGCAAAGACATCAACTAAGAAAAATAAACTTTCACTATTTATAGTTTACCACCATATTGTCATTGTCACACCTAAAGGCTGTATCTGACATTTCCATACTACTGAGATAATTGCCAAAGCGGTTTGCTAAGTTGTTCTCAAACAAAGGATCAACAGGGCAATGTAGATCGGAAGGATCAAAGTGTCATTCAACATGCATTGCCCTCCAGATTCTCCCTTTGACAACAACTTGGCAAACAGTTTTGGGCAATTATCATAAAAGTTTGAAACATACAAACCCAGAACATATTCATCAAGGCAATAAAAAAAGGTTATGAAAGAGATCAAAACATTAGATGAGATTCAAGAAGCATATTGGACTAAATCAGTGGTTCCCAACCTTTCTTTAGGTCCCCACTCAGGCAACCATGGGTCTAGGCTAGGGTAGCTCAAATGTCTTACTGTCAAGTAAACTATTTAAGTCATCCTGATTTCCACTGCTACTTGGTTCACTATTGGGGTTAACTTCTTTACTAGGCATTGTCTGGAGATAAAGAAATGTTTTCTGTTACTGCTTTCTCTGAAAGAACAAAAATTTCAAGGGAAGAAAAGGTGAAATAATACCTAAACTAAATGTAGATCTACTCTTTTTAAATTGATGTAAAATAGTTTAAAACAACTAGTCAATACTAAACTAGCACTTATAACATTAATTTAGGTTCTTCACCTAACAAAATGTTTCCAGGCAATATTTCCTGAATGCCATTTTCTTTACTTATTGCTAAGTTTCTAAATTCATTAAAACAAACAGCTTTTGGGCCTTTCCCCTGCATAGTTGGTCAAAGGATAGCAAGGGTTGGGCATAAAAAGAACAGCAAAAGTAAAGACTCCTATTTTCTGGAGAAAAGGCAATTTCTTTTCCTTTTTCAGGTGAGTTACAGAACAGACTTGTAATTTTTATCTGATACCAAGATAGAGAACTACAAGCATTTTTTGGTGGAAGAGAGGATAAAGATTGTGGAACTTTCATTTGCAACAAAGTCACCTACTCTTTCTCAGAGGTAGTTTTGATACAGATACCTGGGGAAGAAAATTCCCCATTATCACACATTTGGTTGAAAATTTTAGAAACAGGGGAAGCATGGTTAACAATATCAAACTTTGTTGTGGCGAAAAGTTCACAGCAAGGATGTCCACTTGTGTTCAAGATGCCAGGGACCTGTTAGAACAATTAGTCTGCAAGTCCTTCAGATGGCAATACAAGTAAGAATTCAAGCCAACAAGACAAACACTACAAGTTTGGCCAGAAGATAAGTGAGCATAATAAACATTCATGAGCACTTTGGATGACAAAAACTATAAAATACGAGTCTTTGCTTTTGTCCATCATTTTCTGTCCCGCATTGTATCCTATACAAATAAATATTTTTGTTGAATCATCTTCACGAGGAATACAGATAGTGAGGTATCTAGGTTATGTGGAGACTATCAGCTTCTTTTTATTTTTGCAGGGTAGTAAATCTACAAAATTACCAAATTGCAGATTAAAATACCCGTAAATGATCATAAAAGAAGTCAATTAAAAATCAATCACACAGTGCTAATAATAGGAAAGATATATACTGAGCAAGTAATTTTTCCAGTGAAAACTTTTTACCACCAGTAAGTGAGTAAGGCCATAGCCCCACAATACCAATTGTCCTGCATCTTAATGTAAGCACACTAATATTGATTACTGCTAGAACTCCATGAGGAATTCTAGCTAATGAACAGCTTTAGAGGTCTTTGGTTCCCATTCCATTCTTTAACCCCACCCCAATAATTGACATTAATGTTCAGCCAAATATCCAAAGCCTCAAAATACTTAGGTGATGTCCCACAGACAAAGAGTTAATTGTAGAATTAGACAAGACTTTTAGCCAAAGGGTCATCAATGACTGGAACTGCTTAAGTGAGCAGTGTCTTCAATACTGGCTGAAGATTTTAAAAGGAGACTCAATAAAGAATGGGAAGCCAAACCTTCAAGATACAACTGGAAATGCCCATTATCTAAATAATAATTAATAATTTAATATGTATGTATATATAAAAGAGTTGGGCTAGGATGTTGATGCTGCTTGTCATACCCAACCAACTCACATACTCTATCAGAAATTAATGTTATGTACTCTTACCAAGTGGGCTTAAATCACATTTATCCTAGCCCTCTCCTAGCTGGAAGGCATGTCACAGGACTGTGAACACAGTCAAAATCCTATTTTTTTATCTTGTGTGTAAAGTATTTAAACCACCATCTCAACAATAGAGCCAAACAGATCCAATATTGGACCTTATTTTGCTCCAAAGTGCAAAATAAGGTAATTTGTTTTCCAATAATGATAAAGCAAGCAGAGAGAGGTGGCCCAAATATTGCTTGCTGCAAGAACCTGTGAGGAACTCTAGCTAATAAACAGCTTTGGAGGGTTTTGGTTCCTATTCCATTATTTATCCCCCCCCCCCCCCCCTCCCAATAATTGATTTTAACATTCAGCCAAATATCTAAAACATTAAAATACCTAGGTAATGTCCCACTGTCATCTTTCCAGGCATAGTTAAAGCTCTTGCTGTTGAACATTTATACTCCCTTTAGAGATATTAATTAAAAAAACTTTTTCAACAAAATCAGTTTTTCAAAGAAAAGTAAAGAACTGCATTAAACAAAAAATGAGCAAAACTAAAATCAAATAACCTACCAAGCATAAAACTACCACAAATCAGCATTGATAAATAAATGAAACCCAAAACGAATAGAAATTACGATAATTAACCGAGTCAAACTCAAAACTAGCGGAAATTAACATAAGTTGGGCGCAAAACCCCTTTGCCTTCCCAAGGCCAGAACAAAATTTGCACTTTACTGAAAAAAATATAAATATTTTTAATTTTATAACTTTAAAAAATCAAATAATATTAACATTTTGATTACTAAATATCAGTATATGTATATTAAACTGACAATGCACATTCAATTGTATTTTTTCAATAAAGTGCAAATTTTGTTCTGGCCTTGGGAAGGCATAGGGGTTTTGCACCGAACTTATGTTAATTTCTGCTCGTTTTGAGTTTGACTCGGTTAATTATTGTTATTTCTGTTCGTTTTGGGTTTCATTTATTTATCAATGCTGATTTGTGGTAGTTTCACGCTTGGTAGATTATTTGATTTTAGTTTTGCTCATTTTTTGTTTAATAGAGTTCTTTACTTTTCTTTGAAAAACTTATTTTGCGGAAAAAGTTTTTTTTAATTAATTTCTGTTCGTTTTATATTGACATAGTCTTTTCAGGGAAAAAGAAAATAATACTTTAAATCTTTTCGTTTTTTAAGGCTTTATAGTTTGGCCTGCTATTTGTATGCTGGAGAAAAATTTTCAGCTATTTTTAACAGCATACACCTTTTTAAAAATCTGGACACAAATAGTACTGTTTAATTTAGTTTCATAACTCCTCTAGTTGACCTGTAATGGAAAACTTGATACCATTTGCAAAAAAATCTGTCTACTTTCTTTGATAGCTTGGATACACTTACGCTATTTGGATTTGGTTAAATTTTAAGAGCAGAAGTAGCCCCAAACGTTTGAACATAATATCCTCAGTCGTTCTGTCTATTCTATAAATCATATACAACAATTTTCTATATAAACCTTATATACCATGTGTTTGGGAAAATGGTGGGTGTGAGAGGGGCGTTAGTCGCTATCCAATCGCTTTCAACTATTAAAAAAGGCACTAGCTCTTTCAATTTCCAATTGAATGAGCCCTTTTGAAGTTTCTACGACAACGCTTTCAATAAAAACTTTATATGCCCCCAGGGCATAACTTATAACCCCTGCCCTGAGGGCTGTGGGGGGAGGGGTTTTCATCCTTAAAGACCTAATTTCCAAAACTTTTAACTACGTTGAATAAAATGGCTGTCTAAAAATTTTGATTGGATGTGTTTTGGGAAAAGGTGGGCAAGAGAGGGGGGTTAGTTGCCCTCAAATTACTTTTGACTATTAAAAAAAGGTACTAGTCCTTTGAATTTCAAATCGAATGAGCCCTTTTTCAAGTTTCTACGACAAAGATTTCAATAAAAACCTTATATTCCCCCAGGGCATAACTTATAATCCTTGCCCTGAGGGTTGTGGGTGAGTGTCCTCCTTAAAAATATGTTTTCTATCCGGAAATCAACTACCCTGAACAAAATGGCTATCTTAAAATTTTGATTGGATGTGTTTGGGGGAATGATGGGTGTGTGTGGAGGGGCGGGGGCTAGATGCCCTCCAATCACTTTTGACTATTAAAAAAGGCACTAGCCCTTTGAAATTCCAGTCGAATGGGCTTTTATTGAAGTTTCTATGACAACACCTTCTTTAAAAACCTTATATACCCCCAGGGCATAAGTTAAAACCCTTGGCCTGAGGGATGTGGGGGAGTGTCCTCCTCAAAAAGATATTTTCTACCTGGAAATCAACTATGCTGAACAAAATGGCTATTTCAAAATTTTGATTGAATGTGTTTAGGGGAATGAAGGGAGCAAGGGGGGGCTAGTTGCACTCAAATCACTTTCGACTATTAAAAAGAGTACAAGCCCTTTGAATTTCCGATTGAATGAGCCTGTTTTGAAGTTTCTACAACAATACCTTCTATAAAAACCTTATATGCCCCCAGGGCATAACTTAAAACCCTTTCCCTGAGGGTTGTGGGGAAGTGTCCCCCTTGAAAAAAAATTTTCTATCTGGAAATCAACTATGCTGAACAAAATGGCTATCTCAAAATTTTCATTGGATGTGTTTGGGGGAATGATGGGCATGGGGGAGGGGGCTAGCTGCCCTCCAATCACTTTCGACTATTAAAAAGGGTACAAGCGCTTTGAATTTCCAATCAAATGAGCCTGTTTTGAAGCTTTCACAACAACACCTTCTATTAAAACCTTATATGCCCCCAGGGCATAACTTAAAACCCTTGCCCTGAGGGTTGTGGGGGAGTGTCCTCCTCAAAAAGATATTTTCTACCTGGAAATCAACTATGCTGTACAAAATGGCTATATCAAAATTTTGATTGGATGTGTTTGGGGGAATGATGGGTGTGGGGGGGGGGGGGGGCTAGTTGCCCTCCAATCACTTTTGACTATTAAAAAGTGCCCTAGCCCTTTGAATTTCTGATCGAATGAGCCTTTTTTGAAGTTCCTATGACAACACTTTCTATAAAAACCTTATATGCCCCCAGGGCATAACTTAAAACCCTTGCGCCAAGGGTTGTGGGGGAGTGTCCTCCATAAAAAGATATTTTCTATCTGGAAATCGACTATGCTGAACAAAATGGCTATCTCAAAATTTTGATTGGATGTATTTGGGGGAATGATAGGCATGGGGGGAGCTAGTTGCCCTCCAATCACTTTCAACTATTAAAAAGGGCACTAGCCCTTTGAATTTCCAATCAAATGAGCCTTTTTTGAAGTCTCTACAACAATGCCTTCTATAAAAACCTTATTTGCCCTCAGGACATAACTTAAAACCCTTGCTCCGTGGGTTGTGGGGGAGTGTCCTCCTCAAAAAGATATTTTCTATCTGGAAATCAACTATGCTGAACAAAATGGCTATCTCAAAATTTTGATTGGATGTATTTGGGGGAATGATAGGCATGGGGGGAGCTAGTTGCCCTCCAATCACTTTTGACTATTAAAAAGGGCACTAGCCACTCCAATTTCCAATTGAATGAGCCCTTTTTGAAGTTTCTACAACAACTCCTTCAATACGAAGTGCCCAGGTATGGAGAAAAAATAAGACACATTGTGCCCATATTATCCTTTACTTAGGCAGCACTAGTGTGCTGCCTATGATCTTTTCTGGATCAGGCAAGTTTTAATTACAATGGAAGCTGTGCTACATCACTCCCATTAAGAAAAAAGACCCAAATGATGACTTTGGGGGTACATATCCAAATGACACCATATCTATTTTTAGAAAATATCTTTCTCAAATTGTTGAAGCACCCATAATTCAGAGCCATACATAACCATTGTCATTATTCTAGCTTCCAAAATCCTGCAGATGTTATTAAATTTAATATTTATGATCCTATTCTTCCAAACTTTTTTTTCAACTACAGAAAAACACTCTGCTCACCTTGACAATTCTACCTATACAGCTTGGCAATTCTGTTTTTTACTCTTTTATTGTATCTACCCCCACCCCCTAATATGCAGATATATACCCTGAGCTGCATAGCCTATATGCACTGTAAGGCACTCTTTTCTTCAATTTGAATTAACAGTCTGACAAAATAATGGGAAGGTAAAATTCTAGTTTAGCTACTTTTTGCTAATTTGGAAAGGGGTTAGGTTAGAAAAATGAAATTTTCAATAATGAATTCAGGGCCAAAAACACACCCTGGAAAGGTAAGGTATTGCCAAGCTTCCACATTAACTCTCTTCTGATTTCTAAGTCTTAGAAATTTGCCTACTAGACAGATCTATTACCTAGCCTATTGAAATTTTTGACAAAACAACGTTTTACCTTAATTTTCAGTTATTAGTTGTTTTTTTTCTCTGGTTTTGGTTCTGAAAATGCAATTCCTGTTAGGCTATTTGAGTAGATTTTTAAGCCATTCAAAAGGTTTTTTTTCTAAATTTAGAAAATGTATTTGTAGGTTTTTAAAACCTAATAAATTGGGAATGAGCAAAGTTGTGAAGCTGAAAACAGTTTCTGTGCTTCATTCAAGCAGAACATTGGTTTTGCAAGATTTCACTTTCATAACACAAAGATTTTTGTAAATTTCTAGGTGGCCTTATAATTTAGCTAGGATGAAAGTGAAAACGTCATTTGATGCCTTTTTTTTATGCTCTTTCATAATCCAATAATCGTTTCTGGGGCTAGTTGCATCTTGAGCCCTTAAAGGGGCCCAAAGGTGTTTCATTTTTGTAAACATACAAAGAAGTTATAACCTAGCCAAACCTGCAAAATACTTGATTTTCAATTCAAACTGTTTTCCTACTGTTTCAAGTTTTTCAAATGCCATTGACAAAAATAATGCTAAATTTTGTGATTTGAAACTTTGCTATCAACAATTCAGGGAATATTCCAATTCAGGGTAGGCTATATATTTGTACATTAGGGGGGTAGGGGTAAAGTTCAGGGTAAATTCGCAGTGTGCCATCTAATTTAGCTAGGATGAAAGTAAAAACATCATTTGATGCTTTTTTATGCTCTTTCATAATTCATATAAAATACCTTTGGGGCCCCTTTAAGGGCTCAAGATGCAACTAGCCCCAGAAGCAATTATTGAATTATGAAAGAGCATAAAAAAGGCATCAAAAGATGTTTTCACTTTCTTTCTAGCTAAATTATAGGGCCATCAAGAAATTTACCAAGATTTTTAAAGGTCATCAAAGGTCAATGTCCTTTGGGAGAGAAGGATTAGATGTAGGTACTTCAAAATACCTTCCCAGGACATTCTTTGGTCTGTAGATGCATCTCTGAAACTTTAATCTTCCTAACATAATACCTTTTCAAGAAAGCAAAAAAAAGCTAAACTAGAACTTTACCATTTGCGTATTAGGGGGTGGGGATAAAGTTCATTTTCTGACACAAAAATAAATGGTAAATTTTTGCAGTTCATATTATTGACTTATGAATAAAGTGAACATACCACTCAATGCCTTTTTTATACTCTTTACAAATATAATAGTTGCTTCTTTTGCAAATTGAAATTTACCCACCCCTACCCCCCTTATTGCAAATATATACCCTGAATGAAAGAAGCTATCAACACTAGTTAAGTTATTGAAAAGTGGTTAAAAACATATTGCTAGTTTATAAATAAGTTGTTCAAGAGTAACATATTCCAACTTATTAATAACAAATCAAACCTCATTTATTAGGCAACTCAAATATGAAACATTTTCCTACTGTTTCAACTTTTTTAATGCTGTCAACAAAAATAGCACTGAATTTTGCTATTTGAAACTTTGCTATTGATGATTCATGGTATATTCCCATTCAGGGTATATATTTGCACATTAGGGGGTGGGGTGGGTAAATTTGAATTCATAATAGAAGCAACTGTTATATTTCTAAAGAGCATAAAAATGTTACATTTGAATCCAGGATGAGATCCTGATTCTAAAAGTAAGTCTAAGTCTATTTTCCAGCTACCTTATTAGTGATTAAATAAAAATTTACCAAAGTATCTAGCATTACTTTTCAAATCCCTGAGCTACAAAGGGGTACCTCCCTCTGAAAGACATTAGTAGGCCTAGCCTGACTTTTAGTAGCCTATCCTATTATTTCAGCTACATTATGACCTGAAATGTCCATAGAATCCTGATTTCAAGTAAATATGGTAAAATTCTACTTTAGCTACTTTTGGCTATCTTGGAAAGGGGTTAGGTTAGGAAAATGAAACTTTCAGGGATGGGTCTACAGGCTAAAGTATGGATAAATTTTTCATTGTTCATATTATTGAGTTATGAATAAAGTAAACATACCACTTGGTGCCTTTTTTTATGCTCTTTCCAAATACAATAATCATTTTTGTCTGAAATGAATTTTATCCCCACCTCTATATATACCTATTCAGGGTATATATTTGCACATTAGGGTGGGGGGGGGGGAAAGTTTTAACTTACCTCTCATTTAAATCAGAAATAAAATTTCTAAAATTTCCTCTAAAAATCCTTTTTCCAGCTTAAAATAAAAAGTTTCCAAAACCCACACTGCTGAGATTCAATGCTTAAGTCTTTTTAAATTGCCGCCTAATAAGTTCTTTTATAGATAGTGTTCATGCTGGTCTTTAATGTTCATATTTTGATATTCACCCTTTGCCACTGCTCTTTAAAAAAAAGTATTAAAAAGACTGGCATGAACACTATCTATAAAACAACTTATTAGGCAGCAATTTAAAAAGACTTAAGCATTGAATCTCAGCAGTGTGGGTTTTGGAAACATTTCCTTTTAAGCTGGAAAAAGAAGGATTTTTAGAGGAAAGACTTGATGATAAAGGTTCTCCTGTTGGATAATATAAGAACTAGGATCATTATACATATTTTAAAGTAAGAATTGTTTTCTTAACATGTCTCCTTATCAGGTGACACAAGGCTGAACAAACACCCAATATTTTTTTTTAATTCTTTAAACACATTCTAAGATATGAACACCATCTATAAAAAACAATTTATAGCAGCAATTTGAAAAGATTTATGCATTGTGCTGAGAGCATGCAAAAATTGAAATTTATTTTCTTTTAAGTTGGAAAAAGAAGGAAAAGGGGGGAAATACTTGAGGATACAGGTTCTCCCCTTGGATAATATGTTAACTAGGATCATTATACATATTTGAAAGTAAGAATTGTTTTCATAACATATCTCCTTATCAAGAGTAGCGATTATAAATTTTTACTGATTTTTAAAGGTCAGCCTCTAGAGGCAGAAGGAGGTAGGTACTTCAAAATACCTTCCCGGGACATAGCCTACTTTAGCCTGTAGACCCATCCCTGAAAGTTTCATTTTCCTAACCTAACCCCTTTCCAAGATAGCCAAAAGTTGCTAAAGTAGAATTTTACCGTGAATATAAGTAATATTCTGCAATAATACGGTTTCACTGTCATGTGAAAAAAAATATTGTGAAAACCCTACAAAGTAAAAATAGATTTTTAAATTATTTGGGACTTTTAGTACAGTGTTGCGCAAAGAAAAATAGTCATGAAATAGTATGTCCAGATCCGTTTAAGACGCGAGCTGGCCCGTCAAGCCGGGTTTGCTTTCCATCTGATATTCGCGGCAAGCTGTCAGACCGATGTTTATGAGAAGATGATAAATGTCAATACTTGGAAATCAAATCTGAGCCACAAGTGGAAGCTGTTTCTAGCTAGTAGTTTTTACAGATAAATTCAAATTATGACGCCCATGACTGGAAAAATGCTTCAAATCTGGTTTCTTTGTGTATTCAATAACATCATCTAACATCATTAGAAGCAGTATCTTGATTATCGCGCAGAGTCCATGCTGAGACTCAATTATTAATGCTATTTTATTTACAATAATAGGTTAAGACAATGGAATCATGGCCAATTTTCAAATAGCTTACTTTTTTAGTGTGTATTCATGATAGTTTTTATTAGCTATCCATTGGAGATTTACGACTGGCATTTTATCACCACTAAAACTTGGTTCGTTGCTATAAGCCTCTTCATAGATGGAAGAATAATAGAGGCCAGATTCTCCAAAATTTCAGAGTTTAGCAAAGAGTTGTAAAGGAAGAAGGGAATAAATATACACAATACACTAACTGCTGCAGATCCCATCCCTTTTTTCATTTCTATGTCTGAAGCACAGTTTATAGAATTATCCAGTAAGTTTATCGCAGATCATTTCTGGTCTTCATTCTCGGTACGAACAAAAAGCTCCTCCCACTTCTTTCTGCATTAGCGGGTTAGTCTGTTTCCGATTGTTTCCAACAAAGTGCATTATTCGTAATAGCGGGTTTCCACTTGTTTCCGATTGTTTCACGTCTGACTTGTCCACCCGTGAAAAGATCTGATGCCGCTTATGTTTCTATCCACAAAAACGTTCTCTGGAGCACTCGCACCTTGGTCCGGGTTTTTATAATGGGTGAGATAGGGAATGATCATACTGGATAATTATATAAACTGTGGTCTGAAGCATGTAAGACAGTGTTTCCCATATAGTAAACGTGAATTGCTTTGGCTTTTCTGGCAGCCAATAGTGAATTGGGCTTGACTGACAAGGGCTCTTCAGGAAAAGTTCTGTTTCACTGCGATGGTAGTTGAAGCTTTCTTATTTTGTGACAACCCATTTCTGGTGTTGTATTTTTCTCATTTACTTCCAACCTGCTTGTGAGAATGATTAAGTCCAAATAATCACGAGTGGCAATAAATTTGCGGTTGTGGATGCTAGTACTTCGTGGCTCCGAAGACATTTTTCCATTTATTATTTCATAAACTCAGCAGCGACTAGAAACGAACAAAGGAAAAAGAGTCTTTCCTTTATTCACTGTCCACGTGCTAGAGGACACCCTGTTTAAAAAAAAAGTTTTTCAGAGAAAATAAATGATCGATAATGTTCTATTATCTGTAAAACACGCGAGACAGACACTCGAGAAAAGCAAAGACCAAATGCTTATTACCCGGTATCTTCCTATCTGACTTTTTATAAACAATGGGTTTCTCACTCCGAGGACTATATTAAAACTTTAGTTTTAGGGCGTTGAGGGGGGGAAAAGGCACCTAGGTTAGGTTACATATTTAATATATGTTATGCTTTAAACAGTTCGTGGTAATTAACTTTTAGTATAGAGCGACTCGGCTCAATAGTAACCGAAATACTAAAAAATTGGAATTTTGATACTAATAGATAAATCAAAAGAATCCGATTTTTATGCTGATTTTAAATATCAAAATTTCAAAGTTTCTTTAAGTTTAGTCTTACCTATCAAAGGGTACAAGCCAGAAAAAATTTCCGAACTAAATGGGAAACACCCCCTTAAAGCCATGGAATCTTAATGAAAATGACACCATGAGATTCAGCATATCAGAGAAGCTTTTGTAGAGGTTTCAAGCTTCTATCTACTAAAATGTGGAATGTTGTATTTTTGTCAGAAGAAAGATCACGTATGCATGTTTTTTTTCCCAGAAGTGATCATATTAACCCAGTGGTCCTAAAATATCGCGAGAGGGCTCATTCAAATGGAAATTAAAAGTTCTAGAGCCATTTTCAAGTGATCAAAAAAATTGGAGGGCAACTAGGCCCCCTCCCACGCTCATTTTTTCCCAAAGTAATCCGATAAAAATTTTGAGATGACCATTTTGTTCAACATAGTAAAAAAAATCGAATAACTATGTCTTCGAAGATGACTTAATCTCCCACAGTCCCCGGGGAAGGGCTGTAAGCTGTGAGCTTTGCCCATCGCTTACATATAGTATAGGCTATTGCGAAGTATAAAGACGTTTTTAGGGGGGATTTCTTCTGGTTTGGTGGTCGGGGGTTACGTGGGAGGATTTTTTCTGAGGGAAGGGAATTTTCAATGAAGGGGACCCCTGATTTCCCACCATTATTTAAAACACGATCAGAAATTAAATAAAAAAAAAATTCCAACTGAAAGTAAGTAGCAACATTAAAACAAACAGAAATTATTGTGTATATGAGGGGGTTCGCCCCCTCGTCAATACCTCGCTGTTTACGCTAAGGTTTGTTTCCTTCTTTCAAAAAAGCTATTTATTCTAATTAAACGGCTTTTTTTATTCAGGGTTCATTTTTTTCAGGTTTCAATTCAGTGTTCAATTGGAACAAAATTCGAACTTTAGCGTTAAGACAGAGGTATTGACGAGGGAGAGAACTCCCTCACATACATAATAATTTCTGTTCATTTTAATTTCTAATGTTGCTCCTTACTTTCAGCTGAAAAAACTTGATTTTAATATTTAATCATAAATGAGAGCAGACCTAACGCAGACCTAACTGCTTTGCAAGTTTAGGGTGCGAGAATTGGTTTGCAAATTAATGTTAAGATGACTCGGTTGCTAAGACTAGGAATAAGTTAAGGTGAAAAGGTGATGATTGGTTACGAGAAGATCGATCAAGTAGACAGCTCGACATGCCTAGGTAGTATTATTAGTTAAGACGGTGGGTGCAGTGAAGATGTTAAAAGCAGAATAGCCAAGCCCCAGAGTATTTTTATACAATTCAAAAAAGTTTGAAAGAATAGGAAGATAATTCAGCGAACCAAGTTTATATTAATGAATGTTACCGTCGCTCCAAAAAACGGAGGAGAATTTTCCAGAGAATTTGACCACATGTTAATTTGGATACCGGACTGACTGATCGTATCTCATAGTCAGCTGTACGAAAAGTATGGTCCATTCCCGCTTTCTAGGGCTATAATGACAGAAAGGTTGAGACGGCTGGGACACGTTCTGTGGATGAAGGATTTCCTAAGATTGTCCTTGCCGGCCAATCCTCTAGGACCAAACAAAAAGTAGGTCGTTCCCAAATGGGATGGATGTCGTACGGAAAGATTTAAGGGAAATAGTTACCTCCTAGGAGGGTGTAAAGAAGGAGGCTTTGAATAAATGGAGACGGAGGAGGAGCGTGCGTAGCTGTGGTGACCTCAGGTGGCATGATGTTGCAATGATTTGTTAGTAATGGTAGTAGTTCATTCAACATTTTAAAGCACTGCGTTATTTTATATTTTATTTCTCGATATTAGTGTCACGAGAAAAAAAAAGGCTCGGAGAATTATTTCGAATTCACAGTTGAAAACGGGATAGAGAGGTCACTATGTATTTCATGCGATGCTGTTCTTTTACCGTTTAATCTATCAAACCCTTAAAGCTCACACATCACTATTTGCAAAATACAAACAAAGCAATACGAATGTATTGGAAAAAACTCGGACTTTTTCAAGCAACGCGTGGCTGAATTGATAAAACAAAAGTTAGATTTAACCTGGACGTCTCAGAACCGAAGCTAGCTGCAATTCAGGTCTCGTTTGAAATTACTATGGGAGTTGCCAAAAAGTCACACACAATGGCATAAGCACTTATCATACCTTGTTTATTATAGTCGGTTAAACTAGTTTTGGAGAAGCGAGTGAAGTGACGATGCATAACATATCTTCGGCTAACAACACATTTCAGGGTATTATTTTTATATTTGTCCATGATGTGATGGAACATGTTTTACCTGAAATTAAGGAATCTTCCATCTTTTCCTTTTAACTTGATGAGTCCACCAATGTGAGCTCTTATTCATAGTTACTCGTTTCCGTGACATATATTCATTTGATGGAAATCAAAAAAGAGTTTCAGCTTTTTAGAGAACTAAAAACTATACGAAAGGTAGAGCCGTCATGGATACGACAAGGATACGCTCACGGCTATGCCCATTATTTGAAAGTAATGGCTTACAATGGAAAAATGTGTATGGAGTGTGTTTTGATGGAGAACCACCCAGAGTTGGATTGAGGTCAGGCTTTCAGAAGAAACTTAATGACCTGGTACTGCAATCAAAGGAATGCACCTTACTATTCAGTAATTACCCTTACCACCATGAGTCTCGCGAAACCTTTGCATGAAGTACTCAAATCTTTGGTGAAATTTGTAGATTATATATGGTCTTGCCCTCAATACTCGTCTGCTCAAAGAATTATGAAGCAGCATGAACTCTCATCACAAAGTTCTTCCGTTCGCTGGCTATCGAAGAAAAATATTGTTGACCGAATCTTTGAATTCAGAAACGGAAACCAACCAGTTCTTAAAATTGAAAGGAAAACATGAGTTAACTAGATACTTAAATGAAGAGTAGCTTATGGATCTGATATCATGGATCAGCTAAATCTAAAACTGCAAGGAAAATATCAAAGCTTTCACATTACAGTTGCAAAATGATGCCATAGAGTAAATCTTGGGAGCTTTCCTATGTTTGAGCTGAATCTTTCCGCCAAAACTGAAGAATTGGAAACAGGAATCATAAAATATCTAAGGGATAAATTTAATAACCCCGCCAAAGTCCTTGAATTTGAAATTCAACGCTACTTCCCAAAATTTTCAGAACAAAAAGCTGCTTTTGCCAGAACCCCATTTCCTTACTGAATTTTTTTTAGTAGTCATTTTTGTTGTCAGATTATTTTTTTTTGATTCTTTCGTTTTTTTGTGTTTTAATCTACTATTTACATGTATTATACAATGGGTTGAAAATAAAATATTGTTATTATTGATCCTTGCATAGTGCTAACATTCCTGACGACGTAGCCTACAGCAGGGATGTAATTTGCAATGGGACAGGGGATGGGCAACTGTCCCGCCTCAGACCCCAATTTGCCCCCCCCCCCCCCCTGCTGAAATTTCAAAATATTGTCAAAATTAAGATAGGCCTACATAATTCAAGCATCCATAGAAACAGATTAGTTTCTTTAGCTGTACGTTTACCTTTATGGTACAATACAACTTATTTTTCACTGCCGTTTTTACTTGACTTGGGAAAATCTGCTCTAACTTTATGCCCCCCCCCACTAGGATTTTGAAGAAATTACACCACTGGTCTACAGTATGAAATTTAGAGCCACGAAATAATTCCTCGGCATGTAATGCATTCCTAGAAGAATTGTTTACTTAAATTTGACGTGCAACGCACCATTCGAATCCTAAGTTGGCATACGTACGTACGGACGCACGTCCTAAGTACGTACCTACTTTTTGAATATCAGTGTCATTTGCCTCAGCTTAACTTTGCCAAAATGGATTTCAACTTTTCTGCAGATCAAGACAAAGGCAGGATGTTCAAGATGATATGAAACTGGCCTGATGGAAACTCAACCAAGAATTATGATACTTGTTGAGCATCTGCAAGCTCAATCATCACTAATTAGAAATTTTCTAAGACTAATAAGTATTCTATGAGAATTTGTTTAACCAAGCGAGACAGCAAAAAAAGATGAATAAAAATATTTGAAAATAACCTGCCATTTTAAAAGTAAATTATTTTTGCAAACAGGAAACTCAAGTTTGAAGACATATGGCACCGAGCACAGAGGACGTTTTTTTTTACATGGGGCGTAAGATCCCTCATGGCAAGTATGCCGGGAGGAGGGAGGACGTCAAAAAGCATTGGAGAGAAGAGAAATATTAAGCCAGCAGATCATTCTCCAGTTTAACACTATCATGCTGATTATTTCCTACTATTATATTGTTTTCTTTTTACTAGTTTCCCTTTTGGTCACCATGGCCACCAGTTACGCGGCTTTCACTACCAGAGCATGCAACTAAGTGCGTTTGAAATGTAAACAATTTCCAATCAAGCCTGAATTTTAGATTATAATGTATGCAGGTCGTCCTTGTCTGTGGTGGGAGGACGTCATAAAGAAAGATTTAAAGGAAACGGGAACTCCGAGGGTGGGTGTAAAAAGGGACGCTTTGAATAGATTAGGGTGGATGTCTTGTGTAAGTATTGGTTCGCGATTCCCATGAGGTTTTTTTTTTTATTTATTTATATGATTGCATTTTTTTTCAATATATATGTGAGTAAGTTTTTTTCAATATATATATGAGTGAGTAAAATAATGAGTCCTGCCATAAACAAATCTGTATAGATTTTCACGTAATAGGTCTGTTTGATATGTTTTTTTTTGTGAATATTGATATTTAATAAAAATGAATTTCCTCTCTCTAAAAAAAAACTCACATCGCAAAATCAAAACCGTCAAATTAAAACAAATGCGTCAAAAACATCAATTTCAAAATTTCCTCTCCAATCAGTTTCCGAGATTTTGGCTAGATCAACAGATATATACTTATATAACTTTATTATCACTACTAAATAAACTCAAAATAAATCACAGATCAACTTATCCTGTCTCACTAACTCCCATATCTTTTACACAAAAGAAATGCAATATAAATAAAAATAACACGAAATTCAACAAAACTAAAACTACGAAGTTATTCTCTTATCAAAACAACAAATAATGGAAGGCCTTTAATACTAGACTTCCCTGCATCACCAACCTGCATCAAGAATCCGTCATTCACGCAATTCCGCAAGCATAAAACAAGAATGGAAATGACTATTATTTTTACATCTCAATTTCGAAAACAGCAGACAGCTAACATTATTTTTCTTATTCTATGCATCCTTTTCAGGAAAAGAAGAAAAAAAAAACTATTTTGAAATCACATTTTTAATGCTTGACGAATTTCTTATTCAAGTTAAAATATAAACAAAATGTCATTAAAAATGCCTTAGGTGTAGAATAGCCAAGATATATCGTCACTGTTACGTTAAAAACGCCGTATCTGAAAATTCTGAAACAATTACTCAAAATCGTTTGCTAAGCTTCATTCAAAGGGAGAATCAGTATATTCAATCACAATCCAATTTAAAGAGTATGGGTAACATACAAGAGCGGAAACTGGCACTAGTGTCGGCAGCAAAAACCCTCGACGCCATCTAGTGCTTGGCGGCACGTAGAATTTTTTCACTGAAATGATCCTACTCTGATCTCAATTCCTGATGGAAAAACAATTGAAAAAATGCCAAGTGTCGCCAAATGATAGATGGCTTTGATGATTTTTTTTTTGGCCGACACTAGAGCCAGTTTCCACTCTTATAAGTTACCCATAAACTTTGCTCCGATCCTTCTGATCTACATTATCCTGCTTATCCTCCATTTTAGATTAGCTTACAAAATAGTTTTGCTAATAACCTTAGACGCAATGAAATGACAGATACGGCTTTTAGACATAACAGCACTGTCAAAAAACTTCCAATACGAAAGAAAAAATTCTTCAAGGCCATTGGTGGTGCAGAGAGCGTCAACAATGGTCGACATTACAGTCCCAATGTCTTTTACAAAGACAGGTGTCACCCAGTCTTGCAGTAGCTAGGATCGAACCCAAGGCCCTGCATTGCCTAGTAGAGATCAATCCACGAAAACTGCAACCATTTTTAAAGAAAACGCAGATTAAGAAAACAATGCTGGTTTTTCAGCCTTTCAAAGCCTTACACTCATTCTAAACGACCCACAAAACATGCCAATTTTAGACTTTAAACAAGAATTATATTACGAGTTATACATTGATATTGTTTACCTAGAGAGACTATGACATTTGGTTTTAGAGACGAAATTTATTTATGTTTTTTAGTAAAGATTGCGGCAATTCGAAAGACGGTTGACAAAGGATAATAGATTCCCCAAACTTTGCTTTCTGGCTATCTATCAGGGACCAAGCGAAACGCAGGTGGTTACCGAACGGGGGTAAGAGACTTCCTGGGAATAAATAAGTACTGAAGCTCTGAACAGATTGGGGCGATGGAGTGTGCAGCTGTGTTGACTCAGGAGGCTTGGTGCTTCAATAAATCGTTGATAGTTGCAGTACTGTGTTAAAAATTAAGGATTTTACAGGACAGAATAAAAACTGGAGAAAACGTTTTGGGTTTTTCAAGATAAGACAAACATAGTTTATATATCCAAAGCTAAAAATTCCCACTACTGATAAATTTAAAAAAGGGGGTGGAACGCATTTGGCGTACAATAGACACTTTTAACGATTTGAAAACCCAAATAATATAAAGAAATATAGAATACTCCAATCAATCGTTTATTCAATAGGGTGGGTTATAAATACCCAAATAGCCCCAAGACCCCTGCCGCTTGTCATTACATTATAATAACCATGGTTCAGGTACAACATAAAAATTAGCAGAGGCGAAGGTGCAATATCACAGAAAGTACCATGAATCTGATTTTTAAGAAATGGGTCAAGCTATTCGGAGGGAGGAAGACATACTGAAGTTCCATACACCAAGATATGTTTCATCTGCAAGTTCTGAATGTTCCGTACAATAAAAATTTTATCATCCCACCACTCGGCAATGCTGTCTCCATGACCTTGTCCCAAATACCCTTTTGACAAAAAAAAAGGTCACGTAGCCTAACGCCTTTCGAATTACCGAAGCTATAGTTGCCAAGCAAAGAAACTTTCACAAGTAATTCCGTTTTTTATCATGTTTATGGATCGTCTAATAAGTGCTAAGTATAGATATTTACCTGGAAATGCATTTAGATCAATACGTAACAACATGTTATCCTATCCCTATTCCCGCAATCTTAACAAGAGACCCTAGCACATCTAGCCAATGTCATAACATTTAAATCAACTAAGAAAATAATCACACTACAGTTAAATTACGAGTTCTCATTAAACTATCTTATTCTGAGAGTTCTCTAATTAAGATTTTTATGTGTTCATTCTTTGAAAGAGTTTGTAAATTAGCTCAGTGGAGAATAGGAACAGTAAATATACACAGAGTAAATTGGGTAAGACCCATAAGTCTTTTCTGAAACCAAACAATTGTGCAAAAAAAGAAGCGAATTAAGAAAATGCCTCGGATTTTTCGGATCTAAATCGCCTGGCACATATTATCTACAACACGGATGTTCGAAGTTTTTCTTTTCTAATATTTTTCCATGGGAACAAACAGTAGTGCTGGCAATAAAACATCGAACAAATCACAAAATCACTACCAATTGCGGATTCATTCGCATCAATACCTTATCATGACCAATAGTTCTGAAGTTTATAAGAATAAATTTTAAATTTCTATGCAGAAAATGACAACAGTTTTTTTAGTTAAGGGTATTCAATACCTTAAAGCTGTTAAATTACTCAATTTATATTTCCTCTGACTTTTAATATTTTCCAAGCAGGTATGCTAGAATATTTTTAGGGATGGCCCTTTTCATAACTTTAAACAGAAAATTTTCCTCCTTTCAATCGAAAAAACAAAATTAACATTTCCTAATAATACAAGTTTCATTAAATCCGAATATCTATTTATAGCACAGAAGGTTAGAAGTTAAATGGTTTTTCTAATATTTTCGGGAAAGTAGGTCGGCTTTAAGTTTTTATCGTTTATTTGGATATCTCACAGCCAGTGGCGGATCCAGGGGGGAGGAGGTTGACGCACCCCCCTAGCGTAGTCTAAAGTATTGTTATTTAATTAATTAACCCAAGTTTGCGTTAATTAAACTTGCTCTTAACGCAAATTTATCGGATCAACCTATTTTGCGCCCCTCCTAAAATTTTTTTATCGCATGAACCTATTTTGCGCCTCCCTCCTAATATTCTTTTTATCGGATCAACCTATTTTGCGCCCCCCCCCATAAATTTTTTTTATCGGATCAACCTATTTTGCACCCTCCCCTAAAATTTTTTGTCGGATCCACCTATTTTGCCCCCCCCCCCTAAAATTTTTTTTATCGGATCAACCCTTTTTGCGCCCTCCCCTAAAATTTTTTTTATCGGATCAACCTATTTTGCCCCCCCCCCAAATTTTTTTATCGGATCAACCTATTTTGCCCCCCCCCCCAAAAAAAAAAATCCTGGATCCGCCCCTGCTCACAGCTAGGCTTATTTTTATTCGGAGCTCTACAAGTTATAAAAAGACCGCCCAATCAATCCTAGATAGTTTGACCAAGAAACAAAAAAAGTTTACTATGGAAAGATATGGCGATCCTTCAAGGTACTGAGTCCCCTTCAAATCTGACAATGAAAGACAAATTTTGCATACACATATACAAACAATTAATCTATGGCCGTCTTAGTAAAGAAAGTTAATTCAAAATTGATGATGGCGAGAACACTGATACAAATCAATTCACATGGGGAACTCAGCCAGAATATGGCAATTTCCATGAGTGTTGTATTTGTGTTATTTGGGCACATTTTTTTAGGGGGGGGGGGGGAGACTAAAAATTGCTTTCGTGCGACAAAATTTACCAACAGCTTAAAAGGAAGAAGGAAGAATTTGAAATCTTAATTCAGGAGCTATGGCCTAGACAAATTTCAATTTAAAAGCACTTATTCTAAAAAATGTAGATGGGATTCAAATCAACATTGGCGAATTTTCAAATCAATTATTGGCGTATATTTTCACTTTCATGGCTAAACTATTTTACACGAGGCATTAGACAATATTGAATTCAATGCCTAATCCTCCTCAATACAAAGGTCTCTTCGGAGCTGCTTAAAAAGGTATCTGTGATAATAAATAAGTTTTACTAATTTCTAACAAATAAATAAACTCCACTAAAAAATCAGTATTAAAGTAAAAAGAAAAACAAAACAAATCATGCGCTTTAGCAATAAAATCATTTTTGCAAAAAAATGGCTACACATACCAAAAATCAAAGGTTTTTTCAAGCAAAATGGAAATAAACAAATAAATAAGAAAATATGTGTTCTAACTTTAGTCTTAGACCCCCTAAAACAATCCCCCCACCCCAACAAAAATATTTGAAACGTCTTTTAAAGGCATTGTCCGAAACAGCGCACAATACCACTGGTATATAAAGCATCTTCAGCAAAAAAAAATATACATGAAATAGAACTGCCTAGTCAAAGGCTCGTCTTAAAACAGACAAACTTTTGAAAAATCTAATACTTCGGCCTAAATATACCTTTTTTGAAGTGTCTAACCCCTATTCTTTGGAAAAAAAAATCCTCGAATGCTCTTCACAATCCAAAAGGTTTATTATCTCGGACAAACATTAGAGGTTGTCTGGATTACCAATGTCCAAATTTACCCTCTACCATTAAGGGTTATGGGCTGTCTAGTAACAATGATCAAGCCCTTTTCCACATCATTGTCGTATAACGCATCATCAGCAAAATAAAATACAGATTAGTACGAATTTTCTGACGGGACTACGATAACAATTAGGTGACATGGCCAAATGGACGATTTTGTTCAGGGAGAGGAGGTTGCCAGAATGATTCTGCCCGGAGAGGCGGGGTTGCAGAAATAATTTATGTTCTGGACGAGGAGAGAGGTTTTCACCTGCGTTTTTACGAGTTGGAGAAGCACATTTTTAGTTTTAGGATAATTTTACGACCAATTTACGAGTTGGGGTGATACTTCGAACCAAGGGGGGTCTCCCCTCTGGATACGGGCCTGTGGTGGGAGAGGGGCACTTTGTATATATGTTACTAACGACTTTTAGGTATACATTAGTTTTATGTAGCTTCACGAAAAGACTACACCAACTTTTATTGCTCATTGTATAATTATCCAACTTTCTCCAGTAAATTCCAATTTTTCAGTTTTGTGTAACTGAAGAAAGAATATCATAGCCCTTAGCCCATTATCATAAGTAAAACGGTTGAAGTAAATATTGTAGCACTTTCAATTCTTAAAAGAATAAGAATGTTTTTTTTTCTGTGCCCGCTGCTATGGAACAAAAATAATAGCAAATGACTAATTAACTAGCTAAAATTAGCAAATGACTAATTAAATAGCTAATAATTAACAAATAACTAATAAATGACTTCGGCCAAACAAATTTGTTCTGGTGCATTCCAAAAGTAAACCAGTTATCATGTTAGGATAATTACTTGCCCTTGCAGTTTCTAAAGGGATGTTTGCGGAGGGTTGGAAACGCAAACAGTGGATTCTCAGACCAGAGATTTTTTCATTTCTTTTTAAATTTCAAATAGTTATTGAGGGGAATCCTCCTTATTCCCTCTGATGGCTTTAAAAGCCCATAGTACGGTATATCCCAATTTGGTATCCTGGGAATTAAAGCTTTTTTTGTCACATAATTTCAGAATCGAAACATTGTTCGCTTTTATGTTCCAATCAGTTCAGTTGCAAAACAGAATCTTACCGTTATTATAATTATTTATTTGAAGAAATACGATTCAAAATAATAAAAATATAATCAAGGCACCCAGACCACCCTCCCCCAGCAATCTTGTAGTTAGTATGATTTCAAAAGCATTTCCTAAACTTTCTATATAATTTGACAATTGTGGACAAAATTATAACAGTCTAAGAACAAAAGTAAAAAATAAGAAATGGTTTCTAAATGCAGACTTAGTTTGAATAATAATAAATAAAAAAAAAAAAAAAAAAAAAAAAAAAAAAAAAAAAAAAAAAAAAAAAAAAAAAAAAAAATCTGCAACTAACAACTCCTGCAAACTTTCGTTATAGATATGTCAAATAAATCTAAAGACAGATGTTAGAGCACGATTACAAATCTTAGGCTAAATGATATGGCCGCTCATTAAACTGTGAAATCTGTAACATAAGTGGTTAGAATACACTATCCGGCAGCTCTGTTCTGAGAGATAGTCAAAATTGAAAATAAATAGTAAAATTAGGAATGTAAGTTGGTCCACAGACACTCAAATTAAAGGTCACAATTCTGAGATTCTCCACACTCTGTATGTACATATGCTGTAAATTTGTCTTTGCTCATACTTTTTAGAACTGCTGACAAAGAGCTCTGAGTCTGAAAAAAAAAACGAAATGAATTTGGCATTAGTACAGAAATGCAGGGAGAGAGAGAGAGAGAGAGAGAGAGAGAGAGAGAGAGAGAGAGAGAGAGAGAGAGAGAGAGAAAGAGAGAGAAAGAAAGAATCCTTGTACTTCATGAGCCATTTTTGACATGTGTCAATAAAATATGATTATCTATGCCAAAAACCTAAAACTGGCTGTAACTGTTCAACTTTATTCTTTGGTGGCGTTCTTTCTACTGCTGCTGGCATTCTGTCTGACGTTAGTAGTTTTTTAAACCAATAAGAGCTAGGGGATGCGCCAAATAGCCAACTTCGGTCTTGCAAATTCTATAGTTTAGCCTTTAATAAACTAAACCGTAAGGTTTATTTTCCTGACTCTTTCTGTTTAGCTTTGATTAGTCTGACCTGTATTTTGCTTCTGTTCTTTCTAAGCTTTTAATTTTTGAATATTCCCAGAAAAAAAGAACAAAAGAAGACAAAAAGAAAAGAAGTAAAAATGATCTAAACTGCTTAAACGTATTTCCTAAAGATTCAACGATATATTTCTCATTAACGTATTTTCAGATGATTCACTGATACGTTTGCTAGGGTAATTTAAAAAAAAAAGTTCCCATCTTTATTAGTTTTTTGGAACTGAGCACTTTTGTTTGGAATTGAGCATTTTATAGCAATAAGTTAACACACAAGTAATTTGAAATATTAATTAAAATATTACCAACTTCTTTCAACGATTTTTTAGAATAGGCCTAATAGAATAGCACGACATAGCTCCATATCTAGATAGTGAATTATAGTGATATCAGATATCACTAGTGAAATAGGCTAAAAAAAAAAATCCTGGATTTGGATTATTTACCAGCTCGTGGGTCTTGGATTGCGAGTTTATGAGTCTTTCTGTTCCACAGTTTGCCGATCCAGTTTTATAAACTTCCACTGATAATTCTGAATCTTATTTCAAGAGCCTAGCTTGTCAGTGCAAAAGGTCTCATGTCAGATACATAGCTCATCATTCATTAGTGCATCTCTTTACTTTACTACTACTACTACTACTAACAACTCACCGCAGCACCAAGCCGCCTGAGGCCAACACAGCTACGCACGCTCCTCCTCCATTCCAATCTATTCAAAGCCTCCCTTTTTACACCCGCCCACGAAGTTCCCATTTCCTTTAAATCTTTCTTTATGACGTCCTCCCACCCCAGATGGGGACGACCTGCTTTCCGTTTAGCCCTAGATGGTTGGCCGAAAAGAACAATCTTCGGCAATCTGTCATCCTTCATCCGCACAACGTGCCCTAACCACCTCAACCTTTCTTTCATTATAGACCTAGAGAGCGGTATTGAGAGCTTTTTACATAGCTCATCATTCACTGGTGCAATTAAATTCTACCCAGATTCATTCTATTTTTCCACGTAAGACCAAGTTCATTAAAAAGCAATATTATTAGGATTTCTGTTATGTTAAAAAAAAAAAAAAAAAAAAAAAAAAAAAAAAAAAAAAAAAAAAAAGCGGCTTTACAGTTCTGCTTCTATCAAGCATCCCCTTATAAAACCAATTAGTGAGCCACTCATTGGCCGTATTGTCTATTCAGCAATTTTGTTATTAGTCTGGTCTTTGTTTTTGATTATGTTCTTCTCGATTCCTTAAGGCGAATTAAAAATTTTGAAATTATATATTTAAAATGGATTAAATGAATCCTACCAACGGTACTGCTTGGACACCCCGCAGTGACAGTCAAATCTGGTTTATCAGGGAAAGTCTGCAGTGAGTACCTGATCCTTATTAGCTAAAAAGACGCAGTTATCCAGCATGAAAAAGTAAAATAAAAAAATAAATAAAGTGACAGCCAAGCGATTCTGAGTTTTTTTTAAGTTTTTTTTTCTTTTCATAGCTAAAGTTTGGTGAAAATTCAAGTCTCTGCAGCAATTTCCACGACTCATCTAAAAATATTGAAAATTTAATTAAAAAACAAAAAAAACATTAGAATCCTAGAATTACCCCCTCCCCCTAAAAAAGGGAAAATCCTGGTCAAATCGATAAAAAAGTAATTTCATCTCTGATGTTATTGAGAAACGCAAGAAACTAAAATAACGTGACCCCCCCCCCCCCCCCCCAAAAAAAAAAGTAAAATTAAAAACAATAATCCCCTCAAAAATCCTTTTATCAGAAAATAATCACTCAAATCGCACCAGTTATTGATAATTTTTCGGCGTAGAAATTACAGTGTTAGATAAAAATAACGAATCTTGACAGTGGAAAACTTCAAAAGGAGAAAACAATAAACTGACCTGCTTTAACGTATTTACAGAAGATTCAATGACAAGTTTCCACCGATCAACTTCTTTTCTGTGATTCTCTTCCTGTCGACGAAGCAACGATACCCATCCCTCGTAACTAGTTGGTAACTCGTCCGAACTGGAAAAAAAAAGTTGGAAATATTTTTTTTTCCAAAAATTGATAACGAATAATGAACAATAATATTAGCAACTACGATAGTAAAAGAAGTCAATGTAGCCTCTAAAGAAGATTCGTGTGCATTTTATAACAAAAATCTTAATTTAATTTGGCTCAAAACACAAAATATTTACGGTGCATTTATTACTGGTGCATGTGCATGGTGCATGGAAATTTACTGGTGCATGTTGATCTGAACCTTTGAATAAGACAATGCGGGTTTCTGGGAGTATAAAATTGAGCAGAGTTTCCATCTCACACAACTTATGACTATTCTCAGTAATTCTGGTATGGAAAATAAAATCTTCAAATGGAACCGTTTCTTGATAGTCATGTTTTGTGAATGAGCAACTAATGCAAATGTGCAACCAGAAGCACTCATTATCCGCTATCATCAATAGCAGAAGGCTCAGATGGCTTCGGCACGTTATGCGGCACCCAAGTGAGTACCTGGCCCGCCAGTCCCTTGAATTTAAGCCCCTCTTCCACTAGAAGAAACGTCAAAGTGGTTCAAACTAAATCTTGGCATGCCACAATGAAGAAAGACCTCGAAAATTTGGGAGGTTTCAGGTAGTAAGGATGCAATTGGGATAAATAGCGGTTGGAAATCATCCGCCCTTAAACAGAAGACCAAAGTCAGTGGTAGAATATGGTCCATCATATCCTCGGTGCCTAATTGGGCTGAACAGCCTGTGCCTCGCCACAAGTACAAGTAAGTAATGCTTTGTGAAGTTTTTGCGTTTGGTGTTAATAAGTAAATAAATAAAAATAAATAACCCCGTGGTTCAGTTAGAAATGAAAATGACTTTTGTTTTAATTTTCACATGTTTTAAATTGCGAGATCATGTTTTGAAATTTCATAATCTCAAAATATTTTGAGCAATTCTCGTGACTTTACTATTATTTTTTTTTTTGGGGGGGGGAGATCAACTTACTATTCTAAATCTAAGTAAGATCCACTTGTAATGAAACCAATTTTTGGACCCTAATCAAGCTTTTGTGGATTTTATAACAGAGTTTCCAGTTATCCTGACTCAAACTTATGTATTCAAAAAATTACAAATTCATGTGTTGAAATTTCGTAATTGTAAGTACGTATTTGAGTACATATTAGGTCTTTTTTAGCTCGACATATTTTGCCTAAATCTAAGCAAACCCCCTTAAAAGTAAATAAAATTTTGGGTCTTATCTATGCTCATGTGGATTTTATACCCGTTTTAATAACGAATGAACATTAACGATATTTCAAGCGCAATTAGTTACCCTCTTTTCGCAACCATTCGATAGGTCGAAAGTTATTATATTTAAGATTATTTATATTTCACAATATCACTTAGAAACGCCCCCTACTACTGATTTTTTCTGACTTGACAGGAGCGTTCTGTATTGGTTGTTTGATCAGTTTAAAATTATTACAAAGTTTCATTGAATTGATAGTTGTATCATTGATGGCTTAGTTCATTTGATGAGTTTTGATGAAAATTCATCACTTTCTCTCTTTGGTGTTAGAATTTAAACCATAAGAGCATATTCCCCCTCCTGTAAAGGTCATTGGCCTTTTCCCAGGATCTGTGCAATTTATTTATTGGTCTGCTCTTTTCCTTTTTAGAAGCAAATCTGTTCTCATGAAAATAAATGAATGTATTTTATCTGAATATTCACATTGGTAGAAAGCAATTTGAAGTTTAGCGGTCTACCGTTACACAGTCTCTCTCCGAGAGCAATCATATAACTTTTGTTTACAAGAAATTCTCCCGAGGGTGTCAAGGATAAGCCCCTGAATTCCTTATTATGATGAGCCTTAAAGTCAATCAAATTCAGATATTAAGCACTAGGCTTGGAGGTAGGATAGACTCATGCAAGTTAGTGGATGAACTTGTTTAGGAAGTATGGGGAATGGAAAATATTTTTCAAAACAAAAGAATAATACGAGCTTAGTTAGAAAAATAAGATTAAAGAGAGAAAATCCTTATGCCCAACTGCTGCGTACATGTCTGTATACGTATACGTGTACTCGTACATGCGTACATGTCAGTACACGCTCGATAAGCCCGATAACTAAATAGTAACTAAAAACACACAAATTTGCTTATATAGAGGATTGCTGAAATAAATTTTTACGTAAATAAAACCAAAAGAGTTCTTAGTCACTAGTATTCGCTGGTCGATTTTAAAATCAGAATTAAGTCACATATATTTTTCATTATGATACAAGGCAATAAGTTGAAGTAAACCCTGTACAAGGAAAACAGTAAAAAAATAACAACAAATTACTAGAATCACACTGAAAGCATTTTCAGGCGGTTATACACTATGTGCTTAGATCCAAAGGGCATATCTTCCATCTCATAGCTTTCAGGATAGCAACAACAAATTGCAATAAAGCTTCAAAGAGATTTTTTTGAGGATTAATATACCTTAATTTTAAATTAAAATATTGAAGTCTTTGATACACAACTACTAAAGATTCCATAGGCTAGAGAAATTGATAAATTTTGTCTTGATTATGGGCCTCAGATATCAGCTCAGGGATTTGAACCAATCACCAGTTTTGGCGATGAATCATTTACGGTGATAACCTCAAAACCGCAGTTTGCTCTCCCAGCTGAAATTTAATTTCTTCCAAAATCTTGTCAAAACTAAGATAAACCTGCACAATTCAAGCATCAACAGAAACAGATTAGTTTTTTTTAAGTACATACTGACCTTTACAATACTATAAATTACCTTTATAGTACTAAATAGCACCTTCATGGCACCAAATGGCTTATTTTTATTTTTTACTGTCATTTTCACTTGACTTGGGAAAATTGGCTCCAAATTTGCCCCCCCCCCTCAGGATTTTGAAGAAATTACGCCACTAGAGAGGGAGCGGATTCCATGGGGAGGGAGGGAGTATATACAAAAGTATGTATACAATTATGAGCACACAACTAAGTGTTCAGTATTAAAAAAAAAACTTTTGCACATATATGCCATAAAAAGCTTATTCTCAACCCTTTCAGTACGCAAATTACTTGGCTTAATTTTTACTGATGTAACTTACTGAAATTTTACTGATATATATATATATATATATATATATATATATATATATATATATATATATATATATATATATATATATTATATATATATATATATATATATATATATATATATAAAACTTACCTTGAACTAAATGAGACCTTTTCCTGTTGTTCTGCAATCTTAGAGACGGTCACTTCCAAATTTCCAATCCTTCGGAAAAGGAGGACATTCATTAAAACTAAAATTATCAAAACCACAGCCAATATCTTATACGCCATCTCTTCCCAAGAAGACTTTGATCTGGGTGATTTGACATTCTCCAAATAAGTTGTTATGGGACCATCAGCCGTTACTAAAAAAAGAGAGGGGAGTAGGACGAAGAAGGGAAAAAAGTAGAAACTAAGGAGCGAAAAACAAACAAGCAATGCGCCAATAATAACATGTATAGCTCCTATTGTTGTGTTACAATAGGAGCTATACAGTAACAATTTTTTATTGTTGTGTATTGTGTTGCAGAACAACAAGGGAAAAAAGAGGAAAATGTAGAAACTAAGGAAAAAAAACAAGCAAAGCGTTAATAATAAATTGTATAGCTCCTATTGTTGTGTTGCAGAGCGACAAGGGAAAAAAGCAGAAGGGAAAGAAGGGGAAAAAGTAGAAACTAAGGAGCAAAAAAAGCAGTGCTTCAATAATAAATTATGTAGGTCCTACTGTTGTGTTGCAGAGCACCACTAATACTTCCTTTTTTCTCACGAGCAGTAGTCAGTAGCTTGGTAAGAGTAAGAGATGGAAATTCAAAATTACTTTTCTTGCAGAGGACTTGGAACTGAGATGACCAGCATCTCTAAACTTTTCACAAGTTCAAGTAACTTTCCAAAAAACAACGGAATAGCCTTTCCTTACCCAATTAGATATTACGTACAGAAAATACAAAACTGCCTTTGCTAAGAAATCCTGCAGCATCCTTTCGCGTTGAACATAGATTTATCTTTTAGAGATCTAAGATAAAAGATTACATCTTTTATCTTAGATGGAATTTTATCTTTAATGGAAAATAAGGACGATGAAAAAACAACTAGTCTAGTCATTTGGAAACAGCTTCCCGTAACACTTTTAAGATGTTTCTTAGGGGTTGAGCCTCCCTATTTCTTAGGGGTTATTATTTCTTATACCTGAAGCATTTTAAAGCTCAATATTATTTCTTTCTATTTCTAGGGTTACAAAATAATCCCTATTTCTTAGGGGTTATTATTTAATTTTTTGTTGTTATACTCATTTTATATCATTTTTTTACTTTATCTTTTCTTGTGTTGTATAATTTATATGATTTCAATGTTTAGTCTTAAACTAATGAGCGAATTTATTTCTCGTGTATTAGAATTATTAGTGTCTTACATAGTGTTTGGCTTGATCTGTTCACAGGATTCCAAATTCCACTATTGTTGATAACTACGTCCCATTCCCGCTAAGGTTGGTATTTAAATAGCCCCGAGGTCACTCGAAGATCAAACTAAACAACAAGTTTTTTCCATTCTGATTTCTATCTCGCTCTAAAATTTTATTCCAGCCAAAAGACGAGAACATGAACGTCCCTAGGTTTCTCTTTCTCTATGGGCTGTTTAGATCAGTTTTTGGGATCCTCCCTCACAAGTGAGTTATCTTTCTGTTAACCCAATACTCGAGTGTCAAGTAGTAGTATGCACCCATCAATTTGCTGACGTAAGTTTAATATAAAAATAAGCCAATTATATAACATGATATACGGTATAAACGAGACGTGTTAGATTGATTCACTGTTTGTCAATTTGTTTGGTGGAGTGTTTCGAAACCGGTCCCAAAATATAAAGAATTTAAATAATGAGCCTTTTGTAATCAAACAATTTTTTTTTACAATTTTTTTATATTTATCAGGGATAGAAAACGAGATCTTAGAAACGTATTAGGCAACCATGAGAAAAGAATTTCTAGTTTCCAGTAACTACATTGTCAAATCCAAGAGAACATTAAAGAATCACGTTAGAACTGGACATTAACTAACTAAAGTTAAAACTGAGTATATTCACAATAAAACATACATGCTCTACAAATGATCATTTATTGTTTTAATGAATTCTTTAGAACAGATCAGCAGTTGAGAAACTACATATTGTGAAAATTAGATATACTTCCTTGGAATATTGCCAAAAAGTCAATACATGTCTCACATAAAAATATGCCGATAAAGCAAATAAAAAACGCTAAACATAAAAAAAAATTAAAAAATCCAAGAAGAGACTTATAAACGAAGTCATTCCTGACAGTAAAAATTATGGCAATAGCTTAATCGGATAAAAAATATTTTCATATATATTTCTGCAAAAGCCGGATGTTAAGAAATGATTTTGCAAATATAACAATAACTTAATCGGATAAAACATCTTTTCATAAATATTTCAGAAAAAGTTGGATGAATAGAAAGATTAGAAATTATTTTTTTCTCAGTAAACTGGTCAATATACAGAACTTCACCTTAAATTTTCAGTTATACCAATTGAGCCTTTCAGATGCTCAAAGGTAAAGTCCACTATTTACCTTTTTATTTATTCTACTGCTGAATTATTTGATCAACCTTGGCTTTTAACCGTTATTAAGATTTTACGGCTTTGATTTTTTGTTGCTTAAGCCAACAGCTAAATATTCAAAAGTAGAAACCTGAAGTTCCGCATAAACAACCACTAGAGAATCAGGATGGAACTAGGCTATCTAAAACTATGCAAAATGTAACTGAAAACCGAAGAAACCGAGCATTTGACTTGGAGCAACATCACGCCATAACCATTGCATTACATGTGCAATTACCCACTGTTAACCCACCACTATATCACTCTAACAAAAGAAGAAGTAATAAAATTGAACGGGTTCAGAAGAGACCGCTACAAATCATCTACGCATGTTCCCCGTTGCCTTAGTCTTTATTTAGAACATCTGAAATTAACCCCTTTATTGTCCATTGTAGAAACGGTGCCTGAAATTTGGCTCAACTCTCCTCCTCCATCCCATCTACAAAAACTTCCTCCCGCCTCCCTTTGTCCCTCTTAAATCCTGACTTCCCAAAAAAGCGACAGAGACAGTTCTAAAACTGACACTGGTTGACTCCAGGTCTCCAGGTTCTCCTTTTACTGGCTCAAGTCCAACTATTCCTCCCAATACCTCCTTCCCCCTTATTTCTCCCTCTGATATTATAATTAAAATCCTCATGCTTAGAGAATCAAGTATTTGTCCCTTGGACATCCCAGTTGACTTAATTAAAGCCTTTTCAGACAAAATTGCTGAGCCTTTATCAAATATTTTCAACCACATCACAAAATTTGGTAAATTCCCAAGTTGCTGGAAACAAGGTTTTATAACACCTGTCCCTAAAAAATGCGCCAGTCTGACTTTCGCCAACATTCGCCTCATTACGCTCACTTCTGTTTTTTCCAAACTTTATGAAGGTTTCCTCTGTGACTGGCTTAAAGTTAAAATTTGTCCACGTATTGACATCTGGCAGTTTGATAACTCAAGGAAAACTTCCACCACCCATTACCTTGTGCACTTAATACATACCATCGTAAGTAACCTTGATAAACCAAATGTTTGGTTGAACCATATCTTAGTTGATTTCCAAAAAGCTTTTGACCTGGTTGACCACACCACCCTAATTCGTTCACTACTGGTTAACTTTGAACTTGATCCTCTGTTAGTAAATAATGTTATATCGTTTCTTTCAAATAGATCTCAAGTTGTAAATACAAAAATATTGTCTCTAGCCCCCTCCCCATATATTGTGGAATTCCTCAAGGAACCTTATTGGGACCTCTTTTATTTCTGGTTATGATTAACGATATTGGTAAGGATTTCCCCCAAAGGTGGATGATTTGTCGATCCTTGAAGTATGTCACGGGAATATTAGAAGTTACCCCCTCGAAATCCTAACCCATATTTCGGATGAAGCTAAGAGCCTAAATATGAAAGTAAACTCCACTGAATCAAATATAATGACGATAAGTTTCTTCAAATCCACTCCCACTTTCCTTAACCCTATCCCGCCCGAAATGCTTTTGAAACATGTTAAACTCCTTAATGTCACAATTTCAAAATAACCTTTAGTAGGGCATGCATGTTTCAAATATTGTTAAACAAGCAAATGTTTCATTATCTATGTTAAAACTTTTAAACAAATTTAAAAGCCCTAAGATGCATTCCTTCCGTGCTTATTTATCATTTATCAGGCCGCTATTGGAATATGCATGTCCAGTCTGGCATTCGCATCTTTCAAGCGAACTTAGCGACAAAATTGAATGGGTCCAAAAGCGTTCGCTCAGGATCATCTACAAAGAGAGCAAAATTCCGTACTCCTTCCTCCTTAAATCTGCACGTATTACCACGTTAAATGAAAAGAGAGAACAAATTTGTTTGCGGTTTGCTAAATCCGCAATATCTAATCCTCGTACTGAGGACATCTTTCCAATATGCTCCCCGGTTAGCTCCTTGGCAATTCCAACGTATTCACTGATCTGTACCGTTACTCAGAGGTTCCGAAAAAGTTTTATCCCCTCTATTCTGGAGCGCCTAAATAATTCCTGAACTACGTCCTCCACCAAAATTAACTCCTCCGTCCCCTTATTTTAATTGTTGGTGTATGCCCACAATAATCATACGTCATTTTTTTCTCTTTATCTTTGGTCACTTTTATTTTGCCCTTGTGATATTAATTTATGCTATATTTCATTTTGACCTTTAATTTTAAATCTTTTACCTTTAATTGTAAAATTTCATTTTGACAGTTAATTTGACTTGATTTAAAATGTTTTTTTTTATTTAACCGTATTTGACTTTGAATACCAATTCGGCAATGTTTTTCTTCTTGCCTGTGATTTTGTTTTATCCCCACCCTTTCTGTTTCTGTTTTTTCCATTATTCGCACAAAATTCATTTTAGTGTTTGGACTTGGATTTTTTTTTGTTATTTTATCGACCATTTTTATGCTTGATTGGTGTTTCTTTTCTTGCTGCATTATTGTTTCTTTGTTTTGTCTTTCTGTTCTTTAGAAATACGCAGCGAACTCGGCTCTATTAGAGCTTGTGATAGCCTTTCGACAATAAATATTATCTTATCTTACTTGTAATTTGTGCATTTTGACAAATGTGCTCGTAAATTGTGCTCGCTGACAAATTTTTCTTTTGGCAACCATCTTTTAATTATTCTAGTATTTTTTTTTTATTTTATAACTAATTGATTGCTTGGACCACGCATATGAGAGTGTATCTTGTTTACAATAAATGATTTGATAAGCTTCAGTTCGCCACGACTGATTTGAACTACGAGGAGATTCAATTTCAAAATACTAGAAGGTAATCACGTCAAGATAGTTTGAATTCTTGTGAAGTTTTTTGGCTAGTTCTAAAAAATTTTGCTTCCGGACCAAGACCGCATGTCTAAAATGGTAAAACGATTTTTATTATCACAGAGCCGAAAGTACATTTTTTTTTTACCACCTTTTCCCAGGGAGAAGGGTACACATCCGACAAATCTCAAACGTCCCGTAGTTTAAAACGTACTTGGGATCATCCCTTTGTCTGAAAACGGTCAAGAAAAAAAAATTAAACATTTCCTCAGAGATAATTCCTTTCTCAGATACAAAGCCACCCTTTGTAATAGATGACACATTATCTATTTACAAATATATAAACGAGGTCACATTTATCTTGCATCAATAGTTCTTTTTTATAGTTGCTTTTTTCCATTGTAGTAACTGTATTTTGTAGCTGTTACCCTAGTTTTACTACGCATTTCTTGGCAAAAATCATTGAACAAAAACCATTTTTTACCTTAGCTTGGTCACAACTTCTTCACTGGTTAAAACAATTCTTTTTCCTATCATAATTAAAGTGATGAAAAAGCAAAATAAAGAAAAATCCGTCAAACATGGTTATATACTTCAGATATGCGCATAAAGCACGCTAAAGAATTTATGACTGGAAAAAATGAGTGTAGTTTTATATCGTCGGTTTCAATATAGAGTAAAAAAGCATAATATTTAACATTTAAGTAGAAGGCGCAAGAATGGGGAATTGCTTTTTTTCACTTTCATCACAATAAAAACACTTATTCTCAACCCAAGATTTTTTTACCTCAAAAATGTTGGTAAATCAGTCATTCAATTAATTTATTGTTAAATATAAAAAAAAACACAATTCAGATTGATGGCCCCACAAAAAAAAACTATATGGCCTGGTATACGTAAGGGAAGCATCTATACAACTACATTAACACATATAAAAAAAGAACTAAAGCACTGAAATGAAAAAATGTTGTCCACCACTCAAAACCAGCCGAAACCAAGCGACTGGAGATGCTCCACACAAGGTATACACCACCCACAACAAAAATTTCCATACCAGCCTAGAGACGTCCATGCCATCTTAAGAAACATTACTATTTAAAGTTATATTAAATTAAAAAATTATTATTAATTCATCGAAGTATTAAAAATTTTGATTTAAGCATTTGAAGGTACCCAAAGAGTACCATCCTCGAGCTGACTAAGGTAGGGTATTCCACGATATCAAAAGGAATTTCCAGATGTTTAAAACTTCTTAATGCTGTCGGGACTAAAGCAAAATATTGGATGAAGCTTTTCGTATCATGAATTCACGCAAACTAAACTTCTTTCTTAAAATATACTTCAATCTCAATTTACTCTGAGAAAAAACGTTCTGAATTTCCTCGACATCCAAGCTAGCAAATCTTACGATATAATGCACATTTAGGCGTAAAATGAAAAATGAATTGATAAAAAACAAAATTATTCACCTAAACTAGAAAATTATATTTTCTCTTAAAGAACTAACGGTTTTCTGACACTTTTCAGTGTACTAACTAAGCAATAAAATATAAATATTTAGTCAGAATATTCAAAATGATTAGTTTATAATATACTCCAATTTTAATTTTATGTTGGATTTCCTCAAAAGATTGACAATTATAAAAGCAGTAACGTTTTAAGATAGGACGAAAACATGCTCCCAATATAGGAGTGGCAGGAGAGGGGTGAATGTGTGTAAGGATCCCCCCAAGAAAAATCACATAATATCAGCTATCCTTCCTATCCTTCTAAGGATATCCAGCTATCCAGCTATCCAGCTGGATAGCTATATACTATCCTTCTATCCAGCTATCCTATCCTTCAATACTATCCTTCTATCCAGCTATCCTTCCAAGAATATCAATTTTTTAAACACAGCATATTTTGCGATTTTAAAAACCTTACCTTTTCTCTTATGGGCGGGAGTAGGCTTATTGCTATCACCGTCATTACTTGACGTTGGGTTCCCTCCTGCTAAAATAATAGAGGGAGGAGCTGTGAAAGGTTCCATGTCTCCTCTAGAATGTGTCCTTATTCGTCTTTGCCTTTGAACAGCGCTCCGTCTTGCTTTACCTAAAATTAACCAGCATATTCAAATACTGCACCATACTTTACTGAAATAAGGATTCACCATCCGTCAAAAAAAGAAGTCAAGGGGTTTTCTTTTATGAGGAGGGGGGGGATGGATGGCCTGAATTCTATGAATTTAAAATATTCACAAAACCAACGATTACGTGTTCTAGCCAGATTCAGATGCTTTAAAAAAGTAGAAAACAATATCCATTACTCCGTAAGTTTGGGTCCCAGTCCGTAGTCTTTTTAGTCCCAGTCCTTAGTCTTTAAATCTAAGCGCTCTTTAGTTTTAACCAGTTAGATTTTAATTCATTTAAGCCAAGATTTTAATTGAAAGTCTAACTTTCCTTGGATCCAATCCCAAACTTTTAGCAAAGTGGGCCGTTTTTTGTCTTTAAACCAATTGTCAATGATAATTACGTAGGGTTAGTTATGGTGGGGTTAGTATTCAGAACATAAACTAGTAAGAGAAGAACTGTTCAACATCCATGTTTTTCCTACTTTACTATCACTCATATAAACAGACGAGCTGAAAACCGCTTAAAAATAGAAGTTTTTGGGGGAGGGGGTTTTAATTCATCATGATTATTTAAAACCGCATATGAGAAAAATTTGCAATGCTTTCTGACAAACACAAGTGAAAGACATAAAAAAAAATATTATGTTATAAACGTGAAAACTAAAATGAGTTCAATGAAACAAGAATGACAGTCATTGAAACTATTCTATGAGGAAAAAATCATGAAGAGATGAGAAATCACTTTGAAGGAAGCCAGGAAACGTGATAGGCTATTGGACTTTAAAAAAAACGCACAGCTCAAAGACTGCCTAATACAACTTAGTATATTTCAGACCTAATTCTAAATCCGTAACTTTCAGCAAAACTTTGCGATTTTTATGGCTTACTTTAACTAAAAGACCGGACAAACTTAGCATTATTCAAGTTAAAAAACGTATTTTTTCAATAGGTGTATATTTTATCCCGATATTCAAACTCAGATTTCTTTCTAAGATAACGCTCATTTTGAAGGTTTTTATGCTGACAGGTAAGTTTAAAACATTTTCTCAATATGTTGGAATATTTTCAATAAAAGATTTTGGTAGTTATATATTAGCTCACTTAAAATGCTACTTAATGTCTTTGCGAAGCACACTGTAATCGTAGAGCGACCATATTTAAAGAATTTAAATAATTCGCTAAGAATACGGCACCTCTTCTGTAAAAGAAAGCCAACTCATCATTCGCATGTACACTCGTATAACACCACGACGGTCTACCCCTTAAATCCTTAAGCCAAACATCATTCCTACGAAAAACTTCAAAAATTTCGTTCGTAAAATAAGAAAACCTGAGATATGCTCATTCGTTTTGTTCAAAACGATATGCTTATTCTGGCCCGACACTACTACTGCTAACAACTCACCACAGCCCCAAGCCGCCAAAGGCCAACACAGCTACGCACACTACTCCTCCACCCCTATCTATTCAAAGCCTCCCTATGTACACCTTCCCAGGAAGTTCCCGTTTCCCTCAAATCTTTCTTTATGACATCCTTCTACCCCAATCGCGGACGACCTACTTTCCGTTTAGCCATAGACGGTTGGCCTACAAGCTACCTATAAACTCATTAATACCAATAAAACGAGACCAGCAAATTTTCTGCAATATAAATAGCAGTTACTGTAGGTAATTACTCTATGTTGGTTACTTAAATGATTAAAACAGTGGAACATATCACCTGCCATTAAATATTTCAAGAAAAATATTATCCAGAAAAAAACCTTACCTTCTTTTTTGCTATTACGATGTTCTTGTATTGGGTGCTCTGGTGGGGGAAGGGCTCTGAGATATCGCTCTAGATGATTATAGTATTCTTCCATACCAGCCCAGGTATTTTTTTCAATGAAATCTAGAAAGGAAAAATAAAATACTAAAATGCAAAAAATTTATTTTTCATTATTTTCTTTTTATATAGAGCTGCGTGGTCACATCAAGCTATTTATTTGTATGTGCGTATATAACGATTTTTTCTATCTCGGGGCATAGTTTTACCAAACGATTTTTTTTTACTTTTGTCCTTGACTTACCTGTCAGATTTCAAAACAAGTATAAGAATGCAAATTAAAAAAAAAAAGTAAAAAAACTGTAAATTGCAATAATCGTCCACAATTATTCCTTAAATAAAGAAATTTTTAAATGTTTTAATTTTTCTAAAATTTTCGTTTTTTTGCGTTTCAAACCTAATAATAATTATTCCCCCAAAATACGCTTCGAATCATTCAAAAATTTGTTTAATAATTCTTAATAACAATTTCCTTCAGCTAGCAGACACAAAATTGTTAGCAATGAATGTTAGCCCTGTTATCTAACATTCCACATTTGTTAGCCCTGTTTCAACATTCTCTCTTCTCAATTTATCTCCTATATTTTCCCGGCTAAAATAACCAGCATTTTTTATGCGATTTTATGCGAACCAACAATTATGCGATTGATTTTCAATTTTCGCTTCACTTTTTTTTGGGAGGGGGGGGGGGATCCGATATCTTTTTCTCCACAGTTCCCCAAAACACCAGTCAAATCTAACTAACTCAAGCATAGGTTATCTGTTTCCCAATTTCATTATATCATCGAAGAAGGGAAGGGAGGTGCAGGGGGAGTAATGAAAGAAGGTTTTGAGTGTTTTAGCATTTTTAATAACATTCCTGCACATAGGGGGGGGGAAGCTTGACATCAGTCCTAACGACCGCTTCCTGTAGCAAAAATTGACATTGGATCCCTGCCTCCCAAATGAATATCGTACACTACACGCAGTAACGAAGAATATGGTCTAAGATTAAAAAAAAAAATAGAGTAAACAATTATAGCAGTATATTATATCAGAAATACAATAATTATTAAACACACTATTCATGACAAAAATTGCTAGATGTAAAACTGGAATTTAAAAGGTCAAAATGGCGTTTCTTTTTTTTGCTACCATCTATTCGATCTTTAAGAGCCATAACTGATTTTACCTTCGTTTCTCTAAATATAGAGGGAATAAAAATACAGAGAGGAATATTAAATGGAAAATTTTTTTGTACTCTGAGAGAGTGTGAGAGTTGAGAGCGACAGTGAGAGAGGAGAGAGAGAGAGAGAGAGAGAGAAGAGAGAGAGAGAGAGAGAGAGAGAGAGAGAGAGAGAGAGAGAGAGAGAGAGATAAAGAGAGAGATAACGAGAGTTGAGAGAGAGAGTGAGAGAGAGAGTTGAGACAGAGAGTTGAGACAGAGAGTTGAGACAGAGAGAGAGAGAGAGAGAGAGAGAGAGGAGAGAGAGAGAGAGAGAGAGAGAGGAGAGAGAGAGAGAGAGAGAGAGAGAGAGAGAGAGAGAGAGAGAGAGAGAGAGAGAGAGAGAGAGAGAGAGAGAGAGAGAGAGAGAGAGAGAGAGAGAGAGAGAGAGAGAGAGAGAGAGAGAGAGAGAGAGAGAGAGAGAGAAGAGGAAGAAAATTTAGCTACTTACTCTTAATAACTCCCCAAACAGACTTATTGTACGTGATGGAGGAAGTAACACTCAACTTGGTTTCGTATAAAGATACACGAGTGAGACAAAAATGTGACAAGACATAAAATGTGTCTGAATAAGGAATTCCTGAATTTTGAATCTCACAATCAATTGAATACATTAGCCCAGGCTGGGTATGGCAGAGCAGCACCTAAAAAAAAAAGTACTTTTCCTGTCTTGACACTAACTGGGTGTAATTTCAACCTTAGTGTGTTTTGAGACGCTTGACTACACAGGCCTTAGCTTTTTCATATGTCAAATCAAAATTTAATTTCAAAAGTAGCTGGGCTTACTTAAAATAGAAAAGACTTGATAAATAAAAGGACAGACGAAGTAAAAGAAAATTACGGGCATTACACAGAGGCACACAGTCCTTTTTACCATCAACCCCCCTGTGTACTTACTTGTACTTGCAGGTGGACGAGGCTGTTCCACCTGACATAGCATCTGAAATTCAGATGTTACGTGGGAATTTGTTTATCCGTAAACTTTTACGGCGATTGAGCTCGCAGAGTCACACCGCTGACCCCCACCACAAGCCAAAGGATTTGTGACATCAGGAACCGAACCCCAATTCCAAAGAGATAGGATTGCGAGTCCAGCGTGCCAACCCCTCGACTGGCACTTACAATTATATAATTACACACTTGTAAGTGCCTTGTAAATAGCCATTACAAGTTTGTCAATATATGTATGTATACATATTCTTATATTAGACCTTAAATCCTGCAGGACCATTGATGGCGTGTATGCCGACAACAAAACGTCTCCACTGACCCTCAAGATGTGCCACAGCAGGTGACGCTTTCCGGTACTAGATGCGTCTCAGCCATCCTTAAATTTTCTCACAAATTTGCCATAAGGTGATTTTGGACAACGTCGTCTTCGGCCATCTGGTGTCCAATCGGGCTTTGGTGTTGACTTTGTTGCTACGAAGGACATGTCCCAAAGAAATCCAGCTCTTCTTCATTAGAACAGGAGTAGTAACAGACTGACCCATTCTGTCATAAATTTCAGAACTGGTTACTCTTTGTTGCCAACTTATACTTAGTATTCTTCTGAGGCAGATATTTCCCAATGAGAGAATTCTCTCTTCGACCTGCTCGTTCATTTTTCAGCATTCACTAGCGTAAAGTAGTATGGAGAGTACATTGTATGGAGAGTATGGAGAGTACATATGGAGAGTACTATTAGAAAGGCATATGTTCAAAAATAAAGAACATTTGTTACTCAGTGAGCTTTAACCTATCGAAGACTCCAGTTGAGTGCCCGATTCTATGTTTTATTTCGGTCGTTGTTTCATCATCATAATCAATCCAGCTACCTAGGAACATGTGCTCCTTGGCCTGCTTTAAATTCTTGTTCTCGCAGCGCAGACCATGCATTGAACTTTTGATGGAGATATTCTTTCACTTATCTACGTTGATGGCCAGTCCGACGTTCTCCAGATTTTCTACGATTTCAACGAGCAGCTGCTGCAACGTCTGTTTAGATTCTCCTAGTAAACTAAGTCATCCACGAAGTTTGAGTCAGAAAGCTGCTTACTACTTAGTTTTGCGCCACACCAAGTGTTCTGTCTCAATACATAATTCATTACAATCACGAAAAGGAACAGAGAAAATACGCATCCTTGAGGGACACCCGATATGATATGTATACACAATAAAAGAAAAAAGAATATTGAGACCTAAAAAGAGTAGTAATCAAGTCATATAATAAGTCAAACTTAAATTGAACTTTTGATGAAAATACTCTTTGACTTATCTATGCTAATGGTCAGTCCGACGTTTTCCGGATTTTCTACGATTTCAACGAGCAGCCGCTGCAACGTTTGTTTAGATTCTCCTAGTAAGACTAAGTCATCCACGAAGTTTAAGTCAGAAAACTGCTTACTAATTCCTTTTGCGCCACATCTAGTGTTCTGTCTCAATACATAATTCATTATAATCAGGAAAAGGAACAGAGAAAATATGCATCCTTGAGGAATACCAAACATGACATATATACAAAATAAAAGAAAAAATAATATTAAAACATAAAAAGAGTAGAAATCAAGTCATATAATAAGTAAAACTTAAATCGAACAGTAAATTTTATAAACGAAAAAATAAAACTTAGATCGTTTAAAGGAATTAGAATGAAATGAATAATAAAGAAAGTGAATAGAAATCATGAATGTATATTAAACAATGCCACGATGAAGAGTTAGGCTCCTAAAGATTCCAACCGTTCTAAAGGTGATCGCTTGCGGTTTATCGAAGATAAAACATTTTCATTAAAAATTGTCCATTCTGTTCGAAAAAATTTATTTATTCTTTACTCTGTTATATTTATTAACTCTGTTTTTGAATGAAATGGACTCAAAAGCAAGTAACAGTAACGAAAATAAGTGTGCTTTAGAACACGATGGAATAAATTGATTGTCACGAATTTATCTAGTCTAAGAAATTGTCTTCTTTCCTTATTTGAAACTTGGCCAGAATTACATTTATTTAAGTATTATCAATCTGTAGAAAATCTGAAAATCAGAAAAAATAGGAACCCGTGGGATATAAGTGATCTGAGGGAGGTTTCGAACTAAATCAACCACACTGAAATATCTCAAGGGTATAAGCGCCAAACGTGCGAAGACGCTTGCCAAAACGTTTGGAAAACTCCAATTTACCTTCAGCTTGCCAATATATGATAACAGCAGTTAAGCTCTTATTCTTGGTGATTTTTATTCCTTTTGAGCCTGACTTTCAATTCATTTAAGGTACCCCACAGAGCAAGCAAAAATGAAGCAAAGCATTGTTTAATCTTGTTATCCCTTGACTTTTTCTTTGTCGCCGATTCTATTAGCTACGAATCGGACAAAATTTGTAGGTTTTGAAATTCTCTCTTTTAGGTAAGCAATCTTTTTTTTAATTTTTATAATGCCCCAACTTAAATTTTCCTCCTTTCATTTCAAATTAAGATTTCCTTACTTGTGTGCTTAAATTTTACGCCAAGAACCATAATTAATCAATAAAAGAAAGTTGAAAGTACCTGACTTTCACTTGTCCGACAAGATTTTATTCCAAAACTAGCCAACTGGATTGTGTAGCTTATTTTTCTAACTTTTGTCGTATTCTCTTGTGGCACCCATGACCCAGCTTGAAGATCTACAAAAAGTTGTAAATTATTAAATATAGCTCATATATAAAGCTCTAAAATATGTAAATCATAGATAAACTAAACAAACAAATTATGCTAAGAAAAGAAAGGAAAAGATAGTTAAAACTAGGAACAAATTTTTACAATTTACTGAAACGACACTGCGGAAAGTAAAAGAAAAAATAAAGCACTGTTACAACAGTAGAAATTTAAGAGATGATTCACTGAATATTCTTCGCGAAATCATTCATTTAAGGTTGGGTGTGCCAATCATTTCTTAGCCCAAACTCCTTTAAATTAGGCGAGAAGATCTTTTGTTTGTTTTTTTTTTTTTGAAGAGAGGAGCCAGGAAGCTATATACGAGGAACTAACTTAAATTTAGCAGCACTTACTATTTAGTAACTTAAATAGAACAAATTAAGCAAATTTTACAATTAATTGAAAAGACATTGCAGAAAGTAAAAATAAAAGCATTGTTGCTAGATTTGAAATTCACGAGATGATTCAGTGGACATACTGCAAAATAATTCATTTAAAGTTGGGTTTCCCAACCGTTTCTTGGTTCAAACTTTTCCGAATCTAGCAACTAGATCTTCCATCCCATTCGGAAGAAATGCGTTGCCTAACTATTTAGGACAACTAAAGGATATGATATCGAGATGTTATAAGGGTCATTCAATAAGTAATAAACGGGAAAAATCGGTGTAAAAAAAGAAAAGAAGCGGTGTACTTAATTAATACAAAACTTTAACTTCTTTTCAACATTGGCCACAAGAAAATTTAAACACTTGTCCTAACGTTGTTCTAATTTGTATATACCTCTGATATAACATTCGTTGGGTTGGCCTTGAAGCCACTTTTGAAACTTTTTTTAACTTCTTAAAGTTTTTGGCGTAGTCTCATTAAGGGATCTAAAATGAAGGGGTGACGGGACAATTTCAGGGTTGTATAGGAGATATGGAAGGGTCTCCCACTCATTTTTTTGAACCACTTCTTGAGTTAGTACTGTTGCATATTCGTATAAAGCAACGTAGACTTTTAGTGATCAGCGAACAATCAACATCCAATATTACAGTTCTGCTCACAAACAAAGTAAGCCCGGCAGTAAAAAAAAACAGCTTGGACTCATGACTAAAGGTGTCATTTTGTTCGATGAAAATGTCTACCAGGATGTGCTACTGCTATTAATCGATTACGCGAAGCTTGGTTTTGATGAACTATTCACATTTTTTTTACGATTCTAGACAAAAATAGAGTAAAACGAACAAATAAACGTTCAAATAGGGATAAGTCCATTTATTAGACATGGAAAACCGATACAACAGTATGGACATTTTGACCACATATACAGCAATCGTCATCAGCAGATATACTAAAGCATTAATATATTTAAACAGAACAAAATAATTACTTTGGGTTCATTCAGTAGATTTGTCTGAGTGTTCAGTAACTGTGTTCATCCAAAATCTTGAGTTGTAAATTTTCTTCTTTAATATTGCCTAAATGTAAGTTGAATTTCTAGTAAAGGTGTCAAAATCTTTTTCGTCTTCTAATTGCAAAAGAAATGTTGTTGAATTTATACTTATATACTTGATTGGTTACATCTCTTCATATATACGAAGTAATACCATAAATTAGGTACTGTTTCTTCAAAATTTCCAGACTTTTCCATCTGTTTTCACTGTCTAATAAATGGACTTATCCCCATTTGAACGTTTATTTATTCGTCATAGAAAGTCAGTTTAGTTTTGGAAAGAAATACCTAATTTATGGTACTACATTGAAAAAAAAAAACGAGAAAAAGCGATAAGCCGAAACTGAATTCATAATTTGTCACAATTATATGTAACAATGACAATTCTTAGCGTATATTTCTTGATCGGCCCATCCGAATTATTCCACTGGAGTCACTTTCTTCAACTTTTATCAACTTCTATAGGTTTCACCCGGCGTAGTTTATTGGTCGAAAGTAGAATATAGGGTGAACCCAAGCCAACCAATGAAATTCATTCTTGTTTAGCATCTAGATGTAACAGGTACAATATAAGGAATTTATATTCCAACATCATTCAGTAGCAATTCTTAAGCTTTATATTCCCTCTGCAAGTTTAGGTATGTTCTTTTACTGCTCTTTTACGTTTTTAAAATATCAACGAAAGACCAAGAATTATCTATCATTCCATAGCTGTGATTCAGTTCTGTCCATCTATAGAACTAAATTTTTGAAAAAAAGAAAATGGTCATTTCAACGTATTTGTAATCGGAAAAACCCTGTACATCGAATGAAATTTGTAGAGCGCTTGACATTTTTGAAAAGTGACGAAGTGAAAAGGGACATTTTAACACAAAAATATATAGCCCACCCAGTAGAGGAATATCTTGTTTTATGTCATAAAATTACAAAATTTTTCCCTTCTTTGCCCTTTATGTCCAAAATTTCTAAAATGTATCACTTTTTTGCCCCTTCATGTTATTGTATCCTGGCACATGGAAATATGCCCCTTTGACATAAAATATGTCAATTGGGAACCTTGTGCTCAATCAGTAGGTTTTACTAACATGAGTAAAAAAGGTACTGTTCTATTAGCTACAAGACACGCGAGAAGTGAAGTTTTGTTAATGCTAATGAAATAAAACAAAATATGACGAAAATATAATAGTTTAGAAACAAATTTCGGTTATATGTTTGCACATAGGGGGGGGGGGGGGGGGGGTTTAAAGCATAGCATATATTAAATACGTAAACTAACCTATCCTAGGTACCTCCCCCCCCTAAACCTCAACAAAATGAAGTTTAAATATTGTAAACGGAAAGATAAACCACTGTTTGCAATGCTCAGCATGAATTTTCCATTGAAACAACCTGTTTGACTAGTTTCGTTTATCATCTTTGCTATATGAAATCAGCGTGTCTTGTAGCTAATAGAACAGTACCGTACAAAAATATTGAATTATACCATATTTCAGCTGCAATATTGAATTGTACCAAGAATTATCTATCATTCCGTAGCTGAGATTCAGTTCTATCCATCTATCGAAGTAAATTTTTGAAATTCGATGTACAGGGTTTTTCCGATTATAAATACGTTGAAATGACCATTTTCTTTTTTTTAGCAAGGTTTGGCCTTCTCTAGAAAAAAATCAAAATAATATCATAATTCTGGATTGATGAATAGATAGATCTTAGAGTAATAAATTTAATGATATAAGCTTTTTGTTCTTTCGAGGCAAGGTACACTTGCAAGCTTGTCGCAAAATCCTTATTCACGAGGGAACAAAAGATCAAAAAATCTTGATTAGCTTTAGCCCTTAGTGAAATACAACTTGGGGCTGACCATCTAAGGCGACTCAATTGGATTTATAAGAGGGCTTTTAGAGGCCCTTGTTGGTTTTTTCACTATTTTGCAATAAGGACCGTCGGGGGGTGGGGGTGGGGAGGCTTTAGAGATTGTCAAAAATGAGGAGGAAAGTTTAGCTAATAGTTAGTTGTTTTGGCATTTTGGCTTATCGACAAAAAAATTTGCTGTTTGTACTATTTACTATTTCATGCTATTTATGTATTATTTGCAATGTGGGGAGTTCTTGGATATTTCACAAATGAGGAAAAAATGTTTAGCTAATAGTTAGTTGGCTTTTGCCCTTTTGGCTGATCCCCCCCCCCCCAAAAAAAAAAATTACTATTTTTACAATATGTTTACTATTTATTCACTATTTTACGATAAGGGGATCTTAAAGATTGTCACAAATGAGTAGAAAGTTAATCTAATAGTTAGTTGGTGTTTGTCTTTATGGCTTATCACCAAAAAATTTACTATTTTTACTAATTTAAACTGTTTATTTACTATTAACTATTTATAATTAATATAAAGCCATAAAGCCATACCAAAGCTGTGGGGACCGGAAAGTTTAGCGGGTTTGAAACCCCACCCTGGAATTTTTTTTTCCAACTCGCAAAAATATAACAAAAATGCCTATATCTTACTGTAAGAGACAAAAAATAATATGAATGAATTACCGGTTGTTTTGCGTTCAGCTTGGAAGCTAAGGTAAAAATTGGAAGCAGTAAACATCATATTAAAGAGCTCATCAACATTGAAAGGAAGCGTAATTTCAATCATCATACGACCAGTGTGAGATACAGGACAAGGAGGTGGCTCTATTTCAGGAACACTGACTGAAAAAAGTAAACATATAAATGTTAGTATTCTAAAAAGAAGAATGGCGGTTACGCAAATCTGGTCTAAGTTCAATAATTTTTGACACTGGACAAACAAAACTAAAAATGACAAATATGTTTCGTTTAAACAAAATAATCTATATCAGTCTTCTTTCATAAATAAATGTCGCAGATCCCTTTACCTTTGTCTGGAGAAAAAGCTTAGACTTCAGAAGTTAAAGTCTATTTCATGTTCTATTTCAGAAAACGCTTAGACTTCAGACTTCAGAAGTTAAAGTCTATTGTCTTTTTCTTAATATTATATAAAAAAAAAACTCCACTGTACCATCACGACAAGTAAATGATAAACAAATTTTGAGTTGGAAAATAAACTCGGATTCACGTTAGGAAAAGGGAATTAAGGTTCCTCATGTCACCGGCGATGCTGACTTTCTTATTGTTAAGACAGCAGTTTGTATTGTGACTACGACAGAAGTGTCGGTAGTTATAAAAATTTGTTTGTTCTTCTGGTTCTGTACTAAAAAAAAACACTAACTGTCTTTTCTACGAAGTTTAAAGCAGACCTAGTGCGAAGTTTTTCAGTATCATAAAAATAAAGCAGAGTCTCAGTGACGCCATAACTGACAATCTGTTCTTGAATACCTTACTTGGTTGTTACATTACATCAAGACTGCATAATTTCGGTGAGCCGTCAAGGCTTACGCTTACGAAACGCGACAAGCCTTCTCACAAAACTGCTTTAATGTTCACCAAAACACAGTGTCAAAACATGAACTGATTAAAGCTGGAGAACAGGCAACTCTCAGCTTAAAAGTATGAAATGATCCTTTCCCGACGACACCAGCTTTTCTTCACCATATTCATTTTTGTTAAGTATTTACGGGTCGGACAAATATGTCGGGGGGGGGGGGGGGATACATAAAGATTTTTTTCAGGGGAGGGAGTTACAAAAAAGCATAAAAAATTTGTCCATATTCATTTTTGTTACGTTTTTACGAGTCGAGCAAACATTTCGAGGGGGGAGGGGGTCATACCCGTTAACCCCTCCCCCTGGATACGGCTTGTCGAGTAGAAAATTTAATTTGGCTAACTGCCTGGGATCTTCATATTCTAGACAAATCAACTTTAAAGTCTGCTAAAACTCATTCCATTACGCCAATTACAGAAAAGGTATCTTCATATCTTCAAATGCACTTATTTAAACGAAAAAAAAAAAACTTTTATACAAGAAACCCCAATCCTTCTCCTGGTACAGCCTTGATTAACTGAAATGTTTACACTTACTTTTTGACTCAAGAGGGATGGTGTGAAGTCGTAGTTCATTATCGCTAGAATCGCCCAATTCTGATATATCACTGTCTAGGCTCTCTTTTAGACCAAGGGACAAACGACTAGTCGGACTGCTTGTGCTTTCTTTATTTACTTGAAGAGTGGCAGTGCTCTAGAACGAGGAAGAAGAATAAACTGAATTAATGAATTTAAAGGAAGATGCAATATGCTAGCAATTAAACCCATCCAAAATAGAAACAGACTTCCTTATTTTGAGTGTCTAGGTTTAATAAAACAAAAAATATGGTGCACATGAGCCCCCATTAGAGTAGGCGGAGGGGAGGAGACAGACCATGTATTCTCATTAGAAATAAATATAAACACATCGCATTGTTTTGAGTATTTTTTTTTTCAAAATTTAATTGGTTAGCATTTTAATTTATAAACTGTATGAATACCTAAGAACCAGATTCTGCAGTCTGAGTTTCCTGAGTTCAGTGTAGGTACGGTGAACCCGTAGCAATATCTCGTTGATTCGTGATCTTTTTTTTTTTGCTTTTGAAATTAAATATTTTGATAGTTTCCTGAGTCAAACTTCGTATAGAATTTACGTTCATCTTAGTAATGAAAAGAAGAAACTTACCCATGGGCGCCCATATGGGGGGGGGCCCCCCCTGGCTGAATGATGCTGCCTTATTTTTATATTTTTGTTCTGAGATTTCTATTATATAGCATTAAAAGTGCCAATTAGATGAGGTTTGCCCCCCCCCTGGAATTCAGCTTATGGGCGCCCATGAACTTACCCACTTGTGCAATTTAAATAGAATTGAGCTAAAACATTAAACTCATGGTAACAAAGGAAAGACACAAGTTTGTGGTTTAAAAGTTTGTCTGTGGTTCCAATGAAATTTGAAATGTTTTTACAAAATATTTTCATTTTAATTTGCATGTTTGCAAAATTTTGGTGGTCTATAAATAAAAAACAATATATCCTTACTGATTAGAACACTTTCCTCATACAAGTTTGGTACATTATAGCCAAATTGGCAATCACATTTTATTATACCCTTTGCATTTACAAAGTGATTCCTAAGAAACTTGACCTGTGAAACTATTTTCTCAATAGATTTTTCAATTCAGCAGAAAAATTCCTGTCAGGTTCACATATTTTAGGTCTTGAGCCAAGAGGGGTTTAATGGGTTTACTTATGTTCCTCGGTATAGTGAAGGCTACTGTGTGTAGTAGCATTTTAATGTGCAGCTTAAGGTCGTTCAATACCTTACACGAAAGCATTTGTAATTATTATCATACTCCTGAAATTTTTGCTGAAAGTTGTCACCACAGCAGAAAATGGCAAATTCTCTAATATTTGGGCTACCATTGGTTTGACAATAGCAACAATGAAAAAAGGCTCCGAGAGGAAGGGGTTCTCTGTTAACTGACAAAAAAGAAAAAATTACGCAGCTAATTTGTCAGAGGATAATAGTTAATGTATGAATTGAGCTTAAAGGAATCTTACTCACTTTCTGGCTCAGTTAAAAAAAAAGTATGAGGCATGCACTTTCCTTAAGGGCATGATAATATGAAGCCTAAGTAATAACAAGACATAATGAAAAAAGTATATACTGAGCTGTATTTGCTATTCTGACTTCTCAATTTTTCAAGATAAAAAAAAAAAAAAACGCTATTTACAGATAAGCAGGATTCCTTTGGTGGCAGAGACATTCGAAAGTTTTCCTCTGGTGACATTGAGGAGGTATGCCCATTGTCAGTGAGTTCACCAGTCGGTGTTGCCACTGGGTCTGTTTTTGAGCAATATGAACTAGCATCCTGAAAATAAGAGGATGAAATAAGTACAAACAGCCGAAACAGGTTATCTTTTTGCTTACAGGGAAGGATCTAGAGTAAAGTCTTGGGGGAGGCTCAATGTGACAAGGGCGCCAACCATTAAGTGGTCAATTTTACCTATTAATCCTGTCTTTGATTTATCCATCAGCTAGAATGCTCAGATTTTTGTTTTTTGCTTAATCAAGTCCTAAGATCTTGGAGCCCATTTATTTAAGTCAAAAGTGCTTAAACTTTAAATTTGTCTTCCCAATAACATCTTGAATACAAAATTCTTTATTTATTGGGTTTTCAGACTGACTTCCAGTTTATCTAAATCTCAGTCCCTCTCCCTCCCTCTGGATATATCCTACCTCCCTCCCTCCCTCCTGGATATAGCTCTAGACTATAGAAAACGTGCTGATTCTACCGATCATTTTTATTTTTTAAATTGGAATTATGAGTCAAATTCAGATGTGAACCAAAGAAATCAGAAATGATATAGCCTTTAGTATATCCAGGCATCAGGGAGGTGGAAAAGCGGTGGGCAGAAATGATACATATACAGCCTGTAGCTATATCCAGGCATCAGGGAGGTGGAGAAGAGGTGGGCAAAAGTGATGCATATGCTGCCTGTAGCTATATCTAGGCATCAGGGAGGCAGAGAAGGGGTGGGACGTAGTTAAACTAGAAGCAACTCTAAAAATCAATATTTTAGAAAATTTCTGACCATAATGTTGTAGAATTTTGTTATTATAAATTTTAGTTCAGAAAAGGGGATAAACTGTACTCTTACCCAAAAAAGTTTTTATTAGAAGGCTACAGTAACTAAAAAAAATACGTCTATACCCTGAAATACTATACCAAAGAATTTGATTCAAGAATTTGGTATTAATAATATTAATTCTAGTTTAGCGACTTTGTGCCATCTTCGAAAGGGGTTAGGTTAGGAAAATGAAACTTTTCCTTTCAGTAATGAATCCAGGGCTAAAAACATGCTCTAGGAAGGTACTGCCAAGCTTCCATATTGACCCTCTTCTGATTTCTAAGTCTTAGAAATTTGCCACTTGACAGGTACACAAGATTTGTTAGTAAGTTGGTAAAACTCTACTTTAGCTACTTTTGGCAATCTTGGAAAGGGTTTAGGTTAGGAAAATGAAACTTTCAGTGATGGGTCTACAGGCTAAAGTATGTCCCGGGAAGGTGTTTTGAAGTACCTACCTCTACTCCTCCCTCTAGAGGGTCCTGAAATCTGCCAACGTGACAGGTCCATTACCTATAGAAATTTTGACAAAACAACATTTTACCTTAATTTTTAGTTATCAGTTTATTTTTCTTTGGCTTTAGTTCTGAAAATACAATTCCTGTTATTTGAGTAGAATTTTTAAACCATATCAATGGGTTTTTTTTCAAAATTTAGGAAATGTATTTGCATATCTTTAAAACCTTATAAATTGGGATTGAGCAAAGTTGTGAATCTGAAAACAATTGTGTTGTACTTCATTTAAGCAGAAGATCTATTTCGCAAGGTTTCACTTTTATAACACTTGGATTTTTAAAGGTCATCAAAGATCAGGGACCCTCTAGAGGGAGAAGGAGTGGAGATAGGTTATAGGTACCTTAACTAACCCCTTTTCAAGATAGCAAAAAAATAGCTCAACTAGGATTTTACCTAATTTACTTATGAAAAGTTCATTTAAGGAAAAAAGGAATACCTCGACCTCAAACACAGGGGTTTCCACTGACCCAGAAACAACTGTTTGAACTTTAGCTGCATTAATCAAATAGGGTCCAGGTTCCCAATGAAGAAATGTCATCATCAGTGACTGCATGTAATCTCCTTTTAGTAAAAAGATCGTTAATCAAAACACTTTTCGTTCACTACCAAATAGATACTGCCTTTTTAACTGTTACAATCTGTGCTCAAACGTTATAATTACGTTTCTGCCTATAGCCAATTAACTTCCGCGCTTGAAGAAATAACAACATAAATTATTAACCAATCACATTGGTTAATGAATTTTATGTTTAATTAGTTTTTTTTCTACTAATCTGGTCGACACTCAACCAATGTTACTGAAGTGAAAAAAGTAAAAAGCATGGATAAAAAGAAACACCAAGGACAGTTTAAAAAAAACTAAATAATAACAATTAAAATATTTAATGATAATTAAATATTTAAATAATGAGTTAGAAAAGAATATAAAAATAAGTTATTAATTAATTTATACATCGAAAATAATTTTGTTAAAATTTTGCCTGAAAATTTGTGGGAGATAGAGGGGGAGGGACGCTAATCAAGACTTTGTCCAAGGCGCATGAGAGGTCAGAACCACCACTGGTGGAAGGGGAACATTCGCTAAAGAAAGAAAATATACATCTGGGATCAGGGAGATCAACTGGGGGGAGAGAGGTGTTTGGCCTCCTAAAAAATAACTTTTTTGGGGTATTGTAATTGATTTTTTTTATTTCTATTAGAAAATTGAAAAAAAACAAACAAATTTACCTCCAGTTTGAAAAAATACATTTTGCTCCCACCCCTAAGTATTCCATGATTGATACAACTGTCGGTAACCATGAATAAGCTAATTGGGTTAACTTCGCTGCAACAATTTTATGATTTTTTTTTTCTTATGTTCCCTAATAACAGCAAGGTTTTCGTTATATTTCCTGTACTCTCCATACAGTTTATTTTTTTTTGCATTTGATTGGTCCCCTCCCCTCCCTAATATATTACTACAATAGTGACTGTTTCTCCTGAAAAATAAGAAATAAACTTTGAACAATATTAAAAATTCCAGCATGGCAAAAGACATAAAGCCGTTTCTGCAATTTCCACTGAAAAAGGTGAACACGTAAAAACAAAATAAAAAAATTCAAAGACAAATTGAAAAAAAAAAACAGATTCACCTTTAGTCTTTGTCGTCCCATGACAGACACGAATACAGGTCGAGGAAGACCCCGGTCAAGAGATGTACACAGGGGGAGAGCTCTTCTGAAGTCTCGGGTTTTCTGAATTCCTGGGCATTTATCATTCAAATTATGAATAAACATGTTTTTTCTACTTCCCCACCCCTCGGAATAAATTCATGCGTTGGTCTCTGCCCGTATCACCCAGCCTCCCCCCCTAGTTATATGGAAGTTTTTCTTGATTTTCCGAAAAATATTTTATACTTTTTATATAATTCGCCCATATTCAGTTCTTTTTTCTTACTTATACCCCTACAAAATATATTTCCGCGTGTTGTGACAGAAGCCCATAGTTGGAAACAACATCATTTTCATTTTTCTCCAGGGCTCCAACTCAAGAAAAATTCTAAAAACAAAATGTATAACTTTGTAAAACCTACATTTATTGAGTTAAAACTATATTTTAATGAACTTTGAAAAAGTAATAATACATTTATGACAAAGATAAAACATTCTTGATTAGGAAGTGCTGGGGAAATAGGTCAAACTGTGCATCATAAATAAAAACTACATTATAAATTTATCATTCATGAATGACCTTTTTAAGAGCCTAATTTAAAATAAAACCTCAAGGGACATGTAAAAGAGAAATAAATTAGCTTTCACGATGACAGATATTAATAAGGGACGATTATTTTGTTAGGACTACATTAGCTACTATTTTGGAGAAAACAAACAATATATTTTAATTTGGTTTTATATGATCCAAAAAACAAAGCTAGAAATTAAATATTTGTGCAAATCTATCGATTTATTTATTTATTTTCAAGAAAACTTACTTTGTGGGGAAAGGAAGAAAGAGCTAAGAATTTTCTCCGCACACATAGGGAAGACGGCTGATATCTTAATATTTTTTTTTATCTTGCCGAATGTTTTAGTATAATTCACTTGTTTTGATTTTTTTAATTCTGGTGAATTACCCCCAACCCCGGAAAATATTACCATATTAGCGACATGACCCTGAATTGAAATGTTGTGTTTGTGGAAGGGATGAAGGAGGCTAAAGAATTTTGCGTCTCCGCTAAGGCAAAAAGTGTTCGCGTCATGAGCCCCTGCGACTTTTTCTCATGGTAGAGCAGCAAGGTTGGAAAGATATCACGCGTACCGAGGCTAGGCTATCAAAATAACGCATGTGTTATATCTCGGGAACAGTTTGAGGCATCGAGTTTAAACTTTCAGGAAGGGTAGAGAAGGCGATATAACTTTGAATTTTATGTTTGGAGCAGGTGATGAGAGGGCCATACATTGATGTCTCCGAAATATTGGTTTGCCCAAAAAAGGCTCAGGACTCAAAATATTTTTGTTCAGTCCGGGTCAAAGGTTGCTCGATTTTAAATATGCCCGATATAGGGGGGGGGGGTCTGATCCCCCCCAGAGTAAAAGAATAAAAGATTCGTGATGCCAAAAATGAGATAATAAGTTTTGTGCTTCCAATCAGATCAAAAATTACATTCAAAAGTTTATGGGACAGGTGCATTAAACCTATGCATTAAAACAATGAAAATAAATTTGGATGTGTCTATTCGAGGCGCCCGACGTTTGTTTTGTCTTTGATAGGCTTGAAATTTACAAGACATGTAGACAGGAACAAAGAGACCTCAATGAAGACAAAAATACTGGGAAAAAACGTGTTTTATCGATTCGTGACACCCAGAATAGGCAAGGATTCTTTTTTCCCTTTTAACTTATTGGTTATTTGTACACATGGTGAGAATTTTTGCTAAGAGTATTACATTATTCGGACATAGGCTAACAAGAGCATCGTATGAAGATTTGCTGAAGCCGAATTTTTTTTATCCAAATTAGCTGTTTTTTCTCATAATTTATATAGAGCTGCGCACGAAGCATAATTTATTGTATTTGATTTAATTTTTGAATGAAGTGTTAATTTGTGAAGTGTTAATTTATTATCTATTGAATGAATTTGTGTGGTAATTTTGATTGAAGGCCTTTGCGTACTTGTTGTTATATAGTTTAAAATAATATGGCCTGTTGATTAGCGGTTATTATTTTTATTTTATTTTTTACTCTTCGTATTCGAAGGAAATAAAAAGTTTGAATTGAATTGAAATTAGAGGTCTTTGAGGCCATTCCAGATTAAAAGAAAAGAAAAACTATTGAGTGAGAGTGGTTTCTCATATATACAGAATAATTTCCAAGTCCCTGTAGAAAGTGCGGATGCTTTTCTTAGGGATTGAAAGACTAGGCTAGAAGACTAAGAAATCCATCACTGAGCTGTTGATACAAGTACCTCAACTAGATACAAGTGCCTCAACTAGATCTTCCGTGGAAGTATTAAAGAGAGATTTGGTAGACTATTATGTTAAAATTGCCCGTTAAGTAGCGTACATCAGAATCTGAACTTCAAGCGTGCCAAATGCCTATCACTAGTAACGAATTAGAGGGACTTTAATCTTCCAAACAGATTAAGAGCTTGCCAACTATGCAATATTTTCGCGGGTTGGATTGGGACTTATTCTTCTTGTACTTGAAAAGCGTAGATGGCTTGACCCCCCCCCCCCCCTTAATTTTTGTCCGCTTTGAAAACGTAACAAAAATGTATATCAACACATTATTTATGCGTTTTCAAGTGTTTTTTTTGTAAACCACCCCTCCCGCCAAAAAAATCCTGGATACGTTCTTGCATAGTGGAAATGATAATTTTATTTCAAAAGGTAAAAATGCCCATAAACAGAAAGCATTTTCTTTGATCTTGCCAATTTCTTTTGTTTTTGCAATCAGCTTTATCTACTTTGATATACACATGCATGTATGTAATGTAAACTGGGGACAAGGAAAAAAGGGCCAAAGATGGTTTATACCCGATCAGCTTGAAGCTTTCAGGGTAAATAGGCTGGATCAAGGGGACCTCAATAAAGAAAATGAATTTTGGAAAAAATGGGGGTATCAATTCGTAGCACAAAAAATCGTTTGTTTTTTCGCTAATCCGCTTGAAAATTACACATCTTCCAGAGAGGACAAGAGGAACTTAATAAGAGGAAAAAAAGGGAAACAAAAATTGTTGCATTGGTTCGTGAAGTCCGAAATTTATATTTTTAAGACAAAAAAAATCTCTTATATATATATATATAGATATATATATATATATATATATATATATATATATATATATATATATATATATATATATATATATATATATATATATATATATATATATATATATATGTATATATATATATATATATATATATATATATATATATATATGTATATATATATGTACATATATATATATATATATATATATATATATATATATATGTATATATATATGTACATATATATATATATATATATATATATATATATATATATATATATATATATATATATATATATATATATATATATATATATATATATATATATATATATATGTATATATATATATATATATATATATATATATATATATTATATATATATATATATATATATATATATATATATATATATATATATATATATATATATGTATATATGAAGATATGCGCTTACTCAAACAAACTAATAGTTTACAAACAAAACGTCACATGAAAGGTTTATTTAATAAATCGTGGGTTAAGATACAGCTATATATATTCAAGGGTGTCTAGAGGATGCCATGGGGGGGTAGGGGGTTCAAACCCTCCGAAATGTTTGTCCGACTCGTCAAAACTTAATGAAAATGCCCAAAAACACATTTTTGATGGTTTAAAGTTTTTTTATAACCCCCCCCCTGAACGAAAAACCCGGGTACGGCCTTGCCTATAGAAGACAACAATTATGTAGATTATAAATCCGCAAGATTAAAAACCCTCCTCCCAATCCACCCGAATCAAATCCAAAGAATGTTTCAGAGCAAGGATACTGCGGAATGGGAATGCGATAAACAAAGGATATTTTCAGACGCACTCCATATTCTATAATCACATAAAAGAAAAGGTGGATGACATTCAGCTCAGCAGATAAAGTAGAAGATCCAAGTGAGGGGATAGAATTAAGATTCATGTTCAGAGAGCGGATACAACCAGCTGAGCCTTCTCTCTCACCTTTAACACGCCCACCTGCGTATATCTTTATACGATTAGGGTAATGCTTAAGCATCTGTTGTTTGCAGAAATATTCCAGGCGAACGGCTTTGGCAACAGAGCTTCGTTTCTAGAAATAAGACCAATTTGGCAATAATATGGCCAAATTTCCCAAGGAAGGGGGGGGGGGGGTCAGCAAAATGATAAACGTTGGGGCATTGCTGATTTCAATTGGGGCTTCTGACTAGAACAGATTTCAGGATGAGCGAGTGTTCGGGCAAACTGTCTTCTTTGCAAAAGTATGTCTATATGCTACATGTGCTCTGCCATACGCCTGCATTTCCGAGAAATATTTTTTTCTTTCTCAAGAGACACTTTCTACTATAGCGTCCTTTGCAGGCCCATAGCTATTCGAACGGCAAAATTTTGCAAAGATCTTAGGACGTTGAAAGATAATGGAGAGCAATTGCAAAAAAATATGATCCCGTATTCTAATCTAGATAGTATTTACAGTTAATAGACGTGTAGCATAATTTTTAGGTGACATCCCTATTTAGTTCCAGCTAATAAAGATCCTATAAACATTCTCTTTTGCATTGTGAAAGTCTATGCCGGTGCTTCCAATACAACATTTTACAAGTCGGCAACCTTGTACCAAATATACTGCCAGTATGGATTCGGACGGGAATTTCCTACGATGTCTTATGGCTATGGAACGGACTGAGCTTCTGGCTCAGGGATATTACGCAAGGTTACTGTTATTCAACATTTCAAAGGCTTTCGATTGAGGTTGAAATACAGGCCTGCTTAAGAAGCTCAAATCAAATTAAAACTTTGTCGACAATAAGATGCGATTAAAAGTTTCTGATCCAAATCCTTTTATTAAGATTGTTCTAGACAGCTTCCCATATCGTATCCATTTGGCAAACACTAATGAAGGGATGATTTCCCATCCCTGAATCGTAGCCCCTGGATACAGAAAAATGATCCATTGTTTGGATGGCGAGCTTTACTGCAGTCAAGACAAAGGAGTTAAGTATCTCCCGATCAAAAGCCTCGACCCGTCATACCAGCTACCTTTTCGAAAGTGAAATCAGTGGCAGATCCAGAGGGGGGGGGGGGTTGAGGGGGGCGCCCCCCTAACGTAGTCTAAAGTAGTTTAATTTACTTAATTAACGCACGTTTACGTTAATTAAACTTGCTCCTAACGCAAGTTTATCGGGTCAACCTATTTTGTGCCCCTCCCCTAAAGAAATCCTGGATCCGCCCCTGAGTGAAATCATCAAGAGAATTGAAAAGCTTCTTCTCACAGAGCTTCACTTCTCGGCTGATCTTTCTTAGAGTGCTTACCTCTGCAAAACCAGCTATAAGACTTGTTGCTGAATATGGCTGTTCACTTTATGCTGGTGCTCCCAAAACTAAGTTTCTACCGCTCCAGGAATGCCGGAGTAGATCTAGTAGGGTAGGGCATCCCCAAAGACCAGTTGTTACCCTTGAAGGTAACATTTGATCGGACTTAAACGATTGTCTTTTACAATAGCCTACGCTGAATCACCTCCTTCTGAGGAGCGTTCACTTGTTGTACCCTCGCTTGTTAATCCAATAGGACAAACACGTGGGCATACAACCAGGGTTGCCACCCCTAGTGACTGATCACTTTTTCTAGTGATTTTTTATGGTGCCTAAACAAAAAAAATTCTAAATTTAGACATAAATTACTAGATTATTGAAGAAAATCACACTCGTTGTACCATCGCTTCTTAATCCAATATGACAAACATGAAGGAATACAACCAGGGTTGCCAGTCCTAGTGATTTATCACTTTTTCTAGTGATTTTTTATGTTGCCTAAACAAAAAATCTCTAAATCTAGACATAAACCACTAGATTATTGAAGAGAATCACTAAAAGCATCTAAAATCTAGTGAATTTTTTTTTGCCGGGCGGCTACCCTGCCTACAGCTCGCTCTGATCATCCGAATGGAGAAAAACTTAGCCAAGAGTACTTGAAAACCTTTTTCGGACGCTATATATCTATCTCTAACCGACTTTTAGAGTTTGTTATTCCACCCAAACCATCTATCCATTCCTTAAAGTGAAAGTTCAGCATATTCTAGAATCTAGTTATTAAAATGGATAAAGGACAAATCGATGTTTCTGAATATGTAAAATATAATTGAGAAAACACGCTTTGGCAGTCGTATTCAAACTGTGAAGGTGTGTTTCATATTTTCCGAATTTTACAAAAGAGTTAAAATAAGGATCTAAAGCTTTTCACGGGAACAGCTTTCTGCTCAAGAATTTGAATATGACAAAAATTTGTAAAATTGCTTTAGCTAAATAACGCGGCTTCTTTTTGGTAAAGAGTAAACAAAAGTAAGTTTTGCAGTCTTTGAACTAGCCATACTGGATATTTTTTGCTACAATCAACCTATCCTACCACCTATAAATAAATACACCTTTGCAAATACAACCAATAGACCCCATCTACTCTAGAGGAATTCTTACTGACTCTCTTTATCTCAATCTAAAAAACCGCGACATAAGCCCTATTTACTCCAGATCAATCGTAGTGACTCTCTATCTTATTACAATAAAAAAAAACTTTCGTTTTATGCATGCCCATTTGAAAAAAAAAAAAAATCACAAGATAATAAGGAAATTGGGAGAATGGTTTTCTGGACATTTTGGTTCTATAAAATCCCCAAGTTGTGTAACTTTCACATATCATGGTATAAATATAGCAGAGTAGTCAGTGCGATTATAGTAGTCACTACCTCATTGTCACTTATGAGGGCTTATGATATTCCAGTACATAAAAACCCTTTCCCCAACAAAAATTAAAAAACAACGGCCCAAAAAAACACTTTTCCGTAGCAAATGGAGCTGTGTCTATCTCTGGAGATAGCATACGATAATTTGGTGAAATTTATACTTAGATAGCAGCAAGAAAACGAAGTAGTATGAAAATAAATTTAAATGTATGTTCACATATATTACTCATTTTCAATAGTAGATTTTCGGATTACTTAATATATAAATATCCATTCAATGGCGTAGCCACATGGAGAGGGGACGAGCCCTATGTATCCAGTTTTTGGGGGAGGAATGACTCCCTAGAATTTGGATGACTCTTTTTCTGCATCACAGATTCTTCCTAGTGTAAGTGAAAACGTAACAAAAGTAAACTATAAAACTTATTTAAAAATGTTCTTTTTGGTTATGTAATAGATAAAAATAATACTTCCCTTGGTGACCCCGCTTCCCAAAAGGGATTGAACCCCTTCAAACACAGATTCTTAGCTACACCCCTATGCTCATTACGCTCACCTATTAAAGAAACAAATCTTATTGGAAAAACTCTAAATAAGCCTTGGGCTTACACTAACACAAGATTTCAGTATATTAGCTGAATAGACTAATAAAATTTAGTAAAACCAATAAAATTAGCCCATATCGTCTTAGATTCTGATACTGCTGGTCCAATACTGGCCAACTTCTGGAATGTTCTTACTGATAATGCCGTTATTTTTACCTATATTATTTTCAAAAGACGATATTATATTTACTCTCACAATGAGGAGGAGATTTGTAAAAACAAGTCAAAATAAAAATAATAAACCTTTGGTGAAGTATGCAAAACAGTGTATACCTCAAAGGAACCAAACATATATTATTCACCAAGTTAAGTAAGACACAATATTCAAAGCAATGTTAACAATTGAAAATCGAAATCCGAAATGTGACAATAAAAAAACAACTGGCAGCTAATCTGGAGCCTTCTTACTGATAATGGCATTATTTCTACCTGTTATCTTCAGCTGATGCATATCATATTATTAGAAAAATTCAAAGAATGTTATAAATATTATAATTATTCTTTCATCAAGCAGTTTCTCAGATGAAAAGTGACATGATGAATCTCACAGGCCGGAAAAATGTTCAAGCGGGCCCACGAGTTCACCATCCCTGAAATTAAGCATTTAAAAACATGAAAATTTTAACCACAAAATAAAATTAAAAAGTCTCGTTAGCAGAAGACTGGAAAAGAAGGAAAAGAAAGAACTAAACATCTTTACTCAATTAAATTAGAAGTACACTCAGGCCGAGTCTTTTTTACCTTCTACTAGATTTCGCTCAATGATTCAGATAACGCAGTATGTAAAAAATACAGTGTGCCGCTAAATAATGTGCTTAAATTTGGCAGATAGCACATATAGAATGTATCATTGACCTAGAGGTGCTGAAAGTTCTTTGTCCCAATCAAGGCTGTTTCCCCTTGCCGCCTATGAAGATTGTAAGGGTAGTTTCCCCATCCACCTCTACAATTGTAAACAGTGTATAAATATCATCTTAGGAAATCTCTTTTATTTTTCAACTCATTTCTGGAGAATTATGAGGCCAATTTCATTTAGAGCAAGATAACATCATGGGTTTAGTTATATTTGAAATATATTATAGTCACAATTGTGGATCAAATCAAAATTGCAAACGACTAGAGCACTAATAATGCATCCCGTGCGTTTTTTGGCAAGTTAAGCAATTTTCAACTTTCAAGAGTCAAATTCGTGATTTACAATCATTTAAGGTGCAATTATTTGGAATTAGAAAATATGGGAACTTGAAACAACAGCAGTTGGGAACAAATTGGGGCTAATAAATACTTTTAAAACCAATTTCTGTCAGGTTCAATTCTCCACTTCTGGGGTGCAAGTGTGACGTAAAAATCAAGAAGAAAAACATAGACATTACGCATATGATCAGTGTTGCCACTTGGGCCTATTTCGGTAAAAATAACATTTGAGCGAACTTCTCATCTAGATAAAACCAGTCATCATACATAAAAATATCTGGTAAAATTCTACTTTAGCTACTTTTGGCTATCTTGGAAAGGGGTTGGGTTAGGAAAATAAAACTTTCAGAGATGGGTCTACAGGCTAAAGTATATCCTGGGAAGGTATTTCAAAGTACCTACCTCCACTCCTTCTCCCTCTAGAGGCCAATGACTTTAGGTGACCTTTAAAAATCTGTGCTTTATAAAACTGAAACCTTGCAAAATAGATCATCTGCTTAAATAAAGTACAACACAATTGTTTTCAGATTCACAACTTTGCTCAATCCCAATATGTAAGGTTTTAAAGAAATGCAAGTACATTTCCTAAAGTTTGAAAAAAAAAAACATTGATATGGCTAAAAATTCTACTCAAATAACATGAATTGCATTTTCAGAACTAAATTCAGAGAAGAAGAAACCAAAAACTGAAGATTAAAGTAAATGTTGATTTGCCAAAATTTCAATAGGTCCTGTCATGTTATTTGTCATGTTATAAACCTGTCATGTACACAAATTTCAGGACCCTCTAGAAGGAGAAAAAGTGGAGGTAGGTACTTCAAAATACCTTCCTGGGACATACTTTAGCCTGTAGACCCATCCCTGAAAGTTTCATTTTCCTAACCTAGCCCCTTTCCAAGATAGCCAAAAGTAGCTAAAGTAGAATTTACCAAATATCTCAATATTTTCATTTGTTATCCTACAACGTCCTAAAAGGTATAAAAGATCGTAATGACTGCAGACAGCCTTTCTAATAGCAAGATACCATGTTTTTTTTTATATTTAAAACCTTGCTTTGACAAAACGTCCATATTTCGCATTCCAAAGAAAAAAAAATGCAAACAGATTAACGACAATATTTTATAGGATATGTATTAATTTTCTGACTTCGGAAAGACTCCAGAGAGTATATTCTTGGGAAACACAAGCAAACAAAATTGAAAAAAATTCCACATCGAAGCCAAATTGTTTTTCCTGTACCAAACGTCAACGAATATTCCACGTGGACTTGATGCTGGTGTCATCTAATCTAATTGTTAAAACCATGAGAAAAGAAAAAAACCATGCGATTGATGAAGAACACGAAACTTCTTAAACGGTGATCAAAAGAAACGGTATGTATATATATACATATATATATATATATATATATATATATATATATATATATATATATATATATATATATATATAATATATATATATATATATATATATATATATATATATATATATATATATATATATATATATATATATATATATCATATATATATATATATATATATATATATATATATATATATATATATATATATATATATATATATATATATATATATATATATATATATATATATATACATATATATATAATATATATATATATATATATATATATATATATATATATATATATATATATATATATATATATATATATATATATATATTATATATATATATATATATATATATATATATATATATATATATATATATATATATATATATATATATATATATATATATATATATATATATATATATATATATATATATATATAATATATATATATATATATATATATATATATATATATATATATATATATATATATATATATTATATATATATATATATATATATATATATATATATATATATATATATATATATATATATATATATATTATATATATATATATATATATATATATATATATATATATATATAAGGAACTAAAAAAACGGAATTTTGATATCAATAGATACATCAAAAGAATCAGATTTTTATGCTGATTTTAAATACATAAGTTTCATAAAGTTTAGTCTTACCCATCAGAAGTTACGCGCCTGAGAAAATTTGCCTTATTTTCAAAAAAGGGGGAAACACCCCCTAGTCATAGAACCTTAATGAAAATGACACCATCAGATCCAGCGTATCAGAGAGCCCTACTGCAGAGGTCTCAAGCTCCTATCTGCAAAAATGTGGAATTTTGTATTTTTCACAGAAGAAACATCACGGATGCGTGTTTATTAAGAAAAAAAAAGAATTGGAAAAAAAATTCGGACTTTAGCATAAAGAGCGAGGTATTGACTAGGGGACGAACCCGCTAATATACGTAATACAAATATACGAATATAGAAGTTCGTTACGTAAGGTAATTCGTCAGTTACGTATATTTATTACTAATAAAAACGTTCGTAAATAAAATTAAACAACTTTTAAGAAAGCCATTTAGCAAAAAAAGTAAAATTACATTTCGTTTTAATTATTCATGTACGGTGAGCCAAAATCAAAACCTGCATTAATTCAAAAACGTTCAGAAATTAAACAAAAAAAAAAAAACAAGTTTTTTTAAACTGAAAGTAAGGAGCGACATTAACACTTAAAGCGAACAGAAATTATTCCACATATGAAAGCGGCTGTCCCCTCCTCAACGCCTCGGTCTTTACGCTGAAGGTTGACTCTTTCTCACAACTCTGTTTATTTAAAACAATAAAAAGCTTTAGCGTAAAGAGCGAGGCGTTGAGGAGGGGACAGCCCCTTTCATATACGGAATAATTTCTGTTCGCTATAAGTTTTAATGTCGCTCCTTTATGGAAAACTATCTTTGAAGTACAGCTACTGTTACTGACAACCTATCGTACTACAATTGACAACCCATCATAGTTTAAGCCCTCTTAGGCCCTTCACTACCTACCGTGAAGCTTCTACTTTTGCTAAATCTCTTCATTTGACAACTTCCCATCCTATTTGTGGAATAAATGTAGCTTAAAAAGAAATCTTGGGTCACCCCCCCCCCCCAAAAAAAAAATGAACAAGCAAAATGAAAATGGAAACTAAAACCAAGCCTATAATGTAACACAGCTACACACGCTCCTCCTCCATTCCAATGTATTCAAAGCCGCCCCTTCACACCCTCCAAATTGGTTCCTATTTCCCTTACGACATCCTTCCACGCGCTTCGGGGACGACCTGCTTTTCGTTTGGCCCTGGCTGGTTGGTCGACAGGGACGATCTTTGGCAATCTGTAATCCCTAATACGCAGAACGTGTCCTAGCCATCTCAACCCTTCTCTCATTATAGCCCTAGAAAGGGAAATCGAACCAAATTTTTTATACAGTTTACTGTTTGAGATGCGGTCAGTCCGTCGGGTACACAAAATAAAGGAATAACATCTTATCCCCGAAAGAAAAAAAAACACAGGGCAGATATCACGACGTATAAAATTATATCAATAAAAAAAAAACCTCATGACCTATAATCAAATTAAAATCAATCAAACATAAAGGAATTTCAAAAAGATCTAATCCATAAAGATGTGAACTAAAAAAACTTAACAATATTTAAAAAGAAAACACACACAGATATATTGACCATCGATACAAAAATAAATTGTCAGGTACTCAAGGTTTCTCTGTCTCAAAAACATGATCCAAAAACAAACATTCTCCATCAAGGGATATAACTGTCAATATGTCCTTGATATCCGATTTTGAACTAATTTCAGATATGGGAATTTCACCTTGTACGGGATTGAAAGCATGGACCAAAAGAAGACTGCGGAAAATTGAAGTGACAACATTCGTCTTCACGGCATTGTTATGACTGATCACAGTACATGTGCAGCTTACTGCACAACAGTTTGCACATAATTTAGGGTCCAATACAGGCACAAAATCGGACGTGTTAATTTTAGAATTGCCTTGAATAATTGGTTGTTCCATTCAATACTTATTTAGAAGATGGACTGGCAAATCAACTTTGAGAAAGTACAAGCAGCACTTCGAGAATTGAAGAAAAACTGGTGAGAGCTTCAAAAAGTCAATGAATTTCACAGGTATTCAGCAAATATACAACAGTTGCCTAATACTTTAAAAACAACAAGTATCTTACTGTTCAAAATCTGAACTGAATGATACAAGTCCAATGGAAGAACTCAAAAAGAAAACAAGGAAACGTTCCAAAAACCTCAATAAAAATAGAACTCACATGACCCTTATGACGTAGGTTCCGTAAGGACACTTCAAAATTGAAACAGTATCTCGTGGACACAACGCATAAAGATTATTGGAACACGGAGGGAGCCTACAATTCAGAAATTTACCATCTTTTGGTCCAATTATAATAACAAGGAAAAAATATTAGAGAAGTAAGCATAATGACACTCATTTCTAATTAAGAATTACATATAAAGCATAAAACAAGTTTGTTTTTCAACTCAAAGTAAGGAGCAACATTAAAAATGAGAGGGACTGCCCCTTTCTCATCCATCAGTCTCTATGCTGAAGTTCTAAAGTTCTTTAAAAATAATTCTTATTCAAACTCAACCGTTATGGCCCGAAGAGCCCCCCTCACATACTGAACTATTATTGTTGATTTTTTGTTTTAACGTTGCTGAACTTAAAAAAAAAAACAACTGAAGCATACAATGAAAAAATTGAGGCATACAATGTGTAAATATGGATTATAAAAAAAGAAATTACAACACAAACTTCTGCAGTAAAATGAAAATTTTGCATTTGAGTCCAAGTCCCCAGCAATTATTGAAGGTAAATGAACTTTTCAACTGAGTAGAGAAAAGACTTAATAGTAAAACAATGTCTTGGCCATAAGTTAAATTAAAAAAAAACTTGAAATGCCATTTTGGTAATAAAAAAAACCCTATATTTCACTCAGTAAATAGTTGGGACCTCAGGAAACGAGCACTAGCTTTGAGCCAACTCAGGTAAGGTGTTCCAATCAATAGAACACCTAATTAAAGGAACAAAATTTGACCTTATAGATGGAGTAAGTTTTTTTTCTCTCCTTGGACTAGCTTAATATGTTTCCATTATTTCTCTTAAAGGGTTATTTTCTAATCTTCGTTTCCGACAGCCTTTCGCGCACAAAGGATTACAATTTTTATTTGAGCTGAAAGACTAAGCCTTTTAAGAGTATTAGTTTTCCTTTCATATTAACTGCTACATAAATATGTTTTGGTGGTTCTGAACATCATTCGTTATTTTTCATTTGTAATCCAAGAAAAATGTTCAGTCAACCAAGAATGAATAAGATCTGTTGGTTTTTATGTCTACAATACAGTAGCAAAAAAAAAAGAAAAAATTCTTTCCTAAGATACAAAACTCAGAAGCTACACTACAAGTGTAGGTACACTTACACATAATGTGCAGAAAAATGTGCAGCCCACTCTAAATATATACTTCACAATTCAGCAACCTTCTTTCACTTAGCCTACATAAAAATATTTAGTTGTTTTATTTTGTAGTTAACTGTATTTTATTTTTAAATCCCAATCGTCAGAAATTGAAGCGAAAAATAGGTCAATCACTCTCAAACGTCAAGGCTCCTTTAGCCATTATTGAGCGCTATTCAAGAGTATTCTAAAATTTATTACTTAGAAGAATGAGAGGTGTTCTTCTATACGAAGAAAATGTAGGAAAATACAATAGAAAATATAGCAATAACGATTCTCCAATAATATTGACACCAAGATAATGTTGTGATCATAAGACCAAGCAGTCTTAAACAAGAAAAAACATTTGTCCATAGTATATTTCTGACTTTTCCATCCACTTCGGTCCATGGCAAGCGTTTGCACATCGCTCAACCTGATATTTGCCATCGTCAGGAACTCGGACAGGCTGTCAGACCACCGTTTCTTCGGTCGGCCGCGAGGTCACTTCCAACTGGCTTTGACAGGGTCGAAGTCATGGATCGTTTTCGCAGGTATGTGTGGAGGCATTCGAAGTAGGTGTCCGAACCATCGTAGTGTTCGCTCGGTTGCTTGGGTCGAAAACCGAGACTGCTTGGTGAGCTGCAGCATCTTCTCATTGCTGACGAAGTCGAACCATCGCAGACCTTCGAACCTCCTCAGGCTCTTCGACTGAAAGACATCAATTGCCTTGAGGGTTGCGGCTGAAGCTTGCCACGTCTCAGCTCCATAGAGCATCACAGAGCCGACGAGGGCGTTGAAAATCCGCAGCTTCGTTGTGCGACTGATGTTTGGTTTTCGCCAGAGGTGACGGTTCAGTCTGCCCGTGGCAGAAGACGCTTTGGATATTCTCGCTTGTAGTTCAGAAAGAAGCGAGCCATCTAAAGAAATTATGGAGCCCAGGTAGGTGAACCTTTGGACAACTTCGATGCTAGTGGTGCTATCCAGGCTAACTGAAGGATTGGAAGCAGGGGAGGATGGGTCTATGGCCATAATTTTCGTTTTAGTCCAGTTTATCTGCAGTCCTACTTTTGCAGCCTCTTCTCGTAGGATTCGAAGCGCTTCCAGCAACTGCTCCATGGAGTCCGCCAGATGGCCAAGTCATCGACAAAATCAGCATCAAAATCAGCATTCAAAAATCGAGGGGGGGGGGGATTTATTTTTCGAAATCAAGGAGGAGGGACAAATTTGCCATTTTTTTCAAAGAAAATACCAAGAAAAAGGCAATTTTCAATGAAAATATCCCTAAAATATATTTAAATCTAAGAAGGGGAGGGGTAAAAAAATAAATCAGAGGAATATGCCCCCTATACCTCCCCCAATTGACAGAACTACAATTATTACCCCTGAAACAAAGTAGAAAAGATTGCCCCACTTACAACATCGTGGAGCTGTTTGGCTGGCCTTGAACCTACAACCTGAAATCGTATTATCCTTCATAAAAAACTACATTTTGAGGTGACGGTCAGGTTTTAGGTTCCATTAGTATCCTGCTACGTTTAAAAAAAAAGGCTTCCTGCAAACTCACTTACTCTTCAGTCGTTCTAATGGGAATTGACTCATCAGTCACTAATGTTCACCTAATGCTAATGCTCACCCGTTTGCTCATTTTGACTTTTCGCGTACTTTCTTTTATTTATTTTTGTCTTCTTTATCCACGAAAATGTACGGGATAGAGGACAATTTAAACTGGTGAAGATACAAAAAAATCGAACAAAATCAAGGAAACATACATAAAACAAGGGTAGCAGTATTAAAAAAATAACAAGGTATTTTGCATAATCTAGGGGGGGGGGGCATGGTAGGGATTGACTCTTAAATTAAACTAAATTATCTTGCATTAACTCTTAACACAAACCCTTGTGACTACTTACAGATCCAAACAAGGAACCACATAGGGAGCAAAAAGTAAAAAAACAAACATACCTCCGCTTGCTCCACTTGAATTGATAAACTATCAGACTCTAGAATGCTCGATATATCATTCACAGAGGGTGGAATCATTAACTCTGACTCCTCTTCGCTGTTGAGACCCAATTCATCTCCATACATAGATCTTATAAATGCTGTCCAAGATACACTCGATAAAGGCTACAAAAGAAAAAACAATTAAGTGACCTCCACTAAAATATATAAACAATGGATGATCTTTTTTCCGAAAATGCTATATCAGCCCGGACACAACGACGAAAAAAAGGTTACGGGAGTAGAAGGCTGAGGCTCTCTAGACTATAATAGCAACTTGACTAATGACCATGTCACGTTACTATTGTGTCAACCGAATCTTCTCATAGTGTCTGATAATATATATATATATATATAATATATATATATATATATGATAATATATATATATATATTATATATATATATATATATAATATATATATATATATATATATATATATATATATATATATATAGATATATATATATATATATATATATATATATATATATATATATATATATATACTATATATATATATATATATATATTAGATATATATATATATATTATATATATATATATATTGTTCTAATTTTTATCCCCGCTCTCTTTTAATTGGTTGTTTTTTAGATTATTTCTGTTTTTAGCACTGAAAACCCCCCAGTTTTATACAGGCGAGATATCTGTCATGATTGTTGTCTTTTCTTTTCTTTCTTCTGGTCATAGACCCGCTGTTTTGTTTTTTCTCGAGATATCTCTCTGTTTGTCTTGACCATATTTGAGTCAGACTGGCCAGAGGCTAAAAAATCTACCGATTTTAAGAGCCATCAGTTGGCCCCCCGCCACCCAGCAGATCAGATTTCCCAAAGGTGGGCACCTGAAAATTTTGGTGGGCAACCCAGAATTCCGAGATAGCAACTATAATTGAAATATGTCAAGGTCCTTAAATATAAACACCAGTGGTGTATGAATACAATTGTAAAGGGATACTTATTAGATACGATCAGTAGAAAATTGGACATATTATATCTTCTTAGAGTGAAAATCTTGTCCTGATTGAAAATGCGTTAAGCTTGCCAAATAAACACTCTTTCCCTATTCCCTGCAATCGGTATAAATACACTGAGCCTCTTGCAATCAGAATGACCAAGGGATCCAACCATTTATAAGCCACGCTGTCACCCACATTCCACTGGATGACTCTCAAAATCCTCGATAAGGAGGATGAAGAATACAAATATAGAAGAAAGAAAGCGGGAAAAACAAGCATAACAAACAACTGATAAACAAAATCTTAAAACATACTCAATGAGAGCAACTAAAATTGTCAAAAAAAAACCATAATTCTTTAACCTTATTCTACTAACTTTGAGCCTGTTGCCGTCTTCTTTTTTTTAAGACTTCCAAAAAAAGAAGACGGCAACATACTCAAAATTAGAAGAATAAGGTTAAAGAATGATGTCTAAAAACACAGGCATTAATCTATCACATGGGAAATAGTTTCTTTTTTTCCCCTACACCTTTGAGTTAATGCCAAGAGACTATATCGTAGACATTCGGATTTTGGATCTATTTCAAATTAAGATGCCATTCGAGGAGCTTAACGAAGGAAAATTAATGAAAATGGGAAGAAAATGCTAAGGAAAAAGATATATTAGAAAGGAAAAGAAAATAACACGCGGTATCTATCGTTTATGCTAAAGCTCAAATAAAGCGAACTTGTGGAAAATTTTCACCACTTCACAATAGTATAGCTTGTAGATAATAAAGACTCACAACATACAAAGCATATAAGGCTACGTCTTGGAATGTTAATATAGTTAAAACTACAAACCTTAGCATTCATATAATTAGCTTTACAGCCATTATCCTCATATTTTTATTCTTTATTATTTTCCCAATTTCGTTTACATTTTAAAGAATGGAGTTTCTATATTTTCGTCTTTTTTAATTATACAAAGTAAAACTTATAAATTTGCTCTATTTGATCAATTTAATTTTTTGAAATTTTCAGGGTTCTCAGGTTTTAGAGTTTTAGTTCATTAGTAAAGAGCCTAATAAGAATTTTACCAAAATAATGGCCTGATTCCATATATTATAAAAATAAAAACCAATTTCTTTAACCTTTTTGAGCCGTGATGAGCGCCAGGGATGAAAAATGGCGGACAGAGGATCTAGTATTCCTCCAAACAATTTTGGTTCTTAAAAAGGCAGCTAGAACAAACGATTTCCATTCAAAAGAGGTCTTTCCCGAAATTTTACAATCACTGCACCAACCCTGGCAAAAAAGATAAACATAGTGACACGAAAAATACGGAAATTTCGCACTTTTGTAGGTAGGGGCTTGAAAGTCTTGTAAGGGGTTGTTGGGCATTCAGAATTTGAAGCTGCAATTTTCATTAAGGTTTTTAGGGGAGGGGGTCCCTTCTTAATCATCAATCATAGACATTTACTCTCTTTAAATGAACAACTGTGTATTTATGTATGTATAACTTTTTTCTTGAAAACGGCTTCATTTTTTTAAAATTAACATCCTGGGATTTTCTGGCCTGAAAAAGTGATTTAGATAGGTGTCGAGTTTCTGAATCGTTTAGAGCCTTCTTTTTCGAAAAAAATTCATGTGAGTGACGTCATATTTATATACATTTCAAGACAATAAATTACATAATTTTCCCCCCAGAATGGTAGTATTGCTTTTAGTATCTATGACGGCTGTGAAATTACACAAGATTGCAAATGACTATGAACAGCTAAAGAAAAAGGCATGGAATTAGAAACGGTAACAAACAAGATTGAATTGCAAAGGAAAATGTGACTTGAAACTAAAGAATAACACGATAAGTATGCTATTGCGTAGTTTATATATTTCAGAAATTACATTTAAATAAAGTATGCGTTACTTTAGCGTCTGTAAAGGATAAACAGAAAGGAAAAATTGAAATTCACGACATAATTGCTTAATTCAACTAAAATTACTGATTTGCCACCCTATGGCTTGAAAATACAGAATAAAACGATAATTATTCCAATGCGTATTTTAGATATTTCAGAGGGCACAGGTTTTGTAACATTCCTGGTTAATACCGAACTATGTAACAACGCAATTAAAGGAAGAGCATGACGACTGGGGAAAAGCTGGAAAAGAAGTTTTTTTTTTGTATTTATGATGTCATGCGAAATTACAAATGATTTTGAATGAATCCAAACAGCTAAAGTAAAAGGCATGGAAAAAACGTCGGAAGTACTGACGCACGAAAATGAAGCGAAAACGAGATCTGCGGCTACAAGACATGTGACAACCAGCATCATAACGAATACATCGAATCGTAATTCAAATTTGCGGTTAGAAGAAAAGCAACAGTGAGAATCACAACGGGTCCCAGAAGAAAACAAATCCTATAAAATGGATGATTCTTTAATACATTAACAGGACGCAGGAACTGAGTTCACGCCAGAATTTCTCAACTAAATTAAAATTGCTTATTTGACAGCTCATGACTTAACTAATGAACAACTTGAAGTTATCAAGTATTTTGCAGTAGGTTGCATAGGTTGCATCAAGACATGGCTAATTGTAGACAGAGAAAAGCCAAGACAGATAGTCCAAGTAATTGAGAGGCAAATGTTTAAATGGCTGGGGCATGGGTAAATGGCGGGAGTATGCATGACTCATTATTTTCAAATAATGCATAAAACGGAGGGCATGAAACAGAGATCAGCACCGCCTGTAGGGACTATAAAGTATAATGCCGTATTCTTTACTTCATTATTTTCAAAGCTCCGTTTTTCTAGAGTTCCAAATACTATTATCCATGTTACTCTTTGCTAGCAGTTCGTTACCACATATGGCTTGATTGAGCATTCGCGACTTTTTCGTCATTCGGGGTATTAATTCCTTTTTAGAAAATTCATTACGAAAAACCAAACTTAAAAGTCAATCTAGTACCTAACAAGCAAAAATACACAAAAAACAATCAATTTAAAGACCAAATGTAATCTATACAACTAATTAACAGTTCTATGGTTTAGACTCTAGGCTATGGTGGTAACTAAGTTGAAAAATAATTACTTATTTATCAAATATGTAGCAGCAACTGCTATGTTTAAACAAAGATTGAATTTATTTAAACTGGCAAACATGTGTTTTACTTTCTGGACGTGCATTGTAAATAAATATTTTTCTCTTCAACAGCAGTATCTAAGCGAGGGAGTTTCTAATAAGACTTTTTAGGGAACCGTTGAACACGATTCTTTAATTCACAATAGATCACAAAATTAAACGAAGAATTTTAATTAAACCACATAAATCAAATTGAAAACGCAATTTTTTTTGACAAACAGTAAATAGCAATTTAGGAACTTTATAAGCGAACACAAATTGGTTTATATAAGACACTAAGCTTAAAAGGAACAGAACTTACTAAGCATGAAGAAACGAAACCTAAAATAAACAGAAATTAAAATGACCAATGCAGTCCAAACTTAAAACAAATATAAATCCCCAAAAAGTATAGTGTAAACCTCTGATCAGCCCCACCCCCCCCCCCCCCCCCTCTTCCTAAAAAGTTAGAGCATAATTTGACTTGGCGGAAAATAAAAAGTAATATAAACAGTTTTTCTTCCCTTTAAATTAAATAAATAACAAACAAAATATTTAAGATAACGCTAAAACAAATATATATCCACAAAAAAGTACGGCGTAAACCTCTGCTTAGCCACCCCCCCCCCCTTCCTAAGAAGTTATAGTATAATTTTGACTAGGCTGAAAATAAAATATATTTTGAACAGTTTTTCTTCCTTTTAAATTAAATAAATGACAAACAAAATAGTTAAGACAATGCTACAACAAGTCAAACTTCACAGAAGGAAAAATTATCAACATAAATTATCTTGTTGCATTCTATTTAGCTTTACCAAGTCCGTATCAAGCGTTCTTTTCGGGAGGGTGGTTATTCTTTTGGTGGAATGGGAGATACCGAAAAAAAAACTTTAAAAAGTGCATCAAAAATTTGTTCATATGCATTTTTGTTGTTTTTAGCGAGTCAGACATTTTTTGGCCTTTAAAAGGTATTGTAGTTTAGTATTCTTAATAAAATTCCAGACATATTTAATACCTGAAAGGATGCATTGATTCAGACGTAGATAATGGCAAATTTCCACAAGTAACGGTTGGGCTGTCATCCCCTCAAAAATACAAAAAGCTAGACCGTTATTTATGCTTTAATCAAAAAGCACTTAAACAACAACTTTCTAATCAATTCTGTTGTTTTACTGTTTTTACAATTCTGTTGTTTATGATTTTTTTTAACGATTCATTATTCCTCCTGCTCCAACTACAGACGATATTCAAATATTCAAAACTACAGACGTTACCTTTAGTATAGTGGTTTTTTTATATAAACTTTGAGTGAAAGTTAAGTGAATGAGCTTTTTGAGGTTTTGCGAGTTCAGGGCGCGAGGATAGGTTCGAAAATTAATGTAAAAAAAGACTTTTGGAATGTAAAAAGTCGCCAATAATAAGAATAAGCCAAGGTGAAAAGATTATGTTGGATAGCAAAAGATCGATCAGGTTGACAGCTTCACTTATCTTGGTAGCATTACTAGTAAAGATGGTGAATGCATTGAGGGTGATAAAAGTAGAATAGCAAAGGACCAGGGTGTTTTTTCACAGTTGAAAAAAGTTTGAAAGAATAGGAAGATAAGTCTGCGAACCACAATTAGAATATTGGAAACTACAGTGATGACATGACAGTGGTCAAGCATGGTTCTGATATATGGATGCTCCGGAAAAAGGAGGAGGATTTGCTAGATGTTTTCCAGAGAAATTGCGTACGGATTGTTTTGGGTGCCCGATTAACTGACGGTATCTCAAATAGTAAGTTGTACGAAAAATGTGGTTCAAACCCCGTTTGCTATGTCTACAATGAGAAAAGGTTGAGATGAATAGGGCACAATCAGCGGATGAAGAATGACAGATTACCAGAGATTGTCCTTGTAAGCCAACCGTCTAGGGCCAAATGAAAAGCAGGTCGTCCCCGAATGGGTGGGAGGATGTCGTGATTCATAAGGGAAATGGGAACTTCCTCGGAGGGTATAAAGAGGGAGGCTTTCAATGGATTAGGATGGAGGAGGAGCATGCGTAGCTGTGTTAGCCTCAGGCGGCTTGGTGCTGCAGTGAGCCGTCAGTAGCAGTAGTAGTTATCCTCATTTACGTTCCTATCATCCCTAATTTAAAAGCGCTTAGGACTTGCGACTGTTCCTTGGTCTTATTACCACAACATTTTCTTAGAATAAACAAAAAAATTCGAGAGTTAAAAAAGGAACATTTTCTTTTATGGGTCCGAAAGTGTTGTAGAAAGTGTATTTACAAGCCATTTCTGTTAAGTACCAGGTAACAAAAAGTAAAGAATGCGGTATTGGACTTTACAGTCCTTACCGACGGTGCTGATCTCGGTTCCATGGCCCTTCAGCCAGGAACTGCAATGGGGGGGGGGGGAAGCCATCCTGTGCTTTCGCGCACCCTTCCTGTTTACCTTTCCAAGATTTCTCCAGGTACCCATTTAGAGCTGGACTGAATCTGGCTAAACTCACAGAGTCACGCCACTGAGCCCCGTTCCAAACCAAATAACCAGCTACACCTAGACTCGAACCACTGTCCTGGGAAAGGATTTCAAGTCTAGCATGCCATTGGAAGTCAAAATAAAATCAATTTTTGCCTCTTAGACCCCAACTTAGGTCTATTTGTCTATCTTTATATTTCATTAATCAGGGATTAGTCCTTATCACAAAGAGTGACTTGTAAGCAAGAACTGTAAAGTTTGTTCGTTTTCAGGAAGAAATGAACTTGTGCTAATTGGGCTACCTTTTTATTCATTTCCTATAGGCCTACATTTAGGGTGGGAAAATTTGTCTTCATAGAAATTGACAGACAATGATTATAAATAATGCGCAGTGATTTGTTTTAGCAATTATTGGTAAAGTGTTTATTTGGTAAGTAGTCGGTTATAGACACAGTCAACTTGTCTCACAGTCGCCTCAGATTACCTTGAAGACCTTGAGATGACCTTCAAGATCATTTAAGATGACCTTGAAGTTTTGAAGGGTTGAAAACTACGGCGTTCATTTGACGGCGAAGAAACAAAATCTAAGAGTTGTTCCCGCTACAATTTGGCCGCCAAAGCCGATCCAAATGTTGCCCCAACACTTCACGTTGCCCTAGCAACGTAAATCTAGTTTCTGTTCGTTTTGAGTTGAATAAATTATATTAAAAAAATTAAGCTCGCCTTAAATTTTAAAATTCTTTCTACTTTTCGTATTTAAATTCTCCAGAGAAGAATACATTATTCATTCATTAGCTCTAGAAAGCTTGGCTTGGGCCTACTGGAAAGAAGGATAATTGGTCTTCCAACCAAAAATCTATTACGAAATCAAAAGAGAGATCAGACCAACATTTTTATAATACATTTTATCCCTTAAATGATGGAAATACGACAATGATGGACAAACGACACCGATTTAGAGGGAATTTTCAAAAGCGGATATCATGGACACTAATCAGCGTATAGAACTTAACGAAATTTCACTAATTTGCCTTCGGTAAAAGAAATAAAGAAGGGAAATTCAGACCTAGTCAGTTAAACTGCAAAAAAAAAAAAAAAAAAAAAAAAAACGATACACGGAGCCAAAAACTAGCGCGGATTTGCCAAAGAGTAATATAAATGTTTTTACTTTTATAACTTTAATAAATAAAATAATACTAACATTTTGATTACTAAACATCCGTATATATATATTAAACTGACAATAAACATTCATTTGTATTTTTTAAGTAAAGTGCAAATTATGTTCTGGCCTTGGGAAGGCATAGAGGTTTTGAGCCCAACTTATGTTAATTTCTGCTCGTTTTGAGTTTGACTCAGTTATTTATTGTAATTTCTGTTCGTTTTGGGTTTCATTTATTTATCGATAGTGATTTGTGGTAGTTTCATGCTTGGTAGATTATTTGATTTAATTTTTGCTCATGTTTTGTTTAATGGAGTTCTTTACTTATCTTTGAAAAACTTATATTGTGGAAAATGTTTTTTTAATTGATTTCTGTTCGTTTTATATTGACATAGTCTTTTCAGAGAAAAAGAAAATAATACTTTAAATCTTTTCGTTTTTTTAAGAATTTATAGTTTGGCCTGATATTTGTTTGCTGGAGAAAAATTTTCAGCAATTGTTAACAACATACACCCTCTTAAAAATCTGGACACAAACAGTAGTGTTTAATTTAGTTTCATACCTCCTCTAGTTGACCTGAAATGGATAACTTGATACCATTCGCAAAACAATCTGTTTACTTTCTTGATAGCATGGATACACTTACGCTATTTGATTTAATTAAATTTTAAGAGCAGAAGCAGCCCCGAAAGTTTGAATATAATATCCTCAGTCGTTCTTGGGATACTGCTGTGATGCCTTATCGGGAATTAGCATTAACAGAGTGCATTTTTATTTAATCTTATGGGAACATTTAGTTTGGAGTCCTTTTTGAAATTTCTATAACAACTTTCTATATAAACTTTATATGCCCCAGGTCATAACTTACAACCCTTGCACTAAGGGCTCTGACAGGGTTATCATCCTAAAAGACCTAATTTCAAGAACTTTCGACTACGTTGAACAAAATGAATTTCTCAAAATTTTGATAGGATGTGTTTGGGAAAATGGTGGGCATGAGAGGGGCTTAGTCGCTCTCCAATCACTTTCAACTATTAAAAAAGGCACTAGCCCTTTCAATTTCCAATTGAATGAGCCCTTTTGAAGTTTCTACGCTTTCAATAAAAACCTTATACGCCCCCAAGACATAACTTACAACCCTTGCCCTGAGGACTGTGGGGGGGAGGGGGTTGTCATCCTTAAAGACCTAATTTCCAAAACTTTCAACTACGTTGAATAAAATGGCTATCTAAAATATTGATTGGATGTGTTTGGACAAAAGATGGGCGTGAGAGGGGGGTTAGTTGTCTTCAAATCATTTCGACTATTAAAAAGGGCACTAGCTCTTTGAATTTCCAATCGAATGAGCCCCTTTCAAGTTTCTACGACAAAGATTTCAATAAAAGCCTTATATGCCCCCAGGGCATTATTCATAACCCTTGCCCCGAAGAATTTGGGAGGAGTGTCCTGCTGAAAGGTATAATTTCCTGAACTTTGAACTGCATGGAACAAAATGGCTATCTCAAAATCTTTATTGGATGTGTTTGGGAAAATGGCGGGCGTGAGAGGGGCGTTAGTCGCTCTCCAATCACTTTCAACTATTAAAAAAGGCACTAGCCCTTTCAATTTCCAATTGAATGAGCCCTTTTGAAGTTTCTACGACAACGCTTTCAATAAAAACTTTATATGCCCCCAAGACATAACTTAAAACCCTTGCCCTGAGAGCTGTGGGGGGAGGGTTTGTCATCCTTAAAGACCTAATTTCCAAAACTTTCAACTACGTTGAATAAAATTGTTATCTAAAAATTTTGATTGGATGTGTTTGGGGGAATGATGGGTGTGGAGGGGGGGGGGGGCTAGTTGCCCTCCAATCACTTTCGACCATTTAAAAGGGCACTAGCCCTTTGAATTTTCAATCGAATGAGCCCCTTTTGAAGTTTCTACGACAATGCCTTCTATAAAAAAAGATTTATATGCCCCCAGGGCATAACTTACAACCCTTGCCCTGAGGGCTGTGGGGGGAGGGGTTGTCATCCTTAAAGACCTAATTCCAAAATTTTCAACTACGTTGAATAAAATGGCTATCTAAAAATTTTGTTTGGATGTGTTTAAGGAAAAAAATGGGCGCGAGAGGGGGGGTAGTTGCCCTCAAATCACTTTCGACTATTAAAAAGGGTACTAGCCCTTTGAATTTCAAATCGAATGAGCCCTTTTTCAAGTTTCTACGACAAAGATTTCAATAAAAACTTATATGCCCCAAGGGCATAACTTATAATATTGCCCTGAGGGTTGTGGGGGAGTGTCCTCCTCAAAAATATGTTTTCTATCTAGAAATCAACTACGCTAAACAAAATGGCTATCTCAAAATTTTTATTGGATGTGTTTGGAGAAGGATGGGTGTGGGGGGGGGGCTAGTGCCCTCCAATCACTTTCGACTATTAAAAAGGGCACTAGCTCTTTGAATTTCCAATCGAATGAGCACTTTTTTGAAGTTTCTACGACAACGCCTTCTATAAAAACCTTATATGCCCCCAGGGCATAACTTAAAACCCTTGCCCTGAGGGTTGTGGGGGAGTGTCCTCCTCAAAAATATGTTTTCTATTGTATGTCTTCCAATTGAATGAGCCCTTTTGAAGTTTCTACTACAACGCTTTAAATAAAAAATTTATATGCCCCCAGGGCATAACTTACAACCCTTGCCCCAGGGCATTTCTTATAACCCTTGCACTGAGGGCTCTGAGGGGGTTATCATCCTAAAAGACTTAATTTCCAGAACTTTCAACTACGTTGAACAAATTGGATATCTCAAAATTTTAATTTAATGTGTTTGGGAAAATGGTGGGCGTGAGAGGGGCGTTAGTCGCTATCCAATCACTTTCAACTATTAAAAAAGGCACTAGCCCTTTCGATTTCCAATTGAATGAGCCCTTTTGAAGTTTCTACGACAACGCTTTCAATAAAAACTTTATATGCCCCCAGGGCATAACTTACAACCCTTGCCCTGAGGGCTGTGGGGGAAGGGTTTGTCATCCTTAAAGACCTAATTTCAAAAACTTTCAACTACGTTGAATAAAATGGCTATCTAAATATTTTGATTGGATGTGTTTGTGGAAAAGGTGGGCGTGAGAGGGGGGTTAGTTGCCCTCAAATCACTTTCGACTATTAAAAAGGGCAGACATTTCAGCCGTGCAATGGTCTAAAAATTCCCGGCCAAAATTCTGGGTGCAACCCTATTTTTCTTGACAGTTAAAAAATTTTAGTGTGTTTTCTAACTCTGTACTATTCTCCTCAAATATTTAGTTATATTGACTTTACAATACACAACATATAATATAAACCGCTCAACAGAGGCGACTTTACTCAATATAAACCGCTTTAACGCAACCATGTCGCTTTAACGCCTCAGTTGGCTTTGCAAAGTGATCGATAGCCAAGATAGCCTGTCGATAGCCTGTTCTTTTAACGAAACACTGAGCTAAGTTTCTTTAGTTGATGACCAAAAAATATTTTCTTCTTGTAATTTAATCTAATTTAATTCTTTAAACTTCTTTCCCCCTTTAATGCTGTCCGAAGAAAAATACGAGACGTATAAAACCAGTGGCGTAATTTTGACAAAATCCTGGGGGAGAGGGGCAACTTTGGAGCCAATTTTCCCAAGTTAAGTGAAAATGATAGTGAAAGACAAATGACCATAAAGACAAACGTATACTAAAGAAAACTGATGTGTTTTTATGGATGCTTGAATTATGTTGGCCCATCTTAGTTTTGACAAGATTATTGAACACGCTAAATTTCAGATGGAGACAGTGAGCTGGGGTGGGGGACAGTTAACCTCCCCTCGTCCCATATTAAATTCCGCCCCTGGCATCAAATCGATGAATGTTGAAAATTTCTTCCTGAATACCGTGACGAGGTCAGTGTTGGCGCTTCAGGGCTGATATTAGTTTGCGTAATTTTAGTAATTTTTTTTTGTATTCTATCAGCTTTTTTTGTTCATTAAGATAGGTAATATGGTAACACATACCCTTACGTCATTTGTAAAAACAAACGCGATGAGTGGTGCTGTTGTGCTATCAAATGTACATTTGCAGGTAGCTGCTTCTTCGCAAAATGCAGTAAAAAAAAAGTGTTAATTTTTTTTGCTTTAAATAGTTCATCAATCTTTATGGTTACAAGGATTTTTTTAAATAGGCGCTTGAACAAACAACAAAGTCGTGAAAGTTGAATAATTCCTCCCTAGTGAAGATACATTACAAGCGACTGCTTGAACAAAACCGTTTACGATTCTCTAAAGTGTCTCTGAAATACACCAAAAATATACATTTGCCAAGGGAAAAAGGGAATATATACACTTACTTCTTTGTGTAAATACGATCTTTATGAGGTTATGGTTGCTAATTTAGATTAATTAAAAAAACTTTTTCCACAAAATAAGTTTTTCAAAGAAAAGTAAAGAACCCCATTAAACGAAAAATGAGCAAAAATAAAATCAAATAATCTACCAAGCGTGAAACTACCAAAAATCAGCATCGATAAATAAATGAAACTCAAAACGAACAGAAATTACAATAGATAACCGAGTCAAACTCAAAACGAGCAGAAATTAACATAAGTTGGGCTCAAAACCCCCTATGCCTTCCCAAGGCCAGAGCATAATTTGCACTTTACTGAAAAAAATATAAATGTTTTTACTTTTAGAACTTTAATAAATCAAATAATATTAACATTTTGATTACTAAATATCAGTATATGTATATTAAACTGACAATGCACATTCATTTGTATTTTTTTCAGTAAAGTGCAAATTACCTTTGCTCTGAAGACTGTGGGGGAGTGTCCTGCTCAAAGGTATAATTTCCTGAACTTTAAACTGCATGGAACAAAATGGCTATCTAAAAATTTTGATTGGATATGTTTGGGGAAATGGTGGGCGTGGATGGGGTGTTAGTTGCATTCCAATCACTTTCGACTATTAAAAAGGGCACTAGCCCTTTGAATTTCCAATCGAATGAGCCTTTTTTGAAGTTTCTACGACAACGCCTTCTATTAAAACCTTAAATGCCCCCAAGGCATAACTTACAACCCTTGCCCCGAGGGCTGTGGGGGAGGGGTTGTCATCCTTAAAGACCTAATTTCCAAAATTTTCAACTACGTTGAATAAAAGGGCTATCTAAAAATTTTGATTGGATGTGTTTAGGGAAAAGGTGGGCGCGAGAGGGGGTGTAGTTGCCCTCAAATTACTTTCGACTATTAAAAAAGGGCACTAGCCACTCCAATTTCCAATCGAATGAGCCATTTTCGAAGTTTCTACGACAACTCCTTCGATACGAAGTGCCCGGGTATGGGAGAACCAAAAAAAAACACATTGTGTCCACATCGTTCTTTACCCTGAGGGTTGTGACGGAGTGTCCTCCTCAAAAACATATTTTTTATCTGGAAATCAACTACGCTGAACAAAATGACTATCTGAAAATTTTGATTGGATGTGTTTGGGGGAATGATGGGCGTGGGGGGGGCTAGTTGCCCTCAAATCACTTTCGACTATTAAAAAGGGTACTAGCCTTTGAATTTCCAATCGAATGAGCCCTTTTGAAGTTTCTACGACAACGCTTTCAATAAAAACTTTCAATGCCGCCAGGGCATAACTTACAACCCTTGCACTGAGGGCTCTGAGGGGGTTATCATCCTAAAAGACAAAATTTCCATAATTTTCAACTACGTTGAACAAAATGAATATCTCAAAATTTTAATTCGATGTGTTTGGGAAAATGGTGGGCGTGAGAGAGGCGTTAGTCGCTATCCAATCACTTTCAAGTATTAAAAAGCCACTAGCCCTTTCGATTTCCAATTGAATGAGCCCTTTTGAAGTTTCTACGATAACGCTTTCAATAAAAAACTTTATATGCCCCCAGGGCATAACCTACAACCTTGCCCTGAGGGCTGTGGGGGAAGGGTTTGTCATCCTTAAGGACCTAATTTCCAAAACTTTCAACTAAGTTGAATAAAATGGCTATCTACAAATTTTGATTGGATGTGTTTGTGGAAAAGGTGGGCGTGAGAGGGGGGTTAGTTACCCTCAAATCACTTTCGACTATTAAAAAGGGCACTTGTCCTTTTGAAATTCAAATCGCATGAGCCCTTTTTCAAGTTTCTACGACAAAGATTTCAATAAAAACCTTATATGCCCCCAGGGCATAACTTATAATCCTTGCCCTGAGGGTTGTGGGGGAGTGTCCTCCTCAAAAATATGTTTTCTATCTGGAAATCAACTACCCTGAACAAAATGGCTATCTCAAAATTTTTATTGGATGTGTTTGGGGGAATGATGGGGGTGGGGGGGGGGCTAGTTGCCCTCCAATCACTTTCAACTATTAAAAAGGGCACTAGCCCTATGAATTTCCAGTGGAATGAGCTTTTATTGAAGTTTCTACGACAACGCCTTCTTTAAAAACCTTATATACCCCCAGGGCATAACTTAAAACCCTTGCCCTAAGGGTTGTGGGGGAGTGTCCTCCTCAAAAACATATTTTCTATCAGGAAATCAACTACGCTGAACAAAATAGCTATCTCAAAATTTTGATTGGATGTGTTTGGGGGAAATGATGGGCGTGGGGGGGGGGGCTAGTTGCCATCCTATCACTTTCGACTATTACAAAGGGTACTAGCCCTTTGAATTTCCAATCGAATGAACCCTTTTGAAGTTTCTACGACAACGCTTTCAATAAAAACTGTATATGCCCCCAGGGAATAACTTACAACCTTGCACTGAGGGCTGTGGGGGAAGGGTTTGTCATCCTTAAAGACCTAATTTCAAAAAATTTCAACTACGTTGAATAAAATAGCTATCTAAAAATTTTGATTGGATGTGTTTGTGGAAAAGGTGGGCGTGAGAGGGGGGTTAGTTGCCCTCAAATCACTTTCGACTATTAAAATAGGGCACTAGTCCTTTGAATTTCAAATCGAATGAGCCCTTTTTCAAGTTTCTACGACAAAGATTTCAATAAAAACCTTATATGCCCCCTGGGCATAACTTATAATCCTTGCCCTGAGGGTTGTGGGGAGTGTCCTCCTCAAAAATATGTTTTCTATCTGGAAATCAACTACACTATTAAAAAGGGCACTGGCCCTTTGAATTTCCAGTCGAATGAGCTTTTATTGAAGTTTCTAAGACAACGCCTTCTTCAAAATCCTTATATACCCCCAGGGCATAACTTAAAACCCTTGCCCTGAGGGTTGTGGGGGAGTGTCCTCCTCAAAAACATATTTTCTATCTGGAAATCAACTACGCTGAACAAAAAGGCTATCTCAAAATTTTGATTGGATGTGTTTGGGGGAATAATGGGCGTGAGGGGGGGGGGCTAGTTGCCCTCCAATCACTTTCGACTATTAAAAAGGGTATTAGCCCTTTGAATTTCCAATCGAATGAGCCCTTTTGAAGTTTCTACGACAACGCTTTCAATAAAAACTTTATATGCCCCCAGGGCATAACTTACAACCCTTGCACTGAGGGCTCTGAGGGGGTTATCATCCTAAAAGACGAAATTTCCAGAATTTTCAACTACGTTGAACAAAATGGATATCTCAAAATTTTAATTCGATGTGTTTGGGAAAATGGTGGGCGTTGAGAGAGGCGTTAGTCGCTATCCAATCACTTTCAACTATTAAAAAAGGCACTAGCCCTTTCTATTTCCAATTGAATGAGCCCTTTTGAAGTTTCTACGACAACGCTTTCAATAAAAACTTTATATGCCCCCAGGGAATAACTTACAACCCTTGCCCTGAGGGCTGTGGGGGAATGGTTTGTCATCCTTTAAGACCTAATTTCCAAAACTTTCAACTACGTTGAATAAAATAGCTATCTAAAAATTTTGATTGGATGTGTTTGGGGAAAAGGTGGGCGTGAGAGGGGGTTAGTTGCCCTCAAATCACTTTCAACTATTAAAAAGGGCACTAGTCCTTTGAATTTCAAATCGGATGAGCCCTTTTTCAAGTTTCTACGACAAAGATTTCAATAAAAACCTTATATACCCCCAGGGCATAACTTATTATCCTTGCCCTGAGGGTTGTGTGGGAGTGTTCTCCTCAAAAAATATGTTTTCTATCTGGAAATCAACTACCTGAACAAAATGGCTATCTCAAAATTTTTATTGAATGTTTTTGGGGGAATGATGGGTGTGGGGGGGGGGGGCTAGTTGCCCTCCAATTTCTTTCAACTATTAAAAAGGGCACTAGCCCTTTGAATTTCCAGTCGAATGAGCTTTTATTGAAGTTTCTACGGCAACGCCTTCTTTAAAACCCTTATATACCCCCAGGGCATAACTTAAAACCCTTCCCCTGAGGGTTGTGGGGGAGTGTCCTCCTCAAAAACATATTTTCTATCAGGAAATCAACTACGCTGAACAAAAAGGCTATCTCAAAATTTTGATTGGATGTGTTTGGGGGAATGATGGGCGTGGGGGGGGGGGCTAGTTGCCCTCCAGTCACTTTCGACTATTAAAAAGGGTACTAGCCCTTTGAATTTCCAATCGAATGAGCCCTTTTGAAGTTTCTACGACAACGCTTTCAACAAAAACTGTATATGCCCCCAGGGCATAACTTACAACCCTTGCCCTGAGGGCTGTGGAGGAAGGGTTTGTCATCCTTAAAGACCTAATTTCCAAAACTTTCAACTACGTTGAATAAAATGGCTATCTAAAAATTTTGATTGGATGTGTTTGTGGAAAAGGTGGGCGTGAGAGGGGGGTTAGTTGCCCTCAAATCACTTTCGACTGTTAAAAAGGGCACTAGTCCTTTGAATTTCAAATCGAATGAGCCCTTTTCAAGTTTCTACGACAAAGATTTCAATAAAAACCTTATATGCCCCAAGGGCATAACTTATAATCCTTGCCCTGAGGGTTGTGGGGGAGTATCCTCCTCAAAAATATGTTTCTATCTGGAAATCAACTACCCTGAACAAAATGTTATCTCAAAATTTTATTGGATGTGTTTGGGGGAATGATGGGTGTGGGTGGGAGGGGGGCTAGTTGCCCTCCAATCACTTTCGACTATTAAAAAGGGCACTAGCCCTTTAAATTTCCAGTCGAATGGGCTTTTATTGAAGTTTCTACGACAACGCCTTCTTTAAAAACCTTATATACCCCCAGGGCATAACTGAACAAAAAGGCTATCTCAAAATTTTGATTGGATGTGTTTGGGGGAATGATGGGCGTGGGGGGCTAGTTGCCCTCCAGTCACTTTCGACTATTAAAAAGGGCACTAGCCACTCCAATTTCCAATCGAATTAGCCCTTTTCGAAGTTTCTACGACAACTCCTTCGATACGAAGTGCCCGGGTATGGAGAACCAAAAAACAACACATTGTGCCAACATCGTTCTTTACTTAGGCAGCGCTAGCGCGCTGCCTAAGTAAAGAACTTCAAGGCATCGCTCTAAGTAAAGATCATAGGCAGCGTTTAGCGCGCTGCCTATGATCAGCTTGAAGTTCATGCGGTAAGTACTCTGGGCCAATGGGACATGAGAATGGATATTTCACAAGTGTATTTTCATTCTCCAGCCTCCAATCTGCTTAAAATTTACGTGGCAAATAATTTAAATTGTGCTTAAAGGAAAAATAATTTGAAAGGAAGAGAGCGAAGGAATTTTAGAGAATCTGCCAGTTCTGAACTCAACCTAATTTCTGCACTTAAATGTCCACATTCACAATTTTTAGAAGGGTAGCTACAGCCCAGAAGACGTTAATCGTGAGATTTTAGACAGTTGCTCTAGACAAAACTCTACAGCTCAGGCGTTAACAGGCTTTATATTTTAATAATCAGGGATTAATCCTTATCACAAAGAGTGACTTGTAAGCAAGAATTGTAAAGCTTGTTCTTTTCAAGAAGAAATAAACTTGTGCTAATTGGGCTACCTTTTTATTCGTTTCCTATATATGACTTGTTTTAGCGATTATTAGTAAAGTGTTTATTTGGTAAGTAGTCGTTTATAGACATAGTCAAATTTTTTCACCATCAAATACGCATGAAACAATTGTGACCATGTTTTGAGGCAAAGAATTTTTTTTTTTTTTTTTTTTTTTTTTTTTTTTTTTTTTTTTTTTTTTTTTTTTTTTTTTTTTTTTTTTTTTTTAAAGAAAAAGTTCTTCTTAAGATGACCATTGAAGTTTTGACCTTGAATTTTTGCCTCCGATCACCTTGAAGACCTTGAGATGACCTTCAAGGTCATTTAAGATGGACCTTGAAGTTTTGATGGGTTGACAACTACGGCGTTCAATTGACGGTGAAGAAACAAAATCTAAGAGTTGTTCTCACTACAATTTGGCCGCCAAAGCCGATCCAAACGTTGCGCCAACACTTCACGTTGCCCTAGCAACGTAAATCTAGTTTCTGTTCGTTTTGAGTTGAATAAATTATATTAAAAAAATTAAGCTCGCCTTAAATTTTAAAATGCTTTCTACTTTTCGTATTTAAATTTCTCCAGAAAAGAATAAATTATTCATTCATCAGCTCTAGAAAGCTTGGCTTGGGCCTACTGGAAAGAAGGATAATAGGTCTTCCACCCAAAAATCTATTACGAAATCAAAAGAGAGATCAGACCAACATTTTTATAATACATTTTCTCCCTTAAATGATGGAAAAGATGGAGCCAAATTAACGAGTATTTTTTCTATTCCAATATCGAAACGGCATAAAAACAAACGACACCGATTTAGAGGAAATTTTCAAAAGCGGAAATCATGGACACTAATCAGCGTATAGAACTTAACGAAATTTCGCTAATTTGTTTTCGGTAAAAGAAATAAAGAAGGGAAATTCAGACCTAGTCAGCTCAACTGCAAAAAATGAAACGATACACGGAGCCAAAAACTAGCGCAGATTTTCCAAAGAATAGAAAAATTCTTAACGACAACCTGCACCATTTTTTACATTTCTGTACGGATATAAGAAATCAGCGCTGATCTCGGCTTCGTTTATCTAGCCCTTAGACCCGACCAATCTCAATTAAAATTCCTATGTTTTCAAAAAAATAATTGAATGCTATAAAGATATAACCAAAAAAGGAAAAAAGAAGAACTAAAAGAAGAAGAGGAAAAGAAAAAGATATTTTGTTCTTCTAGCTTTTAAGGGTTAGATAAACGAAGAGTTTTATTCCAGTCCTTTAAGAGCGCCCACGTGAAATTAATAAGCAGGGTTTCATTTCAGAAGTAACGCTCTGGCGTTGACTAGAGTAAAGAGCCATAAGGCTTCAATGTATTCTTATTTTTTTTCCAGTGTCACTTGAGGGTGGTCGTATAAACTTCGGAGGGGGCTCATTTGATTGGAAACTAAAGTTATACTGTCCTTAGTAAGATTAAAAAGATGGGAGGGGCGACCAGCCACCCTCTCGTTCCCTTTTCCTTAAAAAACATCCGGTCAAATTTTGCCATTTTGTTTAAAACAGTCCAAAGGTCAAATAACTAAGGCTCCGGGGTTGACATAGCCTCCAAGGCAAAGGCTGTAAGTTATGCTTCGCACCTTGTTCAAATGTAAGGGTTTTTCTCATCAAGAAAAGGACGCATGTTTGTTCCTGGGTCTCCAAAAAGGTTAGAGTAATAAGGTGAAACTTTGAGGGAATGTCCCCCACCTTCCCTTTTTAGATATTCCTACCCTCAAATCTGATTGAAATTTGAGTAATTTTGTTCGAAATAGTCAAAAGGGCTAATAACTATGCTTACTGGGTCGCCATACCCCCACCCCCAACACCGGGGCAAGGATTGTAAACTACGCATTTTGCCAATTTTTTTACATGCAGGTTTTGTTATTAAAAAAAGGGGGAATGTTTGATCATGGGTGAGTCTGAAAAGGCTAAGGGTATTAAGGCGATACTTCGGAGAATATTGACAGGTATGTAAAACTAAACCAAAAGACACTATATGCATCCATTTTATTAAAAAGGCGTATCTGCAACATCTTAAGAATGGCTGAGGGTGAAAATTTCAGAACATATTAAAGGGGATGATGGAAAGTGGTCGGAAGACAACCAGCCTTCCTCCCTCGCCCTTTTTAGCTACCCTCCCCCCAAATACATCTGATCGGAATTTTGAAAGTTATCTCATTCCAAATAGTCTAAAGGTCCAATGTCTTCGGGGACGACAAAACCACCTGCAGCCCCTGGGGCAAGGGTTGGAAGTTATGCAAGTTGCCCATTGTTTATACACAAGGTTGGTTATTGGGAAAAGAGGGCATGGTTGATTCTAAGTCTCAAAAAGGCTTAAGGTATTAAGGTGAAAGTTTCAGAAAATGTTGAGAGTATGTTAAACAAGATCAAAACACAACTAATGCAGGATGACTCCCAAAAGGGCATAACAGCAATACCTAAGGAACGGCTGAGGTTATATAGTTGAAACTTACAAGACATATTTAGAGGGATGTTAAAGAGTGCACGGAGGGTAAACGAATCCCCCCTCAAAAAAGTCCAAAAGTCTAACGATTATGCCTCCAGGGATACCATGCCCCACACAGCCACCGGGCAAAAAATGGAATCTTTGGTCCTGAGGGTGTCCAAAAAGGCTAACGGTATTCAGGTGATATTTCTGTGAATGTTGAGCTAAATCAAAAGACAATATGTGCATCCAAGTTATCAAAAAGGCGTATCAACAGTATCTTAAGAACGGGTAAGGGTATTAACTTGAAACTTTCAGAGTCAATGAATATGCTACTGTGAATGCAAATGCAACTATTTACAACTATTTGCGACTGCAACTAAAATGATTTGCGAAGGGGACCACTTGCAACTGTGACTACATACGATTTCGACTACGACTACTCGCGCTCGCAACTGCGACTAATCGTGACTGTGACTGCAACTGTTTTCAACTACGACAGCTTACGACTGTGACTGCGACTACTCGGAATTGTGACTATAATTGTTCGTGACTGCGACTTTTTGCGACTACTTTCATGAAGTTTTGAGGGGGAGGAGGAGGTACTGAATAAAATCAAAACATACTATGTGCATACTACTTGTCAAAAGGACCTATCACCAATAGCTCAAGGACGGCTGAGGCTATTAAGCTGAAACTTTCAGGGCATGTTCATGGAGATGTTCAAAAGTCATCAGAGGGTAGCCAGCCCCTCCCCAACTTGCTTTATTTAGGTCCCCTCTTCCTAACACTGATCAAAATTTTGAAAAAAAATATTTTGTTCAAAATAGTCAAAAATTTGAATAGCAACGCCTCTGTGGATGTCAAGCCCCCCAGAGCCCCCGGGCAAGGGTTGTAAATTATGCAATTTGCCCATTGTTTACATAAAAGAGTTAGCATAAGGAAAGGGGGAATTTCGATCTTGGGTGTGTCCAAAAAAGCTAAGGGTATTATGGCGAGACTCTCGGGAATGTTGAGGGGGGATATTGAAATATTGTAGAAGACACTCATGTCAGCCAGGCTGCATCCAGGCTGGAAATAGAGCGCATCTGCAATATCTTAGGAATGGCTACGTATATTAACCTGAAACTTTCCGGGCCATTAATACTACTACTGTGGCTGCAACTGCAACTAGTTGCGACTGCGACTTTGACTACTTTTGCTAAAGACTACTTTCAGGAAATACACAGGGGAATGTTGAACGAAATCAAAAACACACTTTGTGCATGTTGGTTGTCAAAAGAATACATCACCAAAATCTCAGGGAAGGCTGAGGGTATTAAGGTTAAACTTACAGAGCATGCTAAGGGCATGTTCAAAAGCAATCGAAGGGCAGTCAGCCCCTTCTCTACTTGCCCTATTTAGCCCTCCCCAATTTTGATCAAAATTTTGAAAAAAACATTTTGTTCCAAATAGTCAAAAGGTCTAATAACTATGCCTCTGGGAATGCCAAACCCTCCACAACCCCCCGAAAAAGGGTTGTAGACTATACAATTTGCCGACTGTTTAGATACAAGATTTATCATCAGAGGGGGGGGGGGGAATGATTGATTTAGGGCGTGTCTGAAAAATCTGGTCTTAATGTGAAACTTCAAGGAATTTTGGGGGTTATGCTGAACTAAATAAAAATAGGCTGTGTGCATCCATACTAGCAACAGGAGAAATACCTTACGAACGGCTTAGGGTATTAACTTGAAACTTTCAAGAGCACTTTTTTCATTGCTACAAGCCCTGTGACTATAACTGCTACTACTTGCAACTGCAGCAATGACTACAACTCAAAACTTTTACGGTTAGAGGAGGGGAAAGGGGGCAGTAGTCAAATTCCTGTTTATTGTAATTTTGTTCGTTTGAAGCTTGATTTTAACATTCAATTTAATTTCAACTCGTTGTAAGGTTTATTTATCCACCTATATCAGAATCTGTTATCTTTATGTTTGATATGCTCATTTGTTTTAATTTCTGTTAGTTTTGAGTTCCATTTATTCTTTTGTAGTAATTTCTGGTCGTTTTGAGTTTGAATTATTGTAAATTTTCATTTCTGCTGGTTTTGAGTTTAATATTGCTCTTTCTTTCTTTTTTTAAACATTTTTTTTAGGGACAATTCTCTTTTAACCAGTTTATAGAAAAGACTTTTTTTTGGCAAAAAATTTAAATTTGAAAGCAAAAACCCTCAAGGAAAAAAATGTGTTAGGACAACCATCAATAAGCATTTTAAGCGAGATTGGATGGTCTTAAATTAATTGAACAATTATTTCATAAATCAAGAGTTACAAATATTCAGTATTACTGAGTCAAAATTTCAGTTTCAATAAGTCAGTGCAATAATAAAAAAAAAGCAAACTTCGGAAAAAAACCAAGACTTTATACTGTAAATACTTGTAAATGCGAGAAAAAATTACAATGAGGAATTCAATATGAAACGTTCACGTAGGCAGACTGTACATGCAGTCCTGTGGACATGATCAGTCATAAATCTTTGAAAATATTTTATTTGGGGTCTCCAATTGCCTTTAAATGGCTCATAGAAACTCATAGACTATTTGAATTACCCTTATTCCATGACCATCTACCTTAGTTCTGCCCTAGGATAGATGGATGATAGACTATTTACCAGCAAGTGAAATGACATCATTTTTATCTGAAAAAGGCTTATGCCACCTGTGCCTCTCACGCACACTATCTGTCTTGGCTTCATCTCCAATTAGCCATGGCTCTTAACTTTTTCATCACAGTCCACCAACTTAATTTTAATTCAATGTACATGCTATTTAAATAAACAAATAGATCTAGCTACACATTGACCACGATTGACTCTTTTCATTCGTCTTTACTAATTGAATGATTGACACTACCTAAAAAACATTTATGATTGCGAAAAAAAATTATGTTTGTGATGAATATAATAATATCATCAACAAAGCTCTTTAAGTTTGCGTTGAATTTATATATGTCATATTCTTCAATATTTTACTTAGAATCAAACAAAAGCAAAGGGCTTGTATAAACGAGACAGCAAATGTAAGGAAAATTGAAAAAGTCAATTTGGGTTAGGTTTGAGTTGGGCAGAATTACAAGCAATTTGTTATTTTGATAACAAATGATAACAACAAAGATAGTCAGCCTCTTTAAAAAACTCTCCAGCAGCACAGAAAGCGCCGTCCTTGTTAACGGGAAGCTTTCTTCTTCCTTCCCCATCAAAAATGGTATACGGCAAGGATGCGCTGCTGCATCTGAGCTGTTTAACCGCGTCATCGACCACATTTTGAACAAGACACACCGTGCCCACCCTTTTGGCACAAGTTATGCCGGGAGGATTTTGTATGATGCTGACTTTGGCGATGATGAAGCCGCCCTTAGCAAAAATTTCGACCAACTTAAGTCTGCACTCGAGACGCTCTCCTCCACTGCCTCCGGAGTTGAGCTGCAAATCAACTGGAAGAAAACGAAGATCATGCCCATAGAAAAGACCGCATCAGCATCACCCTTAACTGTTGCGATCAACGGCCAAGCTGTTGAAGTGGTGAGGCACTTATCTCGGATCAATTATATCATCAAATGGCACACTTGACGCCAAAATATCAGCAAGATCAGTCGAGGCAAACTCTGTATTCGGACGGCTTCTGAGAGCAGTATTCCACAACCAGCAAATTAGTTGCCATACAAAAGCCCGAAGCTACAACGCCACAGTCTCAAGCATCATGCTGTACTCTTCTGAGACATGGCCGATAACCCCGACACAGCTAAGAAAGGTTGATGCCGTCCAAACTAGACACCTGCGACGAGTTGAAGGCTTCAAATGGTATGACAAAATCCTCAATACTGAGATGCTGAAGATCTTCAAGTTAGCAAACCTCTCCACCCAAATAGAAGCTTGTTCTTTAAGACGGTACGGCCACTTACTCCGCCTCCCGCCAACTACCCCTGCAAGGACAATTTCGGATTTCAATCCCTCGATTGTCTGGAAACGCCCTCGAGGTAGGCCGCGCATCAGATGGGCTCATGATATAAATCAACGCCTCTTCATCCGCAACATCGACACTAATGTGGCCCCATCCTTAGCCCTGAACAGGGTTGCTTGGGAAAGACTAACAGAGCTGTCTGCCAGTTCCCTCTACATTGGTGACCCTCCTGAGCAAGAGCGTTAAGTTAGTTAAGTCAAAAGACTCATTAAACATAAGATATCCTATTCATTTGAGTTTTGTCTTTCAAAATTTATGCATACCACAGACGTGTTACTTTCTCATGAGCTATACACAGCATGTGTTATAACATGTTTACTATTAATATCAGCGGGCTCGCAAAACAGAGTCAAGGCTCAAGCCACAATAGCCTCCACGTCCAATATATGTATAAGAAAATTTCATTCTCCCATCTTGGATTACTCTTTGAGAGATCTTTCCTTGCATCGCGGTCGGTAAATTAATGATTTGCCTCATTTGTTGCCATCATAGCCATCACTGGCTTCAATACATTCAATTTCGGTAGCTTATGCCACAAAATGCCCTACCCCAGGGCCAGATACTGATCGGGACGGCCAGTGGCTGGACAGTGACTGAAAGTAACAATAGTAGGCCCCTGATTGTGCCTACGACTCTCAATGGTTCAGAGGGACCAAGTGGCACCAAGGTTGTAACCACCGTATCACTTCATTTTCTTTTGGCGAGCTCCTTGCTCCGTTTCTTCCATACCACCAACAAAATTTTCCTAGGGTGTATGAAGCAGGTAAAACCATTAGTTTAGTTCTGCTTCTCTGTGATCACCATTGATTTCCACCAATCTTGTTAGATACCTGGTATTGCAATATGACCTGGTTAATGATCGTGCTCAAGAATGCGTTTCATAAAAAGTATGGTGGAAAAGCATAATTTTAAACAGTGGTGTAAGAGTTCCAACAGGGATAGGAACTCTTATTTGGACTTAATAAATGGACCTATCCCTATTGGAACTCTTTGTTTATTGTTTAACAAACAAATTTCCTCAATAGATATACTGTGGACTGTTTGGCGTTTTTAGATATCGATTGGTAAACTTGGGCTCGGCCCTTTTGCAGTTTCAGATTTGAAATAACCCTTTTAGAGATAAAGCCATATATCTTACTCACCTCATCAAGCAAACTCATTTGCCATATCTTAAAAATGGTAACAAAAGTCTTGTCCCGTGAAGCAAATGATGCAAAAAAAAATCTATCACTATCTGTTACCACTTGAATGGCATTAGGAATAACTAGCGCCGTCTTCTCTTTTGTCACGGCTGTGACCTCGGATAATCTTAACGTGACCTAAAATTGAAAAGATTGCTCATTAATGTCCTTCCTCACAACGAAAACTATGAAGTAAAACAGGAATTCAACGGAGTGGATAAAATTCTCTTAAATGTATCAGTGGAAAATGTTCCTAATAAATTTTTAGCAAAATTGAATAGATTTCGAAAATTGCCATAAGAATCAGTATTATTAACCACTTGAGGCCAAAATCATAGTAGCCGCTTCATTATTTTAACCACTGTAGCTAAAGTTACGCCCCTTCTTCGATAGAAGGATATATTTTTAAATTTCTTCCTGTATTCAGTTGAATACACATGCATTTTTAGGGCTGTCAATTTAAAAGTGGCTTTAATTTAATTTAAGTCAATTTGAAATTTAATTTAATTTAATTAAATTTAATTTAATTTAATTTGGGCTGTCAATTTAATTTAATTTAAGTCAATTTAAAATTTAATTGAATTAAATTTAATTAAATTTAATTTGGGCTGTCAATTTAATTTAATTTAAGTCAATTTAAAAGGCTGTCAATTTAAAAGTAAAAATTTCATGTTATAAAAGCTATGAAATAATAAAAACAGGACATTAAAACAGTACAAGAAATTAATATATACCATAAACATTTCTACCGCATATTCATGGGCCAAAATCACCGCAATAAGAAAAAAAATACTACAGAAAAACTATACCAAAAATCAAAAGTAAACTTTAAAATTCAATAAAAAAAATTGTAAATACAATAATCAACAGTTAAAGAAACATTTTCTTCTAGATTTATCCTCACTCCTTTCTTAATACTAGAAGTTAACAGTACTGTTAACAGCGACCCTATCTAAGAATTTAGTGTATTTGTAATATATACTTGCTCCAATACCATCTATTGTGTAGTTTTAATTCCATTAAGATGATAACCAACGAACAGAAAAATGGTTTCTGGTAAGGTCAACTGGATATTTCCGGTAAAAAGACCTGACAAAATTGATAATTAAAACGACCAGTTTAGCGGAAAGAAACACAAGATGTTTCCTTTCGAAGAAAATAAGCAAGACGTATAAATTTATCTGAATGGCACTATAAAAAAATACCTAATGTATACGATAATCGATGATATCCTCTATCCCCAATCCTATTTGCCATGGCTTCCTCGTAGCTCGATCTTTCCCATAGAGCTTCTAAGAAAGTTTGCTGGATCTCAGGCAAGGTCGTATCCAGGAGGAAGGGGTTACCGGGCTTGAGCCCCCTCCACCGAATCTTTAATCCGACTCGTAAAAACGTAACAAAAATCATATACAAATTTTTCATGAATTTTTCAAAGTTTTTTGTAAACCCTCCCCGAAAATGACCCCCCCCCCCCATCGGAACAAAATCTTAGATACGCCCTTGATCTCAGGGTTCCTCAGAGGCACAGTTGGGATACATTGATCAAGGGTAAAAGCTCAGTAATATGAACCGATAGTCATTGTAAGAACATTCCAAAGCTATAAATCTAAAAGGGTCCTAAGTCATTATTTGTAAAGTAGGTCAGAATTTCTTTTGCGACTAATACATAAACAAGTCCTGCGACCCCACAGACTGTATGTAACAAGGAATACAAAAGAGCAATAAAAATGGAACAGATTCAAAGCCTGTGAAAATTATTAAGGGAAGAATATTTATTTCGGTGAAGGCCACTAGGCTAGTTTTAGTGAAAGGAGAAAATAAAATAAGAGACCGTGACGATAGCATGAAAAACCTTGAGAAACAAATAAAGAACCAAAAATCGTGGAAAAAATATAAGACGAAACCATGTTCAATATACATGAAATCATATAAAAGAACATTTTTACTTACCAGGTAAAAGGATGGCTTTTTTTTCAAGCTTTGTTTTCTCATTAGCTCAATCAGCTGGGCATCGCTTTTTTTCATTCTTTACCTTTTTTTTTACCTACTACTCCCGTTTTTTTTTACTCTTGCTTTAAGCAAGAGCCCATTTCTTAGTAGTAAGGCCTAATTTTTGTTGTCCCTCACTGCATCCGTTACTCTTTTCCACTCATGATAAGATGGTACCATGTTGCCAATCTAAGTATGTCCTGAAAACTCCCTCGGTCACCATACGTAGATATCTCCTACAACTACTACTACTACTGCACACTCGTTCCAACTCTAAGCCATCTAAGGCAGACAAACTGGGAGCCACTCTTTCTCCATCCTATCCTGCTAATACCTTCTCGTTTACTCAACACCCCATCCCCCCCCCCCAAAAAAAAATAAAAACTCCAAAGAGTTTTGGGTTAAAAATGTTTTCTTACAATGACAGATCAGTTAAAATCTCAGGCTTCCAGCCTTTCTCTTCTCCTTTTGTAGGCTTTCATTAGCCTTATTCTCTGCTGTCCTTTCTGCAACCTCAGGAAATGTAAAATCCACTTAAGCTGATTTTCAATGACGCAAATGCAGCGGGTTTAAATTACTATAATAATTAAGTGTAATAGAATTATACACCTCATCGCCAGGCTTAATGCTTAAACTATCCCTTAAAATTTTCATCAGGCAAATGCTAGCGTTCTTTGCTAGTCTTCTTTCTTTAATAGCTATACTTCTACATCTTCTTCCCAAAAGCTTTTGATTGAAGTCTGAATGCAGGCATAGCATCCTAACTTGATCCATACAATTATTTCCAAAGCAGTTGTCCTTCCTATTTACTTAGTCATTAAAAATTTCCCTGCTAAGCACTAACTACTTCAAAACAAAGCAAGAAAAAAAAGGTAAAGTATATGCTTATTTTAAAATCGATCTTACACCTTCCAATGGAATAAAATGCTTACGCTTGTTTCCCAGCCGAAAATTTTTGCATGGAAACAGAGATAGTTCGGAGAAATGTAAAGTCGTCCATGAACTAAAATATCCCTTTGAAGAGCGCATGAATAGTCCACTAGCAATCTCTCCTCCAGAGGTAAATCCTGAAATAAAATACAAATATTGTTAAATAATACTTTCAGGTGAGGTAAAGACATGGAAGTGAATGTGTATAGTGCCTTTGAATTAAGTTTATTCTATACCGCCAGGGACCAGTACCACAGATAGAGGGGGGCATATCATAATTGTTTCCCTCTTGCAAAGAAAACTAGCTAGAAATGGGTAGATTTTGGACCATATAATCAAGAAGGGTTGGAGCCACAAGAGAACAGAGAAAAATTAAAACCTAAACTGAATACACTAGCAAAATAAAACCATCTATCCAGGGCAATATCATTGTGAGTTGGACGAAAGAGGCTATATTCCTCCCCAGGTTTCAAGAGGAAGTCACAGAGGCTTTCAAAAGAACATGCTGTAAATAAAATAAACGTACAGTAAATAATACTTTTAGGTGAGGCAGAGACAAGGAACTGAATGTTTATAGTGAATTTGAATTCATCATATTCTATACCATCGGGGACAAGCAGCCCGGATGAACGGAGGCATAGCCAAATTTGTTGCCACTTACAAAGAAAGCCTTCTAAGAGTTAGAAATTAGATAATTTTGGGCCATACAATCAAAAAAAGTAGGAGCCATAAAAGGAAAATTCAAACCTGAACTGAATGCAACAGAAAAAAAAACAAGGTAGTGTGGAAAAAAGTAGGCTATAATCTTCCCTTTGTTTTAAGAGGAAATCACAGGAGCTTTCAAAAACTGTCATTTCAATAAAAACTGAATGATTCCAGGACATAAAGAACAATCAACAGCGGGTCGGAGTTGTAGAATAAACGAGCATTAAAATAAGCAGTAGTAAGTAGCATAGGTATAAGTAAGAACATTATAAGTAGTAAGTAGTATAATATAAGTATAAGTACAGATTAAGTAAGTAGTAAAAGCTGAAATAAACTCAACAGAATGTATGAAAATATCAAGTTCAAAGCCACTATTCGAATGAGGAGAGTGAACGAGAGAAAGACATAATCCTCCATATTTTAGAATATATTTAGAACCCTTTTAACAAAGCAATCTCAGGATATCGAGCACAATTAAGAGATTAGAAAAAGATGAAACTAATTATCTCTTTAAGGATGTTCAGTTAGGACGAGTTTGATGGTAGAAGTAGAAAGGTGCCCTGATTTTCTTATAGCTCTAAGGAAAATGCAAGAGAACTTTCGAAAGGAACTATTTTAACGACGTCAGACAACAAAATGTAGTTACGAGAGGTTAGGCCTTACCAAAAATGTCCAAGTTCAATATTTAACTAAAATCAACAAAATGTAGAGATAACTGAATTAAGGACCTCAGTTTATGGACAGGAAAGGACTTACCCAGATCCTGACTTTTAGAAAAGATAGGACAAGTTTGGGAAAAGGCTATTTTAGCAAAATAGGGGATATTTCAGATATGAGTGCATGTCCCCCCCCCCCCCCCGCATTGATGAACTTTGCAACACACGTTCGTATAAAGATATAGGTCATTTGGAAAAAGGCTATTTTAGCAAAATAGGGGATATTTCAGATATGAGTGCATGTCCCCCCCCCCCCATTGATGAACTTTGCAACACACGTTCGTATAAAGATATAGGTCATTAAGCTTTTTGCTAAAGCTATTTTCAGTGAATTAAAAGAACCTGTTAAAATTGTAATGCGTCCTCAATATGGTGGAGAAGCTAGGCTTGCCAAAAATAAGTTTAAAGAAGACACTGTTTATTCACATACCAAAAATTAGACAAGAAAAATCTTTTACATGGCGAAAAAAATGGTTCTGAAAATTACAATATACAGTCGATCCCAAAACCAAAGCACGTGTCTTAAATTTTCATGGTTTTAAAGGAAAAAGTTCAGGGTATCAGCTATAGTAGTATACGGCCCTGTAGAACCGACTGACGGAGATACCAGTGGCTCAGATGAATTTTACTTACAGTTACAGGGGCAAATAGACAGGGTCCCAGATAAAAATATGATGTTTTTACTGGGAGATTTTAACGCCCAGGTCGGTAGAAAAAAGGGATAGATGGTATCCTAGCCTAGGTAAATTTGGTGTAGGAAAAGAAAACAGCAGTGGATACAGACTTTTGCAATTTTGTAGGGATAACAATCTAGTTATAACCAATACGGTGTTTGGTCATAAAATGGCTCATAAGTTAACATGGTATTCACGTGATGGTAAGACAGCAACTCTTATTGATTATGTTATAGTAAACCGAAGACTGGAGGATCAATACAAGATACCAGGGTACAAGATACTAGGATACTAGGAGTGCCCTTATTGATGTTAAAAGTAAAGGTTCAATGGTTAAAAGTCAGAGTTCAATGACTCTGAATGATAACTTGGACGTGCCCATTCGGTCCAGAACTATCTAAAGACAGTGTATAGAACCACCCAGTTTTAATTGTCATACTGTCACCTGGGGAAGATTTGCCTTTAAATATATGAGACGTCTCTTATTACGAAAAGATTTTGAATGTACAACATAAAGTTACACTTATATGTTTACAATGACAGTGGTGGGGGGTATATCCAAAGAACAAGGTTTCTCCGCCTTGTTGAAATAATAGGCTTACCAGGGTTGAGAACGACTAAACTTAGTTCAATAGGCCAATGGAACGTAATGGTTGTATCACCCCATTGATTGTTGTATTGCCTAAACTGGGTGTTAAAGCGTTTGGTTGGGATTGTTTGTTAAAGAGAAAAGTTTCCGCTTGCCTCTTTTCACGATTCAGTTATGGCAACAACGGCGAAAACTTTTGCATCGAAAAAATAGTTGTGTAACAACCAAAATGAAAATTGTAGAAAATCCCGCGTTCATATACGAATAGACCCGAGGGAACCAGGGGGTGGAAAACGTTTTCATTTTAATGTCCTTGGTACGTCAAAAAAAAAACAAACAAGTTGTGCTTCCTTACAAAATAAAACAGTTGATCAAAATGTTCTTCCAATAAGTGATAATTGTAGCTAGGCGAGACACATCAAATTCACTTTTGGCCATTAACACTGCGGATATGGGGAGATTAAAAAATTTAAGGAGATTGGGCACAATCTAGCAAGTCTTTATTTGTTTTTTTACCCACTTTCACGAAGTAACAGACTGTTTCTCTTAAAAGTCTTCTGGCTCATCCACACTAAGCAAAAAAAATTAGGCTGTGTTCACTTGTGTCCTCATATTCCTCGAAATAGAGCTCTTGTTTTTGACAAAGAGCTTCCATGCAACGAAATTATTGTCAGTCCCTATGCAAAACGGCTTATCTCACATTTAAAAACAAATTATAAATGAGTTAGAAAGTGAGAAAGGGTTATCTGGCAGATCTATATTAAAAAGTCGCCTATTCAGAAGCATATGCACTTTATAAGAGAAAAGGAAGACGGGTTATGATTGGAGCAAAAGCTGTTTTAGTACCTCTAGCCCAAAGGGTACCAAATATAATGGAATACGGTAAATAATCTCTTCTCGACTAATGTTTCCTTTACTTTGAATCAAACTCATAGAGCCAAAGGCAAAGAAAAGGAATGTGTTAAAGATATGCATGCCCCTCAGCACTATAGCCTTTAACATCCACTATAAAGGCAAATTTGCTTCCTATATCCTTAATAAATCAAACCTCTTTTAATTAAAACATTTTTGACCAATAATTTAGCGCGTTCTGCTGACTAAATATAGTGTTTCCCCGTACTCGATATAATACCACCAAATATTGATACTCACAGGTATCGTCTTCATGGATCGCTGCTCTTAAAACAAAACGTTACATTTTATACGTAAATATTACCCTTCGTTTAATCGTTTATCATTATTCGTAATGTGATCGTATCTTACTAATGCTATTGTGAGTCATAGTCCCATTCGTGACTGGAATATTTTTGTTTCAGAGGTGCGACTAATCACCTTACTATATACTAAAATAAGACACACTATTCAGATACACGCCGTATAATTGATTTTTTTTTTTATGTACTTCCTAAATTAAAAACTGTTGAATAAGCATAAGAATTATTTTGCGATCGTGTAAAATCTTGGAATTGTAAGATATATCCTTTTGTTTTATATATGATCACGATATACGATTATACGATGTACAATTATATATGTGAGTTTATTCAATGGAGGCGCGATTTAACTACACGTTATAATTTTTCTACGCTTGTTTTTTCTTCTTTTTTATATTTAATTTCTTTTGTGTGTGTGCTGTAAAGCTGTCGAAATATTAAGTGTGAGTAACTAAACTAGCAACCATGGCATCAAAAATGGTCGTGTTTGTTTATTTTTTATGTTTTCCCCTTACACTTTCGAGATTCATAAACAGATTTTGATCTATTGCATACCAAAAGGAAGACCCACAATTCAACTACAAGCCATAATTTCTATAGACTTGCTGTTTCTGTTTTTTCATTTTAATTCCCTAATCTTTAATTTTTCGCCATCCTCTGACTTTACTTTATTAAGTAGTAAATTCAGCTGCAATCTAGAATTTCCTCATTCAGCATCGAAAAAAATATGTTCAATGAGAATTCTTTGGCTCTTGCAAATATGTTGACAAATTAAAATAGAGAAACGAGGCAAATCTTGTCGTAATGCCATCTGCCGAGCTTCTGCTTGATTCACTATTTCGAAGCATTCCGGCAATTGCTTGACTATATACTCATCAAATGTTTGGTACAAAACAGTATTCTCATCTATAGGTAGCCATGATCCTAAGGCTCAGAACACAGCAACCACAACCTCAAAAAGGTCCTGTTTACAAAAAAAGTAGATATAAATGCTCGTATCTTGCTTTCATTTCCAAATGTTGTTTATATTTGTTCTGTTAAGGGACACTTTCGAGAATTGTAAACACAGTTTCATGCACTATACACCAAAATTAAGATGAACTATTGAGGTAAACGGTGTAATTTTTGTATTTTTTTCCCCTCGAACCAAAAACTTTGTAAGAAATGCCTGAAAATTTTGTTTTCTCTCCCATGTAAAATTATAAACCATATACGCCCTTATGGTTTAATGCGACGATATATAAGAATTTTCTATCCCTTTCTGTTCCAAAAGAATGCTCTTATCATAGGTAAAGAAGTAAAGAACGATGTGGGCACAATGTGTTTTTTTTTTCCTCCATACCCGGCACTTTGTATCGAAGGAGTTGTCGTAGAAACTTAGAAAAGGGGCTCATTCGATTGGAAATTGGAGTGGCTAGTGCCCTTTTTAATAGTCGAAAGTGATTGGAGGGCAACTAGCCCCCCCCCCACGCCCATCATTCCCCCAAACACATCCAATCAAAATTTTGAGATAACCATTTTGTTCAGCGTAGTTGATTTCCAGATAGAAAATAAGTTTTTGAGGAGGACACTCCCCCACAACCCTCGGGGCAAGGGTTTTAAGTTATGCCCTGAGGGCATATAAGAACGATATTGGCAAAATGTACTATCTATTATCTTTTCCTTTAGAGCAGGGCGCTTCATCTGGAAGGGGTCGTCGTAGAAACTTAAAAAGGGAATCGTTCGATTGGAAATTGAGAGTTCTAGTGCCCTTTTTAATAGTCCAAAGTGATTGGAGGGCAACTAGCCCCCTTCCCCACGCCCATCATTCCCTCAAACACATCCAATCAAAATTTTGAGATATCCGTTTTGTTCAGCGTAGTTGATTTCCAGATAGAAAATATGTTTTTGAGGAGGACACTCCCCCACAACCCTCAGGGCAAGGGTTTTAAGTTATGCCCTGGGGGCATATAAGGTTTTTATAGAAGGCGTTGTCGTAGAAACTTCAAAACAGGCTCATTCGATTGGAAATTCGAAGGACTAGTACCCTTTTTAATAGTCGAAAGTGATTGGAGGGCAACTAGCCCCCCCCCCCACGCCCATCATTCCCCCAAACACATCCAATCAAAATTTTGAGATAACCATTTTGTTCAGCGTAGTTGATTTCCAGATAGAAAATATGTTTTTGAGGAGGACACTCCCCCACAACCCTCGGGGCAAGGGTTTTAAGTTATGCCCTGAGGGCATATAAGAACGATGTTGGCACAATGTACTATTTATTATTTTTTCCTTATTTTTCCCAAACACATCCAATCAAAATTTTCAGATAGCCATTTTGTTCAGCGTAGTTGATTTCCAGATAGAAAATATGTTTTTGAGGAGGACACTCCCCCACAACCCTCAGGGCAAGGGTTTTAAGTTATGCCCTGGGGGCATATAAGGTTTTTATAGAAGGCGTTGTCGTAGAAACTTCAAAAAAGGCTCATTCGATTGGAAATTCAAAGGGCTAGTGCCCTTTTTAATAGTCGAAAGTGATTGGAAGGCAACTAACACCCCATCCACGCCCACCATTTCCCCAAACATATCCAATCAAAATTTTTAGATAGCCATTTTGTTCCATGCAGTTTAAAGTTCAGGAAATTATACCTTTGAGCAGGACACTCCCCCCACAGTCTTCAGAGCAAAGGTAATTTGCACTTTACTGAAAAAAATACAAATGAATGTGCATTGTCAGTTTAATATACATATACTGATATTTAGTAATCAAAATGTTAATATTATTTGATTTATTAAAGTTCTAAAAGTAAAAACATTTATATGTTTTTTCAGTAAAGTGCAAATTATGCTCTGGCCTTGGAAGGCATAGGGGGTTTTGAACCCAACTTATGTTAATTTCTGCTCGTTTTGAGTTTGACTCGGTTATCTATTGTAATTTCTGTTCGTTTTGAGTTTCATTTATTTATCGATGCTGATTTGTGGTAGTTTCACGCTTGGTAGATTATTTGATTTTATTTTTGCTCATTTTTCGTTTAATGGGGTTCTTTACTTTTCTTTGAAAAACTTATTTTGTGGAAAAAGCTTTTTTTAATTAATCTAAATTAGCAACCATAACCTCATAAAGATCGTATTTACAGAAAGAAGTAAGTGTATATATTCCCTTTTTCCCTTGGCAAATTTTTGGTGTATTTCAGAGACACTTTAGAGAATCGTAAACGGTTTTGTTGAAGCAGTCGCTTGTAATGTATCTTCACTAGGGAGGAAATTATTCAACTTTCACGACTTTGTTGTTTGTTCAAGCGCCTATTTCAAAAAATCCTTGTAAGCATAAAGATTGATGAACTATTTAAAGCAAAAAATTTTAACACTTTTTTTTTACTGCATTTTGCGAAGAAGCAGCTACCTGCAAATGTACATTTGATAGCACAACAGCACCACTCATCGCGTTTGTTTTTGAAAATGACGTAAGTGTATGTGTTACCATATTACCTATCTTAATGAACAAAAAAAGCTGATAGAATACAAAAAAAAAAATTACTAAAATTACGCAAACTAAAATCAGCCCTGAAGCGACAACACTGACCTCGTCACGGTATTCAGGAAGAAATTTTCAACATTCATCGATTTGATGCCAGGGGCGGAATTTAATATGGGACGAGGGGAGGGTAACTGTCCCCCACCCCAGCTCACTGTCTCCATCTGAAATTTAGGCGTGTTCAATAATCTTGTCAAAACTAAGATGGGCCAACATAATTCAAGCATCCATAAAAACACATCAGTTTTCTTTAGTATACGTTTGTCTTTATGGTCCCTTACCACAACCCCAAAGGGCTCCAATCCCCCCACCCCAACCCCGAAGGAAACCCCCGGTCCTCAAAGGTTCTCTGGGCTCCCAAAAGGCCCCCCCGGCGCCCCAATGGCTCCAGAGTCCCCCATTATAATACTTTTTAAGGCTTTATTATATCTTTTCATTCGTCTTAGTTTTTAACGATGCTCCTTATTTCTAGTTGAAAATGCTTATTTTTTAATTTAATTCGGAATGAAAAGTCAAAGTCTAACATAAAGAACAAGGTGTTTTGGAGGGGGTAGCTAACTTCACATACGGGATAATTTCCATTCGTCTTAGTTTTTAACGATGCTCCTTATTTCTAGTTGAAAATGCTTATTTTTTAATTTAATTCGGAATGAAAAGTCAAACTCTAACATAAAGAACAAGGTATTTTGGAGGGGGTAGCTAACTTCATATACGGGATAATTTCCATTCGTCTTAGTTTTTAACGATGCTCCTTATTTCTAGTTGAAAATGCTTATTTTTTAATTTAATTAGGAATGAAAAGTCAAAGTCTAACATAAAGAACAAGGTATTTTGGAGGGGGTAGCTAACTTCATATACGGGATAATTTCCATTCGTCTTAGTTTTTAACGATGCTCCTTATTTCAAGTTGAAAATGCTTATTTTTTAATTTAATTGGGAATGAAAAGTCAAACTCTATATGTGTCAAACCCGTATGTGAAGTTAGCTACCCCCTCCAAAATACCTTGTTCTTTATGTTAGACTTTGACTTTTCATTCCTAATTAAATTAAAAAATAAGCATTTTCAACTAGAAATAAGGAGCATCGTTAAAAACTAAGACGAATGAAAAGATATAATAAAGCCTTAAAAAGTATTATAATGGGGGACTCTGGAGCCATTGGGGCGCCGGGGGGGCCTTTGGGAGCCCAGAGAACCTTTGAGGACCGAGGGTTTCCTTTGGGGTTGGGGTGGGGGGATTGGAGCCCTTTGGGGTTGTGGTAAGGGACCTCACAACACTGTTCAAATGGAACTTGTGTATTATAACGACCACAGAGTTTCACCTTCAAATCCTCTTCTAAAGTCATCTTTTAAATCATCTTTTAAAATGTCTCTAACTGTTTCACCGAAATAATTCCCTAAAATAATAATTTGTTCTGAAAAGATATAATAAAGCCTTAAAAAGTATTATAATGGGGGACTCAGGAGCCATTGGGGCGCCAGGGGCCCTTTGGGAACCCAGAGAACCTTTGAAGACCGGGGGCTTCCTTCGGGGTTGGGGTGGGGGGATCGGAGCCCTTTGGGGTTGTGGTAAGGGACCTCAAAACACTGTTCAAATGGAACTTGTGTATTATAACGACCAAAGAGTTTCACCCTCAAATCCTCTTCTAAAATCATCTTTTAACATGTCTCTAACTGCTTCACCGAAATAATTCCCTAAAATAATAATTTGTTCTGAAAAGATATAATAAAGCCATTTAACTAATCCCCGTGTAACTGAATCCGCATGTAACTGAACCCTCGTGCAAGTCAACCCTCGTGCAACTCAACTCCCTCAAAACACTTTTCAGTCATTTCTTGTTAATTTTTTTTATTTCTAAACTATTTAAAATTGACAACACTGTGCAAAACATCACTTGTGTATTATACAGTACACATTCATCCCATCTCCTCCAAAACACTTTTCAGTCATTTCTTGTTAAAATTATCCAATCACTAATTACCCTTTTTTTTCTCCACCTTCAAATGTTCCTTTAGTACCTACGCAATTAAACTAAGTCATCGCCCAGTTAACACTAAGATGTAAATTGAGTAACCCTTCTCGCAATAACGAACCAAACCAGATTATACCCACCTAACCAGATCAAAAAATGGCGGTCACACTAACTTGATTAGTAATTGGATTCAGATATACTACGAACGGACATTCAGTCCTACATTCACGGGTTTCTGCAAAGTGCCATGGGCTTCATTGAAAAAATACCAGTTTAAAAAAAAATAAAAAATAAACATGTATCCATGAGTTTGACTTCCAAAAAATGAGTGTCATAATAGCCAGAAACCTGTTTGGTACGGGGGCGTACGCAAAGTAGTACCTTGGTTACTACTGACATGCTATATGGAAAGCAGACCTCAACACACAGTTTTGAGGCTGAAACCTTTTAAAGATGTTTAGAAACTTCGAGATTGAAACAGACAAACAACAAAGAATGTTGAGGTTGAGCCTCAAGAAATTTTTGAAGAAGAGAAAGCGCATAGGGCTCACCAGCACACATGTTGTCTGCGGTGTATTATAAATTGATACGTCTATGATTCAGAACCACTAAAGAAAACTTAATCGCTTTCTAAATCATAAGAGCTGAGCATGTTATATCATTTTGCTCACTCCGGACACGTCAAGCACTGACACCATTATATTTTCGTCCGCAAGAAGACGACGCTCCTCACAGTCGAGTTGAATGTTAGGTTGTCAGTTTTGGCTACACTTGTTGATTCACCAATTTTTTATCAATCACACCAAACTGTCTTTGGTTTCAGCCATTGCCATTACCGCACTAAAGAGCAACAACAACAACAACAAAAATAAAAAAGGAGACATTAACATGCATACAGGGCAAATATTAGAAGCTCGTTTGTCAGCCCTTCATAGTGGAAGCGTTTCAGCTCAAGACTGCATACCAAAGATTAAGTCTGGATTATGGTCAAAAGACCTAAATGGAAGCCAGTCTGTTATTACTTAAACCAGGTGGTTCTCAAACTGTGGTACGCATACCCCTTGGGGGTGCGCAAAATTATTTAGTTGGTACGGGGCCGGATAACAAAAAAATAAATAAAACAACTCTTTAATTCTAGGACTGGAGTAGTTTACTTAGTACCGGTAACTGACAAGGGTACCTAAAATGTTTTGTGAGTGAAAAGGGGTACAGTGTCTAAATAAGTTTGAGAAACACTGCCTTAAACGATGGGATTGAATAATATTGAATATTATCAATAACTGTAATTGAATAACATCTGAACCAGGAGCTTTATTAATTTTAGAAAATTTTGTTTCAACACTTCGCTCTTTTTAAGACTTCTTCTGTTTAGAAGCATCAGCATGTTTATAGTGTGATCGGCTCAGCTTCACATTAAAGCATTCCTTACACCTTCCTCGTCTTCCTCGCATCCCCAGCACGACTGGGGATGAATATTTTTCGAAAGTTGATGGGCTTTGTTAAAATGCTCCTCGTCCTTCTTACTTTTTATAGCTATGCCCATTACCATATTGTTACGAGCCTGCCCTTTTTTAATTTGACGTTTAGCCTCTTTAATTTATTCCAGCGTCGTTAGTCATCTTTGTCAGTCCATCAACGCTTCCTTTGGCAGACACTAATTATCCTAAAGATGTCCCATTCTTTTTCCGAATGGATCTAGACACCCAAGACATCACAAGCAGATTCTAAGGTGATGGATACACTTTCAGATGGTCAATTTTCTCACCACCGGGACCTTCAGCAGGCTGAAAGCTCTTTAACTTATTTGAAAGGAGGTTCTATATTTGTTTTTAGGGCATATGGTCTCTAGTCGATAAATGCGTCATCTAGTGTTTCTGAATACTTTTTATAGGCCATTTATGTTTGCAAAGACGTAGCTGAAGTCAAACAAGAGCACCAAATAGGAATCAAATTCCCTCCTGCTATGGAAACTTTATTTAGCCCCCACTATATTCAGCATCGACTTTGTCACTTAAGGACAGGGATGTGACAAATCGCTTTTGTTTTACAGTCATCAAGGGACTTTTCAGACAGCTCTCATGTGCTTTTTATGACGAAACTTAGTCCTGATGGTGGCAAGTTCGCTGTCATCGCAAAAATTGGTGGTCATTTCTTCTATGACTTACTTGTCTAAACTTAGGCACTGCCTCTTTCGAACTGAAAGGTTTTTGTTTTTTCGAGACGAGGGACAAAGATCAATCCTTTATGGGAGAAACTTAAGCTCTTTCAAATATCCTGTATTGTGTAGCAATAAAGTTGAGTCTCTGTACGACAAAATAAATTGTAAAAAATTACACCAGTCGTAAAAATCTAATACAGTTGTTTCGTCGCAGAATTAGGGCCTTTGACACTTCTTTAAGGTAATGCCCAGTAAAATTGCCAGACCCCCCCCCCCAAAAAAAAAAAATGCAAACATTTCAGCCGTGCAATGGTCTAAAAATTCCCGGCCAAAATTCTGGGTGCAACCCTATTTTTCTTGACAGTTAAAAAATTTTAGTGTGTTTTCTAACTCTGTACTTATTCTCCTCAAATATTTAGTTATATTGACTTTACAATACACAACATATAATATAAACCGCTCAACAGAGGCGACTTTACTCAATATAAACCGCTTTAACGCAACCATGTCGCTTTAACGCCTCAGTTGGCTTTGCAAAGTGATCGATAGCCAAGATAGCCTGTCGATAGCCTGTTCTTTTAATGAAACACTGAGCTAAGTTTCTTTAGTTGATGACCAAAAAAAAATTTTCTTCTTGTAATTTAATCTAATTTAATTCTTTAAACTTCTTTCCCCCTTTAATACTGTCCGAAGAAAAATACGAGACGTATAAACCAGTGGCGTAATTTTGTCAAAATCCTGGGGGAGAGGGGCAACTTTGGAGCCAATTTTCCCAAGTTAAGTGAAAATGATAGTGAAAGACAAATGACCATAAAGACAAACGTATACTAAAGAAAACTGATGTGTTTTTATGGATGCTTGAATTATGTTGGCCCATCTTAGTTTTGACAAGATTATTGAACACGCTAAATTTCAGATGGAGACAGTGAGCTGGGGTGGGGGACAGTTACCCTCCCCTCGTCCCATATTAAATTCCGCCCCTGGCATCAAATCGATGAATGTTGAAAATTTCTTCCTGAATACCGTGACGAGGTCAGTGTTGGCGCTTCAGGGCTGATATTAGTTTGCGTAATTTTAGTAATTTTTTTTTTGTATTCTATCAGCTTTTTTTGTTCATTAAGATAGGTAATATGGTAACACATACACTTACGTCATTTTCAAAAACAAACGCGATGAGTGGTGCTGTTGTGCTATCAAATGTACATTTGCAGGTAGCTGCTTCTTCGCAAAATGCAGTAAAAAAAAAGTGTTAAAATTTTTTGCTTTAAATAGTTCATCAATCTTTATGGTTACAAGGATTTTTTGAAATAGGCGCTTGAACAAACAACAAAGTCGTGAAAGTTGAATAATTTCCTCCCTAGTGAAGATACATTACAAGCGACTGCTTCAACAAAACCGTTTACGATTCTCTAAAGTGTCTCTGAAATACACCAAAAATATACATTTGCCAAGGGAAAAAGGGAATATATACACTTACTTCTTTGTGTAAATACGATCTTTATGAGGTTATGGTTGCTAATTTAGATTAATTAAAAAAAACTTTTCCCACAAAATAAGTTTTTCAAAGAAAAGTAAAGAACCCCATTAAACGAAAAATGAGCAAAAATAAAATCAAATAATCTACCAAGCGTGAAACTACCACAAATCAGCATCGATAAATAAATGAAACTCGAAACGAACAGAAATTACAATAGATAACCGAGTCAAACTCAAAACGAGCAGAAATTAACATAAGTTGGGTTCAAAACCCCCTATGCCTTCCCAAGGCCAGAGCATAATTTACACTTTACTGAAAAAAATATAAATGTTTTTACTTTTAGAACTTTAATAAATCAAATAATATTAACATTTTGATTACTAAATATCAGTATATGTATATTAAACTGACAATGCACATTCATTTGTATTTTTTTCAGTAAAGTGCAAATTACCTTTGCACTGAAGACTGTGGGGGGAGTGTCCTGCTCAAAGGTATAATTTCCTGAACTTTAAACTGCATGGAACAAAATGGCTATCTAAAAATTTTGATTGGATGTGTTTGGGGAAATGGTGGGCGTGGAAGGGGTGTTAGTTGCCTTCCAATCACTTTCGACTATTAAAAAGGGCACTAGCCCTTTGAATTTCCAATCGAATGAGCCTTTTTTGAAGTTTCTACGACAACGCCTTCTATAAAAACCTTATATGCCCCCAGGGCATAACTTAAAACCCTTGCCCTGAGGGTTGTGGGGGAGTGTCCACCTCAAAAACATATTTTCTATCTGGAAATCAACTACGCTGAGCAAAATGGTTATCTCAAAATTTTGATTGGATGTGTTTGGGAAAAATAAGGAAAAAATAATAAATAGTACATTGTGCCAACATCGTTCTTATATGCCCTCAGGGCATAACTTAAAACCCTTGCCCCGAGGGTTGTGGGGGAGTGTCCTCCTCAAAAACATATTTTCTATCTGGAAATCAACTACGCTGAACAAAATGGTTATCTCAAAATTTTGATTGGATGTATTTGGGGGAATGATGGGCGTGGGGGGGGGCTAGTTGCCCTCCAATCACTTTCGACTATTAAAAAGGGTACTATTCCTTCGAATTTCCAATCGAAAAAGCCTGTTTTGAAGTTTTTACGACAACGCCTTCTATAAAAACCTTATATGCCCCCAGGGCATAACTTAAAACCCTTGCCCTGAGGGTTGTGGGGGAGTGTCCTCCTCAAAAACATATTTTCTATCTGGAAATCAACTACGCTGAACAAAACGGATATCTCAAAATTTTGATTGGATGTGTTTGGGGGAATGATGGGCGTGGGGAAGGGGGCTAGTTGCCCTCCAATCACTTTGGACTATTAAAAAGGGCACTAGAACTCTCAATTTCCAATCGAACGATTCCCTTTTTAAGTTTCTACGACGACCCCTTCCAGATGAAGCGCCCTGCTCTAAAGGAAAAGATAATAGATAGTACATTGTGCCAATATCGTTCTTATATGCCCTCAGGGCATAACTTAAAACCCTTGCCCCGAGGGTTGTGGGGGAGTGTCCTCCTCAAAAACTTATTTTCTATCTGGAAATCAACTACGCTGAACAAAATGGTTATCTCAAAATTTTGATTGAATGTGTTTGAGGGAATGATGGGCGTGGGGGGGGGCTAGTTGCCCTCCAATCACTTTCGACTATTAAAAAGGGCACTAGCCACTCCAATTTCCAATCGAATGAGCCCCTTTTCTAAGTTTCTACGACAACTTCTTCGATACAAAGTGCCGGGTATGGAGGAAAAAAAAAAAACACATTGTGCCCACATCGTTCTTTACTTCTTTACCTATGATAAGAGCATTCTTTTGGAACAGAAAGGGATAGAAAATTCGTATATATCGTCGCACCCAAACCATAAGGGCGTATATGGTTTATAATTTTACATGGGAGAGAAAACAAAATTTTCAGGCATTTCTTACAAAGTTTTTGGTTCGAGGGAAAAAAAATACAAAAATTACACCGTTTACCTCAATAGTTCATCTTAATTTTGGTGTGTAGTGCATGAAACTGTGTTTACAATTCTCGAAAGTGTCCCTTAACAGAACAAATATAAACAACATTTGGAAATGAAAGCAAGATACGAGCATTTATATCTACTTTTTTTTGTAAACAGGACCTTTTTGAGGTTGTGGTTGCTGTGTTCTGAGCCTTAGGATCATGGCTACCTGTATAGATGAGAATACTGTTTTGTACCAAACATTTGATGAGTATATAGTCAAGCAATTGCCGGAATGCTTCGAAATAGTGAATCAAGCAGAAGCTCGGCAGATGGCATTACGACAAGATTTGCCTCGTTTCTCTATTTTAATTTGTCAACATATTTGCAAGAGCCAAAGAATTCTCATTGAACATATTTTTTTCGATGCTGAATGAGGAAATTCTAGATTGCAGCTGAATTTACTACTTAATAAAGTAAAGTCAGAGGATGGCGAAAAATTAAAGATTCGGGAATTAAAATGAAAAAACAGAAACAGCAAGTCTATAGAAATTATGGCTTGTAGTTGAATTGTGGGTCTTCCTTTTGGTATGCAATAGATCAAAATCTGTTTATGAATCTCGAAAGTGTAAGGGGAAAACATAAAAAATAAACAAACACGACCATTTTTGATGCCATGGTTGCTAGTTTAGTTACTCACACTTAATATTTCGACAGCTTTACAGCACACACACAAAAGAAATTAAATATAAAAAAGAAGAAAAAACAAGCGTAGAAAAATTATAACGTGTAGTTAAATCGCGCCTCCATTGAATAAACTCACATATATAATTGTACATCGTATAATCGTATATCGTGATCATATATAAAACAAAAGGATATATCTTTACAATTCCAAGATTTTACACGATCGCAAAATAATTCTTATGCTTATTCAACAGTTTTTAATTTAGGAAGTACATAAAAAAAAAAAAATCAATTATACGGCGTGTATCTGAATAGTGTGTCTTATTTTAGTATATAGTAAGGTGATTAGTCGCACCTCTGAAACAAAAATATTCCAGTCAAAAATGGGACTATGACTCACAATAGCATTAGTAAGATACGATCACATTACGAATAATGATAAACGATTAAACGAAGGGTAATATTTACGTATAAAATGTAACGTTTTGTTTTAAGAGCAGCGATCCATGAAGACGATACCTGTGAGTATCAATATTTGGTGGTATTATATCGAGTACGGGGAAACACTATATTTAGTCAGCAGAACGCGCTAAATTATTGGTCAAAAATGTTTTAATTAAAAAGAGGTTTGATTTATTAAGGATATAGGAAGCAAATTTGCCTTTATAGTGGATGTTAAAGGCTATAGTGCTGAGGGGCATGCATATCTTTAACACATTCCTTTTCTTTGCCTTTGGCTCTATGAGTTTGATTCAAAGTAAAGGAAACATTAGTCGAGAAGAGATTATTTACCGTATTCCATTATATTTGGTACCCTTTGGGCTAGAGGTACTAAAACAGCTTTTGCTCCAATCATAACCCGTCTTCCTTTTCTCTTATAAAGTGCATATGCTTCTGAATAGGCGACTTTTTAATATAGATCTGCCAGATAACCCTTTCTCACTTTCTAACTCATTTATAATTTGTTTTTAAATGTGAGATAAGCCGTTTTGCATAGGGACTGACAATAATTTCGTTGCATGGAAGCTCTTTGTCAAAAACAAGAGCTCTATTTCGAGGAATATGAGGACACAAGTGAACACAGCCTAATTTTTTTTGCTTAGTGTGGATGAGCCAGAAGACTTTTAAGAGAAACAGTCTGTTACTTCGTGAAAGTGGGTAAAAAACAAATAAAGACTTGCTAGATTGTGCCCAATCTCCTTAAATTTTTTAATCTCCCCATATCCGCAGTGTTAATGGCCAAAAGTGAATTTGATGTGTCTCGCCTAGCTACAATTATCACTTATTGGAAGAACATTTTGATCAACTGTTTTATTTTGTAAGGAAGCACAACTTGTTTTTTTTTTTTTGACGTACCAAGGACATTAAAATGAAAACATTTTCCACCCCCTGGTTCCCTCGGGTCTATTCGTATATGAACGCGGGATTTTCTACAATTTTCATTTTGGTTGTTACACAACTATTTTTTCGATGCAAAAGTTTTCGCCGTTGTTGCCATAACTGAATCGTGAAAAGAGGCAAGCGGAAACTTTTCTCTTTAACAAACAATCCCAACCAAACGCTTTAACACCCAGTTTAGGCAATACAACAATCAATGGGGTGATACAACCATTACGTTCCATTGGCCTATTGAACTAAGTTTAGTCGTTCTCAACCCTGGTAAGCCTATTATTTCAACAAGGCGGAGAAACCTTGTTCTTTGGATATACCCCCCACCACTGTCATTGTAAACATATAAGTGTAACTTTATGTTGTACATTCAAAATCTTTTCGTAATAAGAGACGTCTCATATATTTAAAGGCAAATCTTCCCCAGGTGACAGTATGACAATTAAAACTGGGTGGTTCTCTACACTGTCTTTAGATAGTTCTGGACCGAATGGGCACGTCCAAGTTATCATTCAGAGTCATTTGAAGAATGAAATAGAGAAGAGAGAGATAGAGAGAGAGAGAGAGAGAGAGAGAAATTGAACTGTTTAGAAAAAGCCTTAAATACGCTGCTGTAGAATTTCGACGATATAAGCGATTTTGAGCGATGTAAGTCATCAGGTCATATTTATTGGTCAACAAGATATTCTTTATTCCTACATGCTTTTCTGGATTAAGGAACAATCAAAGAATAAACCATCGACTATTTTTAAACAACAACAAGACAATCATAATCCTTTTTGGGAGTTGTTGAAGGGAGAAGACCAAAGTGAAAGCTTTGAAAATGTTAGAAGCTGGAGCGCTTGTCAGCTGGAGCGTTTACTTTTTAATGCCAAATGAACAAACGATTATTGCAATTAGCGATAATTTTTCGAATTCCCTATGTGAACTTTAACGTATAAGACATTACTGTAATTTATATTCTCTTTCTATTAGAGCAAAAATCACTCCTTCGCTATTGGAGAGCCCCAATCCAACCGAAAAAGGGAAAAAAAAGTCCTTTAAGACATCTTAAAAATATCAATGCTGTAGATACTCGCTTTTATTTAACAAGCAATACAAGACAAAAATCGTAAGGATATTAGCCATTGATCTAGGGCAGTGGTTCCCAACCGATTTCGGGCCATGCCCCATCTAGGCATTTCCAAAATCCTGGTCCCCTTCATGATATTTCAATTTTGTTGTTCAAAATTTTGCATGTATTCACCTGAACGAAGCTTAAAAGGCCATTAACTTAGTATTTTTTTGGGGTCGACCTCTAGGCATATTTTGTACTAATGAAAAATATTGTCTGTATACAACACCTTTTACACAATGCATGACGTTGTTGCAATATTATCATATATCTTTTTTCCTCTTTAAATGAATATGAACGTGGCGTCATTCACAAGAAAAAATATAATTCATAATTCTTTTTTTTTAAATTAAGGTTCTAAAAAATAGTCAGCCAAAGGGTGAAAAAAAAGAAAAAAGGAAAGTTTCAAGCAGACATCAAATACATCAGTAAAAATGAAGTCAATCGAGCATGCTCCTTCCGTAAAAATAGAGCAATCCTGTCTTAGTGCTGACCTTGCTTGGACATATTTTACAGCTAGCAGTTGACTTTAAAAGGATCATAATTCTCTGTGAAAAAAAAAAAATGGGCCAGTGGGATTGTAAGAAAGGCAAAAGTGCTGAAATAAATTGCCGTGAATAATTGCAGCGATTAATTTTGGCGGTGATTTGAAAAATCTTTGGGGATCTTTTTTATTACTATTTTGATGAAAACTGGCATTGCTCACCGAGATTGCGACTTCCCTCTTTTGCCAACTGGATCCGGGCTTTACTTCTTTTTTTTAAGTAGCTAATCTATGTTAAGTTGAATAAACTAAACTCTTTCCATGATCTCTGTTTTTGAAAATTCACGCTAAATCGGTGCCGTTTCGATATTGAAGCAGAGAATCTACGGTGATTTTGGCCTTACGACTTTGCCGTGAAATAATTATTCTGAACAAGCCCCGCCTTTGTAAAGTCTTAAGTGAGCTTCCGTGCAGCTCACTCAATTTTTAATTTTTAGTTTCAAATTGACTTTTATTGAGGAGTTTTTTTTTTATTGTGAGTTATTTTTATATTTTTAGTTATTAATATGTTAATATTATTATTTCGCTGAAGACAGAATGACTGGGTTGTCCTCGCAGCTACTTAAGTAAAATAGCAGACTAGTTTACAAGTTGATACTAACGCAGAAAACTGTACCTGTTTTATTTTAGAATCTTATTTGTTGAATGCTCACAGCTGGAATCGCAAAATAAAGAAGCTTATTTTACCTTTTCGATAAGAAAAACCTCTCCTGGTTTTTGCCTTGGTCTTTTTACAAAAGCCAAAATAATTTTTTGGGTCTTTTGCGTCAAAACGAATCTTACTTTATGAATTAATAGTTCAAAAAATTTGAGTTCTCTCAAGTGCGCCTGAATATAAGGGGGTCAAACATTAGTTAGAGATTGACAAAAAAAATATACAAAAATTGAATGTTTCAAAATAATTTAGGAGAAATCAACATCACTGTGTATTCTTAGCAATTCTCTCCAGGCATATGTTTTGGACTATTGCATTTTAAGTTTTAGCGTGTTTATAATTAAATTCTTAGGCTACTTGGAAAAATAAATTAGGTTAATTTAAATATGCTAAAGTAATATAAACCAAATTAAACCTAGGTCAGTTAAAAAAAAAATGGGTCCAATCCATAAAATTAATGTAAGTAAAACATTCAGCCTTGAATGATTGATTATGTCAAGGTAATCTTACATAAAGGGGATCGAGCTCTTTTTCTACACAAAACATCATAAATACTAACAATAATTATTGTTTTCTTAATGTATGAATTTCGTAACAGCAAAACAACTATTTTTGTAAAATATAGTATTTTGTTGCAAATAGACATTTTAAAACAAATTGATCTTTGTTATCTTGTTATGATAATTATGCAATTGTTTGTTCACTTTGGCAATCCATTCTCCTGAAATATTTCTAATAATATTTTCTAGCAGAGATCTCTAGTAGAATGATTTCTAGAAGGTGTTTCCAGTAATATATTTTATTCCTTTTCATTTCAGAAAAAATAAGTTTGGAAAAAATAATATTTATAATAGGGATCTGTATCAATCATAGACAGCGCGACAGCGCTGCCTAAGTAAAGAACGATGTGGGCACAATGTATTATTTATTTTTCTTTTTCTTTCTCCATACCCGGGCACTTCGTATCGAAGGAGTTATCGTAGAAACTTCGAAAAGGACTCATTCGATTGGAAATTGGAGTGGCTAGTGCCCTTTTTAATAGTCGAAAGTGATTGGAGGGCAACTAGCCCCCCCCCACGCCCATCATTCCCCCAAACAAATCCAATCAAAATTTTGAGATAGCCATTTTGTTCAGCGTAGTTGATTTCCAGATAGAAAATATGTTTTTGAGGAGGACACTCCCCCACAACCCTCGGGGCAAGGGTTTTAAGTTATGCCCTGGGGGCATATAAGGTTTTTATAGAAGGCGTTGTCGTAGAAACTTCAAAAAAGGCTCATTCGATTGGAAATTCAAAGGGCTAGTGCCCTTTTTAATAGTCGAAAGTGATTGGAGGGCAACTAACCCCCCTCTCACGCCCACCTTTTCCCCAAACACATCCAATCAAAATTTTGAGATAGCCATTTTGTTCCACGCAGTTAAAGTTCTGGAAATTATACCTTTGAGCAGGACACTCCCCCCACAGTCTTCAGGGCAAGGGTTATAAGTTATGCCCTGGGGGCATTTAAGTTTTTATTGAAATCTTTGTCACAAAAACTTGAAAAAGGGCTCATTCGATTGGAAATTCTAAGGTCTAGTGCCCTTTTTAGTAGTCGAAAGTGATTTGAGGGCAACTAGCCCCCCTCTCTCACCCACCTTTTCGCCAAACACATCCAATCAAAATTTTTAGATAGCCATTTTGTTCAGTGTTGTGGATTTTCAGATAGAAATTATGTTTTTGAGGAGGACACTCCCCCACAGCCCTCAGGGCAAGGGTTGTAAGTTATGCCCTGGGGGCATATAAAGTTTTTATAGAACGCGTCGTCGTAGGGCTCATTCGATTGGAAATTGAAATGGCTAGTGCCATTTTTAATAGTCGAAAGTGATTGGAAGGCAACTAACACCCCTTCCAAGCCCACCATTTCCCCAGACACATCCAATCAAAATTTTGAGATAGCCATTTTGTTCCACGCAGTTTAAAGTTCAGGAAATTATACCTTTGAGCAGGACACTCTCCCCACAGTCTTCAGGGCAAGGGTTATAAGTTATGCCCTGGGGGCATATAAGGTTTTTATTGAAATATTTGTCGTAGAAACTTGAAAAAGGGCTCATTCGATTGGAAATTCAAAGGGCTAGTGCCCTTTTTAACAGGCGAAAGTGACATGAGGGCAACTAACCTCCCTCTCAAGCCCACCTTTTCCCCAAACACATCCAATCAAAATTTGTAGATAGCCACTTTATTCAACGTAGTTTAAAGTTTTGTAAATTAGGTCTTTAAGGATAAAAACTCATCCCCCCCACAACCCTCAGGGCAAGGGTTGTAAGTCATGCCCTGGGAGCATGTAAGGTTTTTATAGAAAGCGATGTCGTAAAAACATCAAAAAGGGCTCATTCAATTGAAAATTGAAAGGGCTAGCGCCCTTTTAATAGTCGAAAGTGATTGAAGGGCAACTAACCCCCCTCTCACGGCCACCATTCCCCCAAACACATCCAATCAAAATTTTCAGATAGCCATTTTGTTCAACGTAGTAGAATGTTCTGCAAATTAGGTCTTTTAGGATGATAACCCCATCAGAGCCCTCAGTGCAAGGGTTGTAAGTTACGCCCTGGGGGCATATAAGGTTTATATAGAAAGTTGTTGCAGAAATTTCAAAGGGGCTCATTTGATTGGAAATTGAAATTGCCCTTTTTCATAGTCGAAAGTGATTGAAGGGCAACTAACCCCCCTCTCACGCCCACCATCTCCCAAACACATTCAATCAAAATTTTGAGATAGCCATTTTGTTCAACGTAGTTGAAAGTTCTGGAAATTATGTATTTAAGGATGACAAACCCCCCAGAGTCCCCAGGGCAAAGGTTGTAAGTTATGCCCTGGGGGTATATAAGGTTTTTAATGATAGAGTTGTCATAAAACCTTCAAAAGGGGCTCATTCAATTGGAAATTGAGAGGGCTAGTGTCCTTTTTAATAGTTGAAAGTGATTGGAGGGTAACTAACCCCCTCTCACGGCCACCATTCCCCCAAACACATCCAATCAAAATTTTCAGATAGCCATTTTGTTCAACGTAGTAGAATGTTCTGCAAATTAGGTCTTTGAGGATGACAACCCCCCCCCAGCCCTCAGGGCGAGGGTTGTAAGTTATCCCTGGGGGCATATAAGGTTTTTATTGAAAGCGTTGTCCTAGAAACTTCAAAAGGGCTCATTTGATTGGAAATTGAAAGGGCTAGTGCCTTTTTAATAGTTGAAAGTGATTGGAGAAAGACTAACGCCCCTCTCACGCCCACCATTTTTCCAGACACATCCAATCAAAATTTTGACATATCCATTTTGTTTAACTTAGTTGAAAGTTCTGGAAATTAGGTCTTAGAGGATGACAACCACCCTCATAGCCCTTAGGGTAAGGGTTTTAATTTATGCCCTGGGGCATATAAGGTGTTTAAAGGAAGTGTTGCCGTAGAAACTCATAAAGGGCTCTTTTGATTGGAAATCGATAGCCCTAGTGCCCTTTTTAATGGTCGAAAATGATTGGAAGGCTTGACATTTTTATAGTAAAGATCGATGTGTATATAATGTATTTTTGTTGTTGTTGTTGTTGTTTAGACCAGGGCACTTTGTATCGAAGGAGTTGTCGTAGGAACTTCGAAAAGGGCTCATTCGATTGAAAACAGAAAGGGCTGATGCCCTTTTCAATAGTCGAAAGTGATTGGAGGGGAACTAATCCCCATCCCACACCCACCCTCCCATTTGACTTTATGTTTAAAAACTAAATGTTGCCATAAGATTAAATCAAAATGCACTGTGTTAATGCTAATTCCCAATAAGGCATCTCAGCAGTATCCCAAGAATGACTGAGGGTATTATGTTCAAACTTTCGGGGCTGCTTCTGCTCTTAAAATTTAACCAAATCAAAATAGCGTAAGTGTATCCAAGCTATCAAAGAAAGTAAACAGATTTTTTTGCGAACGGTATCAAGTTTTCCATTTCAGGTCCACTAGAGGAGGTATGAAACTAAATTAAACACTACTATTTGTGTCCAGATTTTTAAGAGGGTGTATGTTGTTAAAAATTGCTGAAATATTTTCTTTTTCTCTGCAAAGACTATGTCAATATAAAACGAACAGAAATTTATTAAAAAACTTTTTCCACAAAATAAGTTTTTCAAAGAAAAGTAAAGAACTCCATTAAACAAAAAATGAGCAAAAATAAAATCAAATAATCTACCAAGCGTGAAACTACCACAAATCAGCCTCGATAAATAAATGAAACCCAAAACGAACAGAAATTATAATAAACAACCGAGTCAAACTCAAAACGAGCAGAGATTAACATAAGTTGGGCTCAAAACCCCTATGCCTTCCCAAGGCCAGAACATAGTTTGCACTTTACTGAAAAAAAAATACAAATGAATGTGCATTGTCAGTTTAATATACATATACTGATATTTAGTAATCAAAATGTTAATATTAATTGATTTATTAAAGTTATAAAAGTAAAAATATTTATATTTTTTTCAGCAAAGCGCAAATTATGTTCTGGCCTTGGGAAGGCATAGAGGTTTTGAGCCCAACTTATGTTAATTTCTGCTCGTTTTTAGTTTGACTCGGTTATTTATTGTAATTTCTGTTCGTTTTGTGTTTCATTTATTTATCGATGCTGATTTGTGGTAGTTTCACGCTTGGTAGATTATTTGATTTTATTTTTGCTCATTTTTTTTTAAATGGAGTTCTTTACTTTTCTTTGAAAAACTTATTTTGCGGAAAAAGTTTTTTTTAATTAATTTCAGATAAGGTTCAAAGATCGGGACTATGAACTGCGCCAGTTACAACTGAATTTCTCAGGTACGATGCTCGTTTGGTAGCTTTAGCTTCAAAATAAATTTTGAATAAAATTAATTCTCACTAGACAATTTTCTTTAGATAATTTTATTTAAGTACATTATTTTCCATTTTTAATGCTGCACACAATAATTTTCGTATATACCTATAAAGCTTTAAAACAAAATATAGTCGTTCCCGAATGGTTTGGGAGGATGTAATACGGATATATTTTAGGGAAAAAGAAACTTTTGTAAAAGGGGGAAGGTTTGAACAGATTAGGATGGAAGAGGAGCATGCATATCTGTGTTGGCCTCAGGCGGCCTGTTGCTGCGGTGGGTTGTTAGTAGTAGTAGTAGTATTACCAAAAGACTTATATTAGGAGCTGGCCAAAATAAAAAAGCCGTATTCCAATCAGACACACACACATAAATGTTATTATGGAGGGGAGGGGACAGCCTCCAGATTTGGGGTGGAGGGAGGTATAGACTCGAAGGCCTCTAACCTGTGTATGTTCGTGATTTCAATATTGCAATTTATTTCCCTTGTTTAATTTTTAGTATCGGATTTGACTGGAATATTTCTTGTTTTCTATTTAATGTGATTTGACAAATTTTCAAAGAGATAAAGTTCTTTTTTGCTCTATTTCATTTATGTTTTTTCTTTCTTTGTTTGACTTTTAAGTAAATACTTCAATGTAACTTACCTGACTATTGATTTGTATATGATTTAAAGAACGAGGATCCACATTGAGCTATGTCTAACGCGAGAAATTTTCTTGTACTGTGAGAGCCAGAAAAGGTTAATTGTGAGAGTCAAAAGAGCCAAATTTGTCAGAGCCAAAAGAGCCAAAATGTGAGAGCCAAAAGAGGTATTGTAAGAGCCAAAAAGGTTAATAAGAACGTTAAAATTTATTCAGATTTGACTGTAACAAAAGAGGACCAAACTACGAACAGCACTACACTTCCTAAAAATGATCGCAACACCAAGCTGCCTGAACTCAACCCAGCTGCGTACCAGCTCCTTCGTTCCAAACTGTTTAGAGGCTCACTCTTTACCCCCTCGCATGAACTTCCTATCTACTTTAAATTCGTTTGTGGGAAGATAACCATCTTCGTTCGAGGAGGTCCTGACTTTCGTTTGGCCCAAGAGAAATTGTCAAAAAGCGCTATAGATATAATATCATTTATATTGTAAATTATTAATGATCAAAATATACTAAAAAAAATCTCACCTTTCCAAATATTCTTTTGAATTCTTCTGATCTGGATTTATATGTTGGATTAAACACATTTGAGAGTGTACTTCTTTTCCTTTTTTCTTTATCTGAGCTCCCACTACTTTTCTCTTTCTTGTCTTTACCACCGAACTGATCCCCAGGCGATGAACGAAGAACCACAAGATCAACAGATCTAGCAGAATCAGACGAGCGACTGAGATTGTCCTTTGGAAAAAGAAAAAGAAGCAAATGAAAAAGCGATGCCGATACAACCCGAAGGTGGAGACCGCGGTAATTCAAAAGGCGATATGTTACATAACATAAATTTTTATAGGAGAGCAGAAAAATCAAACAACATATATATTTTTTAATTGCTAATCAGCAGATGTTTGTACAAGAAATGCTAATTTAGACATCCACATAGGGTAGGAACGATTTTTATTACATCCCACTATTTCTGAGTATACAGGATATGGTGCATTAGGGAAGGAGAGAAACGAGACCCTATTTTAGGCATCCACATAGGGTAGGAACAATTTTAATTATTATACCCCACTATTTCTGAGTATAGAGAATATGGTGCATTTGGGAAGGGGAGGAAAGAAAGCCTATTTTAGGCATCCACATAGGGTAGGAACAATTTTAATTATACCAGACTATTTCTGAGCATACAGGATATGGTGCATTTGGGAAGGGGACAAAAGAAAGCATATTTTAGGCATCCACATAGGGTAGGAACAATTTTGATTATACCCCAATATTTCTGAGCATACAGGATACAATGCATTTGGTAAAAGACAAACTACTAAATACATATTTTGTGAATACGAAAATATGAAATTTTTCATTTCCCAAAATAGTGGAAAATTTGTCATGTATTTGTTTTGCTTCAATGTATTTAAAAAATAGATATTGTTATTTCTTAGGTTGTATCATGGTAAAGCAGCATGGTTTCCGAAGTTTGTTTTTGTATTTTGCAGGTTTATGTGCACCCACAGAGGGAGGGGGAGGAGTTGTTTCCCCAAGATTTTTCCTACCAACGCTCTTAAAGCAAAACAGAAAAAGTATGGCACGAAATTGTAACTCCCTTCGACAAATATCGGAACGTTTTATGTTTATAATTTCAGGTTTAACTTTAAGATTTCATAATATATTTATTTTGAATGTATATTAAGGTCAATAATAACCAAAAGAAATGTTAAAATCCCCAATTCGACGAAAAGTCCTGGAAGATCTGGTCTGGAAGCGTCAAGATCAAGATGGCTAGAATCTCCGAAGAAAGCTTCCGCTTAAGGTACATATACATAGTGGGGAGGAGTGCTTTGGGCCTGTACCCCCCCCCCCAAAAAAAAAAAAATCAAGATTTTATACTTTTCCCCCTGAAATTCTTTATATCCCCCTTGATTAACCAGTTTTTAAAGAGTTTTCATTTATGTGTGCACCCTCCTGCAACTATGGTTTACGCGTACATGCCTGTTACTCTGGTGGACAATAGATCATATCCTAATGAAGACGCGACATATGCAATCCTAAATACAAACAAGAAATTAGTGACCAATTAAAACACAACAAAGCCCTTGTTTCATATTGATATGTAGTAAAAGTTCGACACCACAACAAACATCACCACGGCCATCAATTATTTGGTCTACGGGAATTGCTGGAGGAGGCATTTACACACGAACTTGTTGTGGGGAGAACAAGGTTTCACAGGCAGACATGTAAAAAGGTATTTTTTCGGAATGACAAAAAAAATTGAAGACCTAATGATAATAATAAAACAAAATTCATGATTTGAAGTCGAAGTCCCTATAAATTTGTAATGGATGATTTGGCAAGGACAGAGGTAGAGTTGAGTACACTTGCTTCTCAGGGCCAAACCCTAGTGTCATTGATTATGCATTGGTAGACGTGGAGTTAGGTTCATGTATTTTGAAATTTGAGGCTCTCCCCGTGCTGGGTTCAGATCATTTTCCAATAAAACTCTCTCCAAATTAGTGGGGTGTCTCATTTGACTTCTCTCCCCCATGTTAGCTGTAAAACTCAAGCCCTAGGGGCAAAAATGTTGCGTCAAAATTGGTCTGATGAAGAAACTGAACAGGTGTTCATACTTCAAGCTCTCAGGGGGAAATATTGCAGGGGAAGGGGCAAACTCTATGTCGCTTTTCTTGACATTGAGAAAGCATTTGATAGCATTGATAGGCCCATTTCGTTTTGTTATCTAGTTAAGATAAGGCTACCTAAGCCATTTATCAAATTATTAATTACCATTTTGAGATTACTTTATCAATAGTTATCATTGCTAAACAAGGAGTATCTAGGCCATTCAGAACCATAAGGAGTCCGTCAAGGAGGCACACTGTCACCGAAACTCTTCATTTTATACATTAATGATTTGGCAGAGTAGCTTAAACAGAGAAGGGCCGTCTCACTTGCCAATACTCTATTTTCTTCTTTACTGTTCGTTGATGACACGGCTTTGGTGGCTAAGTCAGCCAAGGAGCTTCAAACTCTCCTAAATTTAGCTGAAGCTTACTTAGAAACAAAGAAACTGAAGCTACATGCATCCAAGACCGACATTGTCATCTTACATCGTTGGGTAAACCCAAAGGACAACATGATTGTCATTAACTTATAAAAGTGAGTCAATAAAGGTAGCCCCCAGATATAAGAACTTAGGA